>JAOSBN010000002.1:6288630-6315847 GCA_027563595.1 Erythroxylum suave | reverse complement strand
GCCCCAAAATCTTTCCAATTGTACCTATTAAGCAATAAAGTTGAAATGTGAGAATTAACCAATTAAATTGCATAATTCATAAGAATATAAGTCAAATTAGCTCCAATTCATCCCAAAATCATATATAAATAATTTGACTTATCACAATCGAAGGGGAAGGTTGCATGCTTCATCTGTGAGGGGCCGCATTTTGTTCAAGAATGCCTGAAGAAGAAGAAGGGCGAGGAGCAGATGAACTCCATAGTTGCTAAGGACAAAGGAGGGAGCGATGAAGATGACTCAGGAGAAGGAGCCATCAACAGCATCGCATACTTGAATGTTATGGGACTCGTGAAGGAGGAACCATACAAAAAGAAACTCGACGGAAAGAGGAGTTGGTATGTGGAAGATGTACCAATGGAAGAGAAGGCTTGCTCTAGTCTTCGAAAGTTGGCGAAGGAGTCTTCGAGGGAACCGCTCGTAGAGGAGTGCCCACAGATTATTTCGGCAAGGGCGTCGAATTCTTCTAGTGGGGGTGGTTTGTTAGACCCCTAAGTCCAGACCACGGGATCGTGCGGGTGATGGCGAGCCTTGGCCAATGCTTGGTACACAGGTCGGCACGAGGAAGGCGTGTTGACGAAGGAACAAGGCAAAGTCTTGCTAGTTAGCGAGATTCAATACGGGGGCACGCGTAAGCACGCATTGGCAAAAATCTTCGACAAGACATGAGATTCGGAAGTGTGAGCATGCGGAGTTGGTGAACTAAGTCATGCGAGACTCGAGGGTGTGTGAAGGCACTTAGCTTCGGCGAGACAGGTCGGAGGTATATATAATATGTGAGGTTTTATACTAACTAGGTTTATGACTTATACTTAGTCATGGAGTGAAGAGACTGCACCATGAGAGAGTTGGATCATGGAAGATGGACTTGTCCATGGACGTGCATTGATGGACTTATGTGCGGATAGGCCTTGGTAAATACATCAGCAGTGACATGACAACTGTGGATGATGTGGTACATGATGACGTGGCAGATAAGATCAAAGTGGATGAGCATCAGCCTTAAGAGATAAAGATTATCTAGAAGGATCATCTGAAGATAATGAAGATCTTCGCGGATAGGGATAATCATTCCAAGATAGGGTTTATCTTGTTAATGTGATGTAGCTTAATCCTAATTAGATGAGGATGTCATCTATTGATTCGATTGATGTAATCTTATTAGGATAAGATTGTGATCTTAGCTAGTATAGTTCTACTAGGATTAGTCATCTGGAGGAGCCTATAAATAGCTCATTAGAGGTGAGAGTTATGGAGATTCGATCATTGAGAGAGCTCAATGAGAGAAATCACTCAAAGGAGAGAACTTTGAGAGAGTTTAAAGCTTTTGGGGGAGTTCTTATTGTAAGAGTTTCAAGTAGGGAATTCCTTGGGAGTGCTTCGGGGAGGGGGTACTTGTGTCTTTGGTTAACATTTTATGTAGAGTTAACGAAAGATTGGCTTGGGCCATATACATGTCTTGTTGCTTTCTTTTCTCTATTTTGCACTTGTGTTATTTTATGTGTGAGAAAAACACTTTAAACACTTGTGTGCGCGTGAGGTATTCGAAGGTTGACGGAATTGTTCAACGAAATTCACGTGAGAAGGCTGAATCTTGCTTTAGAGGGTCGAAGCAAGACTGCCACACGAAGGTGGACGCAACTTGTGATGAAAGTTCGAGTCCAAAGTAAACCTTTGTGACACACGCCATGAGATTATAGTTAAGCAATTGCCCAAAATGGCAATGGAAGCCTCACTAAAAGCTACAGAAGAATGGGCCAGCCGAAGTCCAAAATGACCCACCTCATTTTCTCTTCAATTGCTGGCGTGGACATGCCTGGAGCTGATTTTCACCTTGCTAGACTTCTTGGTCTCCAGCCATCCGTCAAGAGAATCATTTTATATCAACAGAGTAGTTACATCAG
Source organism: Erythroxylum suave (assembly GCA_027563595.1). Lineage (NCBI taxonomy): Eukaryota > Viridiplantae > Streptophyta > Magnoliopsida > Malpighiales > Erythroxylaceae > Erythroxylum > Erythroxylum suave. The sequence continues at coordinate 6,313,904 of JAOSBN010000002.1, read as the reverse complement.
CACATGTATGCTTCGAAAGGCCAAGGATATTGCAGAAAATAATGCAGGTTCACAAGTTCTCGTGGTGAGCTCTGAAATGGACAAGGTGGGTCTTTTTCGACGACCTTACGGTGCCAGCTTTGCTTCCTTGGCAGCTCAATCAACGAACGGGGACGGTGCAGGTGCTCTCATCATCGGTACTGATCATATGTTAGTTGACCATGAAAGATCAGTGTTCCATGTTGTGTCTGAGAGTCAGACAACAATTCCAGACACCAATGGAGGAGTCAGGGGGCAGTTGTGTGAAACGGGTCTCCTTCCTCATTTCTCAAAGGACGCGCCTTCGTTGATCGCTCAAAACGTTGAGAAGTGCTAGGTTGACGCATTTAGTCCACTGGGAATAAGCACTGAACAATGGAACTCGTTGTCTTGGATAGTCCGGCCAAGTAGTTTAGTCATTGTCAACCGTATTGAATCTGTATTTAAGCGGAAGCAAGAGAAACCATCAATAACTAGGCATGTGTTGAGTGAGCATGGAAATATGTGCAGTGCATCCATCTTTTTCATTATGGACGAGATGAGAAGGAGATCTTTGGATGAGAAAAAGAAAACAGCAGGTGAAGGAATGGAATGGGGCTTTGTGATTGGATATGGGGCAGGTCTCACCATTGAAACTGTTGTCCTTCGAAGCGCTTCAATCTAGAGCCTTCCCAGTTCCCACTCGCAATAGCCGAAAACTTCTGCCCATTTCACCGTTTCATGTTTTCAAGTCTCATTGTTTACTTTCTTTGTTTTCATTTCTGTATTTGTTGTATCACATCAATCATTTTAAATTTGTATCATTTTCTGCAATTATAAAATTTATAACTTTCGATTTTTTTTCTTTCACTAAAATATATACTAAATTATACGAATATAACTCAAACGAATGAAACTTACAGAATTTTTGCAACTTTTTAAATTGTTATCCCCAAACTAAACTTAGAATCCCACAATAGGATTTCAATTCCATTGAATTCATACCGTGCGCCCCCTATCTAAATGCTTTAAATCATATTTGGCAAGCATATTATGGGATGAACAATGACTTATAATGAATAATTGCTAATTATAGGGATTGGACTTAATGTCCAATGGAGGAAGTACTTTTGTTCCATCCATCGAAGTTCGAACTTGTACGTAATATGAATGTGTAGCAGACATGTACACGTAAAGCACGACAGTTTGTAATTATTTCTAATTTTTTGTATACTAAAAGAAATAATTGCAAATCTTCGCTAAATCTTGACATACATAATGATCAGAGTTTTATAACGGCTGCTAAATCTGATCATACATTCTTGAAGTTTCATAACTTCAAGCATTCGCTCAAAGGAGTCTGCATGCAAGAAAAGCATTGGTACTTTCCTTAATTTAAAGTGTTATATGTGCTTCAGTCTGCAATGCATGGTATTGATACCGAAACCATTTCGAACTTACCATTTTCAGTATCTAAGTCAGGGTTCACTCTAACTTCAAATCTCAACTGACTGGCATTTCCTTGTTTCAATAGCATTCTTAGAAGTATCCGCCAAATTGTATGCATATTAATGTCTCTATCATGATGAAGCCCTTTCTTTACCCCTATAATGTCATCTTCACCTGCAGAACAAGAACGTACCACTTCTTTACTAACAGTTTTTGTGAGGCTCTGTTCGTTTCCATCAATTAGATCAGCAATATGCTGGCCATCTCTTGGCCCTTTGCAGCAGGTGTACACTCTATCAGCGCTTATATTTCCAAACAAAAGTTCTGCAGCCTTGTTTCTTACAAGCAGTGGCAAGTGTTCGGATTCATCCCACACATATAACTGTAATTCACATAACAAATTAATGGGAAATAACATGGAAGGAATCAAATAATATCCAAGTAAAATCTAATGCCATGAATGATCAGAACTACACGTCTACTGTAGTGACAAGATAAACTCACCAACCTATATACTATAAAAAATTAAACTAAACATGTTGAAATATTTGAACACTTCCTACTCCTATTAACCACCAATGTCTAAGCAGTCTATGTGCCAAAATCAAAACAAGTTCTGTTTACAACAGGGAACAGAAAAAGGGGGGGAAAAAAGAAGTGAAGCTTGACATACTAGTAGAAAATAGTTTCAGCTCACAGTAATGGACAGATCAAACTTCAAATGCAACAGAAAAGGGGGGAAAAGGAAGTGAAGCTTGACACCAGTAGAAAATAGTTTCAGCTAAGAATAATGAATTGGTCAAACTTCAAAGGCAGCAGTCTCACACATAAACCAGAAAAAATACAGAGTGAATCCATACCAAGAAGGGTCTATATATCAATCCTGCAACATGAAAATGATTTGAGCTTTTCTGGCAAAAGAGTGAGGAAGATTTTTGCTTGATTATACATCTGAAGAAAGAAACAAGCATTCAGCAATAAAAATTGAATAACCCAAGAAAGGCAAATCAAAGCAAGAAAAGGGTTCCAGCCGTCCATACCTACCCTTTGAAATCTGAATCCAAAGGAACACCACATAGCTGGCAGCCAAGACAAATAAAATCCTCAACTATAGTGTTATCTTCTAAATTTATTATCCTCCGGCTGATAAACATCCAGTCTTTCTCCATGTCATCAAGTTTTCTCCATGTGATTGGTAAGAAAATTTCTCCTATAGATGCATTAAAGATTGCCCCTGAGGAACTGTTTAAATGTGATACTTCCGAAAGAGACAAAAAGTTCAGAGCCTCAGTCTGTTCCGGGAGCTTCCAGTTCCTTGGGAGTTTCCTATTTGGCTGTTACAGCAGGTTTCACAAATTAATCAGATGGAGATAGACATAGCATGTCATCGAAAATAGTGCAATTTAAGGTGCAAATATATTGTGAGGCTGCGAGTAAACCTGTAAACCTTATACAATGCAGCATTAGGAAACAAGATGTTAAAATATAGCTTGTGAAGTACACATGAACTAAGAGGAGAATTAGAAGACAAAACATCAATATCATTGGATCACTAGCATCTAATTGGAGCCCAAGCGTCAAGGGGAGAGAGTTTTCAAGTTAGAACGAAAAAATCAGGTTCGAAAAATTATCACAGTTCATATACATAAGAAGTTGCTTGGAGACCGTGAAGATATCGGCTTTTCTGTTCCTGAAGAAATATAACCATTAAATATACCTCAGAGCTGCACAACCTATTATTGTAGAGACGTGAACCAGATTTCTGGACCCATCTGATTACATTCCCAAGCTTCTCCAACCCCGACTTCCCTAATCGACAACCCTCCAGCAAGTCATCTACACCTATAAACAATCGACAAGGTACAAATCCATTTACACATCCTCTCAACTAACAATAACGATTTCCGCACAACTTTATAACATACATTAAGGTACTAGCTGAATTATTGAAACACTAGGAACCTTTGGAGAGCAGCAATTGAAAGGGATGGATTAAAAGAATGAAGGAAGAGCAGTCCACAGATGTTGCCTCCACCACATTCCCAAATCTACGGATCTTCACATCTGAAATTCCACATAATATGCATGATCATTAAATCCAGTTTTTAGCCACACTCAGAACTGAAAAAGGAGAATGTGTGGGGGTGGTGGGGGGTTCGGGACAAACTAACTCTGTAGCAAAACGACGTCGCCGGGGAAGGTCTTGGAAACCAATCGCTTTTGCCATAAGACAACGGAGAAGAAAGGCCTCGTATCGTCGCCTACCATAATGTCTGTCCTCATAACCTCTCCTCCTTTGCATACTTTGTACTGCCCAAAACACACGCATTTGAGCATGTTTACTATTTTATGTATATATGTATATATATATATATATATATATAGAGAGAGAGAGAGAGGGGGGGACCTGAACGGGGTCGGACCGGTGAACGAAAACGATCAGTTGTACGAAACCACCGATGTGGGAGGCGACGGCAGAGAGATCGATCAGTGGCCCGTACCAACCGATTGCTGACGTCATCTCTCACTAGTCCACACTCGCACCGCAATCACTGCCGCGCTCTCGTGGTCTATTTGTTGAAGGATAAGAATATAAGATTCATAGTTTTACATTCATCTTAATTGTCGATGGCGCGAAAGCTTCTCTTAGGTTTCGTTTCGTGGGTAGGTGAGCTTGAACTATCCTCACCATCCGGATAACTATGTTTTAAAGATTATACTCTTAATAGGGTAGTACAACTTGTTTTAAAATCAACCCAATAAATTCAATTTAATTAATTTTAATTTAGCGTATTCAAACTTGAATAAATTCAGACTTAAACAACTTTTTCAAATTTAACTATGTCATGATTTCAAAATTATTTACTTTTGAATTTGATCTATCTTGATCGACCTCTTCAGAAATCGTAGCAAGTAAATATTGTGTGCCTTCTTACTCCCATTAGCACCCAAAAGAAAAAGAAAGAATCGGAGTCAACAATCATTGAATTTTATTAAGATTGATAAGAAACAAAGTACAAACTAAGCCACCCAAAGCCAAAGAAGGTTATTGGGCTGCCGCAACATTTGTCGTAGTAATGCAATGACCACATATCATGCAGGGAAATCAGCTCCCAACTCGTGCGCCAGGGCATTGCGTGAGGTTAGAGAATTATATCAGGAGGAACTGACCCACAAAAAAAAGGGTTAATCCCTTCAAACCAGCTTTTGGTGTTAAAAACAGCCACCATATCGTTTCTTAAAGACCCACATCAGCGAGCACACCCTGTATCTACACCTTTCAAAACCACCATATCCATCCTTCTTTAAGGACAAGAAGGCTCCTGATTCGTCCGCGATACTATTTTGATCTATACACTTAATGAACACTTTTCTATCTACAACAGAGCTCATGCAAAACTTGTAAAGCTCTGTCATGTTTACCGTTGTCTCTATGGCTTCGTTCTATTTCTGGAACAACCAGCAACCTACAAGCTCACGAACAACAATGTTTAGCTAAAATATGAGCTCGTAAACAGCCGTACCCCTATATCAATGGGCCCATCATTGCCCCCAACAGCGTAGAGTGCCACTGGAATTGTTGACAGAAGGCGCAGGGTCAGCGGGAAAAACATCGGCTCAATGACTGATTTCAGTATGGAATCTGAATGCGGGGATGCTACAACGGAGTTTCCTGATTTTCTCGACACGGGAATACCAGCACTCTCGCAATCCCCGTCTGGTTCCACCTTCGGATCATTCGGATATGTAACTAATGCAACCTCTTTAAGAGGTTTATAATAGCCTGGACCTGATCTCCTAGATGAGCGTTTGTATGGACACAGATGTAAGACCAATGTTGACGTAATTTCAAGCCATTCCACCGTCAAGCCTTCAACATCCTCGTAGTTTATGCGCCGTTCTATCTGAAAGCAGATGCATGAAAAAACATCAAAACAGCGCTATAACTTAGTAACAACTGCTGAAAATGTAAATGTAATACAAAAGGCATCTTACACCAAGTTTGTTAACATATATTGACATAAATCTCTGCCCGAGACCCAAAACTCTAGCTTCTGATAATAAAACCTGCAGAACATGCAGAACATGATGCAACATGATAAGCTTTCATGTAAACCAATAGAACAAATCAGACGGCAATAGCTTTATTTAACTATTGAGCACAGTTAAAAGTTTCTTGAATTCCATATTTTGTAGTTTAAAAACTTTCATGAATTCCATATTTTGTAGTTGCATTCATCAAATATCACTAATTGGAGTTACACCCAAATTCCAAACAAGATAAGCTCCCACATAAAATTTTGAGTAACTTCAGCACCTTTGACTTATCCGAAAATCTTTCCAACAATTACAGCTTTTTTACCAAACATAACACAAACAAAATTTAGTAATTAAGATCAAACATTAAGACACATTTATGGGGTGGGAAGAACACACCTCTTTTTTCTTCAACAGAACCCACAAGTATAGCTTATCACAAGCATCTTTGACATGCCTACTAGCCAGCTTTCTGTCATTGCAATAAGCAACAATATCTGAAAGCAGATCTGAGCAAGGAATTCTATGCTTTGATGCCGCAGCAAACAATGCTTCCCTGCCTTCAAATGATTCAGCAGCATCTTTATCAAAAGATGTACCAGTGAAGCTTTTCGTCACTTTAGACCCAAACCTGACTTTGCGTGATGCACTACTGCCCTTTAAATACAACACCTCAGCTTCTATAGCAGCAGCTAATGTCCGATGTACTACTATATCGGGATATCGACGTAAAGGAGAGGTGAAATGTGTGTACACAGGAACAGCCAGTGCATAATGGCCCCATTCACTCTTCTTATCTTTAAGATCACCAGTACAGAAGTACATAGCTAACTGCATTGGTTTTGTAGCAAAAGAAATAAATATATCAAAAAGGACACTGTCATCCTTGAGCTTTTCTCTAATGTACTCCAGTGACCTATGAAAGTGACCAGAAGAAGTATCCATTTCCAATCCATGCTTCATACAAAATGCTTCAAACTCTCTGAGTTTTCGCATATTAGGTTCAGGATGCCTCCTCAGTAATGCACTATCTGGAAAAGCTTGAGATATGATTTCAGCAGCTGTCCTATTTGCTAAAAGCACAAACTCCTCAACCATAAAATTGGAGTCCTTCCTCTCAGAGAGAAAGCCGTCGTATGGAATTCCATTATCATCCAATTTGAACACAACTTTGGAATTTTCAAGCCGTAAAGCACCATCCTTAAACCTCTTCTCTCTCAAAGTTTTGGAAATTGCATGAAGAGTCAGAACACATTTAACCACATCAGACCATTCAAAATTACCATGCAACTGTGGAAGGTCATCCTTAGAAGATTTACCAGCTACTTCATCAGTCACCCCATCAATAATGTCCTGGGCATGTTCATATGAAAGCTTGCAACATGACCTTATCACGCTGCGTCCAACCCAGCGATCTATGACATCCCCGGTACCGTTGAAGTCCCAAAGAATAGAAAATGCAAGTCGGTCTACTCCAGGGTTAAGTGAGCATAGGTTTTCAGAAAGCAAAGGAGGCAACATCGGTAGCTTTCGCTGCAACATATAGACACTTGTTGACCTCCTCTTAGCTTCTTCGTCTAGTGCAGTGCCAGGTAAAACAAAATATGAAGCATCAGCAATGTGAACACCTACTCTAACTGTTCCATCAGATAGCTTTTCAACTGACAAAGCATCATCCAAATCAGTAGCAGTTGATGGATCTACGGTGACTATACATAAACCTCTAAGGTCTTTCCTACTTTGAAGCTCCTCTGGAGGCACCTGCCAAGTACCATCAGGGAGGCAGGCAAGTGATTCAGGAGAAAAGTTAGAACAAGATATTGCATTCTCATACAGAATTGCATTGATCCACGACTCCATTTCACTGCCTTGACCAAACCCGTGCACCACGTGGGCTTCTGGAAAAGGACTTTCTTCACCCCATACATCAATCTTTGAACCTACTAGTTCTGTCTCAACTGTGGTATCACCATCCTCTAATCTTCTCTGTATGTAATCAGGTAACCCTTTCACAGGAACCATCATTTTTGGAAATCTCTGGTCAGTTGGTGCTAGCTGAATGTACTTGCAATCAGAAATTGATAGTGAATTTTTTTTCTTTTTCAAGTCCTGCCTACAACCTTCCTTGTAGTTGTACCAGTGCTTAACATTGAGAAAACCAACTACAGCATCTCGACGATGAGACCTTTCCCAGATGGCCACAACTTTGCCAGTTGGCCTCTTTGATGGATGCTTACTGACCATAGCACACAACCACTCTATGCCACTCAAAGCTTCAGTCTGTCCATCGAGGAGCATAGTATTTGTAGATGCTAAGACAGATGAGCTAGAAGGATGTTGTTCGTTCAAGAAGTTGTAACCCATTGGCATACTTGAGTTCAGAAGAACAGATTTATCAGCACAAACATCCTCGTTATGAAAGCCCTTCTGAAGCAGCACTTCAATCATGGGATCTGTATGCTCATGTTCCACTTCCACTTTATTTTTGCCCTTGTAGCTACAGCTCGTGAAGTTGTTGACCTCTGTGACTAAGCTGCTAACTTCTGCCGAGCACAATTTGTTCGACGGCACATTTGATCCTTTTATGTTGGGCCATAATGACAAAGGATCAATCTTTATGACCACCACATCACCTTCCACCTGTGGGTGGAAAATGTAAAATCAAACTCCAACAGAGGTTTGACTAATCAAAAGATGTGGAACTAAGCTGAAGCATATGTATTATAAATGCAAACAACACTCAAGTATCAACTACTTGATCATGATGTAACCAACAAATCGTTTAAAGCCAATCCAAAAAGAAACTAAAGTCTAGACTCACAGCTCTATTTTGTGCAGCAATTCCACTAATGAGAATATCTGTTGGCACTCCTTCAATTTTGCAGTATGCCTACAAATACAAAGCCACAATTAAAATCAGCAAGCAAAATGCCCAACAAATTAGAAGTGAAAACATTACCAAACTTGAAATATACCTCAAGTCTATTATAAGCATTTACACGAAATGATGCTTTAAATGCTTCACTTTTCTGTCAAACAAACAGAAATGAAAGTCAAAAACTTAACTTTTCTAATAATGCTTCCAGCAAGAATATAAGATACGATGCGAATATAATTTTATCAATCATCCAACCAACCTGTAATGCCTCGTCAACACACTGTGAGGACCAGTGGGGCAAAAAAATCCGACACTGTGCATGACCCTCGTATGGATGTAACGGGAGAAATTCAGACGGCGTCTGAATTCTATAGGGATCTCCACCAGCAAACCGCTCAGGGCAGGACTTTGAAAACAGTGTCTCACCCATATCAGATGGCAATAGTTGATGATCCGGCTCAAATATATGCAAGGTTGGCATAGAATTAAAGGTAACATCAGATACTGCAGTCAGTCCACACTCGCCTAAATGATGTGTATTCGTTTCAGCTTCTCTTCCTAAATTTTTAGAATTGTTGTCATTTCCGGGGAACTGCAGCAAGTCGTCTCCGCAAATCTCATTTGCTGAACTAGAAGCTGCACTCACCAAAGCAAAAGAACAATAAGATTATAAATCAGATCTTGAAAACGTGCACTCCATATGATGATATAGAACAATATAAAGAACCAAATGCATATAATCTATAAATCTTCCAAAAGTTTCGTTCAACTCAAGCACGACAAGTTCAAATCTGGCGACCAACCATCGACTCACAGTTCCAAAAAAAAAAAAGTTGCATTTCAGCTTAAATCTAAGAACTTTGTGGATCCAGCTCACTCTTAAGTCCTAAAATGAAATTTTAAAAGAAAATTAAAACGTCACCCAAATTACTCGTGTTAGAAGTAGTCTGTCTCGATCGCCGATTAGATCTGCGCCTATTCTTCTTCTTCTTATCCTTATCGCCACTATCCTCAGCGACGACGTTTGTTACCTCCATCGCGGCTTTCATCTCCACAATTTTTTGCGATAACCAAACAAACACCGCCAAACAATCACACCAGGAAGACAAAAAGGAAGAATTACGTGAAAATCAACCCGAATCGAATTGGTTAAAGCCTAAAGGACAGAAGATCTTCCGATTTCAGAAAAAAAATTAAAACGGAAGAGCTGTCTACGAAATGAAAACTAAAAAAACAAAAGAATAAGAAAGAAACAAAAGAATCGAAAGATGAAACTTAAAAAAGGCAAGAGTTTTATTTCCTCATGTTGTCTACAGAGAGAAACCGGCGACAGGTAAGAAGGAGAGAAGAAAAGGAGAGAAAGTAACGCAATGATTGGTCGGCGAGAATAAGAGGCGCCGACTTCACGATTCCTTTGTCTACTCACCCTGTTACTAAACTTCCTGCCTTTTCTTTTTGCTTTCTCTCGCTCTCTTTTTTGGATCTTTTTTTTCTTTATTTATTTAGATTTATAGTTAGGTTGATGACACGTGGCATGAAGTTAATGGTGAGGGTTTGGTTGAGTGCTCCATCCGAGTACGTGAACTTGTCGCATGGACGGTGGTAAAGGAAAAGACTAGAGACTTTTGTCTTCACTTTTTTACTGTTTCCAACTTCTCAAGTCATTGGATTGGAGATGTTCTTTTTTTAATCAACGTTATAAGTATCGTATCACATTCCGTATCAGATTTAGTTTCAGTATAATACATTATAAAATAGTATATTAATATTATGCTATATAATTTTTAATTTTATATTAACTTTATCTCAAAAATAATAATAATATAAATTTAAAATAACAACTATTATTTCACATATTAAATAATAATTATGATTGACGTAAAAAAGATTGTTTAATATAAAACTAAGAATAATACAATATACTTAAAATGTTATGATTTACATTATATAGTAAAAAATAATTACATCAAAATATTATATATTAAGAATAATGTAGGTTTATAAGTATTATAACAAAACTTCATGTCGAGAAACACAATAAAATAGAAGTGAATCTTTAGACATAGAGAGTTATAGTTATAAATTTATATTTATACTACATGTATAGAATTTAACAAATATATTAAATAAAAGTGAAATTAAAAGAAAAGTAAATAATAAGAACCTAGAATTTCATTCCATGACATATCCGCTTAAATCATATCAGTCGTAATTTTCATTTGGTACAAAATTATCATTATTGAAAGGAGTAACACATTGTTTAGAATCAATATTTTAAAAATCGAGCTGAACATTGAACCAATCAAATGAGAGGTTTAAAGTTTAAAGATTCAACCAGTAGTGAACCACTATAAAATCGGCATATAATAAATAAAAAGTAAAACTTACAAAAGTAAGTAAAAAAATATTTTATTGAAATAAAAAAATACATCATTGTCTATTGTTATAAATGAACTAATAATAAATAAATGTGAGTTTAATATAAATTTTCAAATAACAATAAAAATCAAATTTGTATTTCTTAAAAAGATTGTGTTTCATCATCGTTAAAAGCTCCAAATTCTCCAACTCTATCTAAAGACCAGTAAATTACGCTTTCATCCAAAGTATTTGTATTAACTTCTTCTACTGTATTCAAATAAATTACAAACTAGTATTGTATGAATCAATATTACCCTTAACACCAGCAAGATATTTTCTCATTTTATAAATTCTTCTCCCTTTAAAGATTCTACCGTAAAACATATAGTTATATTGGATATTCTCATCAAATGCTTGAGAAGAAAAAAAATTGTTCTATGTTAGATTGGACATCGAGTAGATGATGTGATATTCATTAAATATTTTTTGATGATTTCATATTCTCTGTTATGATTTAACCTAAAAAATATAAAAAATTATTGGATATACTATCGTCAATGCAAAAGTTTCCTACTTAAATAATTCTTATCATTTGTTGTAATAGAGGATGACGATCACAAGCATAAAATTGTTTTTTAGGTTACCCTTTGTCAACAATTTGTGAACCTTGTCCTATTGACCAAGGTAAATTGTAAATATAGGTCCAAAAAAGCGATGACAAAATGATGAAAACTCTTTCTCAAGTTATGTTGTTTGTATGCTTATTTGTATCTGATAGCTTGCTTATTTGTACCTGATAGCTTGTCTTTGCTTTAGAAAATGTTTTGTCAATACGAAACTAAACACTCAAAGTACATCAGAGTGGGCAAAGATAGATCAAAAGAAAACCAACAACAGAATGACCATGATACATATACACAGAAATAAAATAACAACAGAATGGTGTACTCACACTTATTAAACTTTACTCCAAAAAATATTCATATTATCTCATCGGCATTTTAGTTCAACAAATTCAAAACTTCACAGACTCTATATAACCAACTATCAAAATTAGATATTGAAATGCAACAGAGTTCTATCTGTTACAAAAAAACATAATAACAATGAAACTTGAATAAAACATAATATTGGAACTACCACTACCTTATCCTTATCTCTTAACTTATTGAAACTTGAATAAAACAGAAAATTGGAACTCTATACAAATTGGAGCTCTATACGATATGTTCTTTTGCCCTCCCCCACAGTAAGTCAATAGTAGCAGCTCCAAAGCAAAAAAAGTAGTATCCCTTTGAAAAAAAAAATTTAGGGCAAATTTAAGAGAAAATACAATTACAATGACAAATCTCAAACAGAAAGAACATAAAACATTTCATGGTCGAATAAACCAAATGTGAGGAACATAGGATGGATGTAGAGACAATCCATTCCATCACAATGCTTAGTCTCAAAGGAAGGAGTTCAAAGTTGCTTCAACAAGCTCCTTATCTCAGACTAGCTGCGAGAGATATGAGAATAGAAGATTAACTTCACAGTAGCCGCCCAAGGAGATAACGAATAGAAATCGATTTTTGCATCTATAGGTTACCCACAAGTATCATATTTATTTCCATGCATAGAGGTAATGAGAGATGGTGAAGAGGCGAGAGAGTCTGAAATGAAATCTGAAGTTTAGTAGAATTAGGTATATCTAGATAGTGAATATTAATAAATTGGTTGGAACGGTTGTTGAAAAACTGAGCAGTTCTCTAGTAAACTGGTCGATTTTTATACTCGAAGGTTATTACATAGAATCGAACTAAACAACTGGCTAGTTTAAACTTTTTTCGGTCGGACAAGTCAATCCGGTTTGGTTTTTAAACCTTGGTTTAGAATACTGATTTATGTGTCGGTCAATCCCAATTGGTACCAGTACTGAACAAAAAAGTTTTGTACTAATCTTTGGTACCATCGGGTAACCAAAATACTGGTCAAATACCGGTCATAATTATAAAACTGAAAAATTAGGACTAAATTTTAAAAACTTAAAATTTCTCATATATAAAATAATAATTACTTATACATAAAATATGATATAATTGTCTTTAATTTATTTAATAAATACTAAAAAGACAAAAAAGAATGTATTAAATAAAATTTTTATGTTGTTTGACTTATACAAAATGATTATAGATTACATAACTAAATATATTGGTTTAATAGAACCATATTTAATATTTTTAATTTTACATATATTTTATATTGATAATACTTTTGAATTCATACATATGAAAAATATCATAATAACTTTTGAAGTATGTCAGATAATATTTGAAATTAAATTTATTTTAGTTTATAAGAAATATGTGAAAATTTTATTAATAAAAATAAATAAGCATTTGTTATATTAAATTTATATTATTATGATTTCTTAAGATATGATTGAGCAGAGTAAAAAAATTGTATAACATAATACACTGAGGGATTATTTTACAATTTTATAAAATTTAGAAAGTATTATCATACCATACCATCACCAATTTTGGTACCAAGTTCGTTACAGTATTCGCAACGTTAGAATCGCATCATTACTATCATTCAAATTTATTACACCAAATTGCATATTAATACTTTCTTATTCAAGATTATCTTCCACGTCACTTTCGTCTATGAAACTTGATTCCTTAACAACTTAATCCGTTAAAAGATTGATATAGTCAAAGAAAATTGGATCTATATAACTATAAATTCTATTAGGGGTCCTAGTAAAGAATTTAAAATAATTATTAAGAAATTGTAAGGAATTTTATTCAAATTTTAAAATGATAATAACATGCTTTTCTTAAAACTTTAAATTGTATCGAATAAAGAACAAATCGTTTAGTTTTTTGTATTCTAATCTATTTCTTCTTTGCTTTTTTGGAAAAGATAAATTCAAATTGTGCCTTCAATTCCTTTTGCACCTAATTACATTCATACATTGACTTAAAATTTGAATTGTAGACATTTGCAGTTATAGAACACCATTTCTAAATTAGTTCCACCGAGTAATTGTAAGACAATAAAAGTAACTTATAAGTAAAATAAAATGATGATTAATTTTGAATAAGTGACAAAAGCGAACAAATATATACCTGAATTAAGTTTGTCTCTTTAACGAATTATAATGGACATCCCGAAATCACCGTACGCATTCTTATATACCTTTATTTATGAATTAATTAGATTTTGCATCATCTCATATGAAACAATACTTGTTATAGTTAATGGCATATCTTTATTAACTTCAACTTTTTTTTTCTAAAATCTTGTCTAAATTAAACATCAAGATTCAAAGATGCCCCAATGGCAAACAACAAAGAGTAAAGTTATCTTTTACATCTTTCATTAGTGATTGTAAGATAAGGTGTATACAAGGAAGGACTATTTCTTAGATTGGACTTAATTGCTTTCTTTGTCCTCTATAGCATCATAAAAATAACTCATTGTTGCCTTCTTATCTCTACCAATTACAGCTTTGATAACAAATTGACATTGAGACTAAAATTCATAATCTTCAAGTATAATTCTAAAATCCTCCATTCTATAATTTTGAAAACCTCCATTCTAGCATTAGACATGACATATTGAGATGTAACTCACTTATTACTTGTAAACATTTGTCTTATCTCCTTCTCCATTAGAACAAAACACTAAATGAAAATTAGTTACAAATCTTGTAATAATAGGATGACATAAATTCCTACTATTAATGAAACCTTTTCTTATCAAATTCAAACTCATATATGACTATAGATGAACTTGTTTATTTTTCTTACTTTTTGCACAATTTCATCAATGGTAGGAAAGTATCTAGCATCTTTATATTTTCCAACAGCAGATCAATGCAATATGCAACACAAAGAGTCCAATAAAAAAATTATATCTGCCTTGCAACCTTTTCTCATTTGCTTTATAAGCAGAATCATTATTAGTGATGTATTGTACAATATTTTCAAGCCCAAATTCATTTACAATTTCATCAAATGTCTCAAACATAGTATTAATATTTTTCAGAAGGCTAATGCAGCAATAGACTTGAAAAACATCATCTCCTTAATATATCAAAAAATTGATAATAGACTCATGTCTTATATTTGTCCAATATTCATTTATGATTGAACGCTTATAAGTTGCCAAGGTCATCCGTCTTTCATTTAAATAACTTTTTAATTTGTAAATAGAGCTACACAGAAAATTATCTTTATAGTCATCAATTGAAGTAACTTTATATCTTAAATCATAAGAGGCAATAATATCTACCATAGGTTGGTGATAAAACTATTGAGCAGTATTGAATTATACACTTCCATCATATCACCATCTAACCATTGTCATGTCTATATTGTGAACTGCTTCTTTAGATTATAAGGCATTTTGAATTGAAGACTGAACTATAGGAGTTATTTGTGGGGCAAAAAAAGTCAGACATTCTTCTTCTTTTCTTCACATTAGTTGCTGCAATCCCTTTTTGTTGTGTAAGAATACCTTATTTAAAATGCTAGTATCTAAAAAAAACTTTTACTACCAATTTTGTAATTCAATTGTATCCTTCTATGTTTCTCATTATAACACCGGACAAACAAAGTTTTCATCTATAATTTTATGTCATGACTAACTTTATTACAAGGCTCCAGCTGGATCATTGAATCTTTGTGGAGAATCTGAATTATTATGAGTAATTGAACTTCTCTGTCTTTATTTGTAAAAATAAATAAACACATATGTCAAAATTAAATTGATATTTTCATACTAAAAGATATAGAACAGTAGTTTGAAAATCAATAAAGTTAAAACTTACAATGAGTCTGGCATGTCCATGTGTAACATCATTGCTTAGTTATCAGATTGACCATATACAAATACTTCAAAAAATAAAATTCTTAAAACTGACGTATTGAAAATGTTATTAGCATATTCATATCATGTTATGAGTTATGACTATAATATGTATAGATGTATTCTTTACTAATATAGAGGAAACAATTAAAACGTGGACATTCTATAAATTCAAATGAATATTTGTGTCTTATATTTTTCTTTAGTAATGTAAAAATACACGATTACAGATTATAAAAATGACTTTATCATAATAATAAAAAATTCAATGTACTCTCATAATTATAAGTTATAATACTTACAAAAACTTAGAAAGTTGAATAACCCGTCTACAATCTATATGGAAGCAAATCATCTAAAATTTATAATTTATTTTATGATGATTTCAAACGATCAATATCTTAATTAATAATTTATTTCAGAATGATAACATTATCTCAAATCTCAAGTAATAATTATTCCACAATTATAAAAATTATTCCAAAGTCCAAACTATAAATAGTCAGCACTCAGGTACCCAACCAACAACCGAAGTATTGAACACCATTTTTTGTCGCCCCAGGAGACTAATAAAATCGACACTTTAAAGTTTAAACAAGAAAATCAAAAGCCTGCCAACTTGCCAAGCCACAAGTCCACACACTATTTAAGAGCAAATATACGATCATACGAAGGCAAGAGCCCACGACTGGGTCATTGGATAGTTGACAGCGACAGTGAGGACTTAGGGGAGAGCGATGACCTGGCAGCGATGACTTGGCAAGCTAGCAGACCTAGCGGCTAGCTAGTGGCGATCTGGTCGGGATCCAAGCTCTCAGGACTCAGGAGAGAAGACAATAAAATGCGACTATGAGAGCACATAGGGGAGAGTAGACATCAGAGATTTGAGTGACGGTCTAGTCCACTGACGTTGATGATGCAAGAGGACAAAGGAAAGGAGGCTTTGGAATGGCGACCATGTGAGCACATACGAAAAACTATAAATATTGGTTCTAACATAATACTAAGTTCTACCCATGTATGTTTTAGATAAACTTTTTTAAGTGAAATCGTTTTGAGTCAAAAAGAAAAAAGGATCAGTATTAAAGTGGCAGCCAATGGCATGTATTCTACTAAGGCGGCAAGGAATTAAATTCAAGGGAAGGCAAACTGCTTACGCGTGCTTTGGCACGGGCTCAAGATTTTCCTTGGAAGAAAACCGACCTGTGTACACTGTCCACATATATTCAATGGCCGATGATTTTGGGCATGTGATAATTCTTTGGATGAACAGTAAGATTTAATCATTGACCTTGCGAGTTAGAAAACATGTGATGCCCGTGATTGAAGTTCGAGTTCCAATTCCTTGATTTCTTTGATTTGTGGAGAGGAGCATCACTTCAAAATTCCAAAGGTGGATAAAACTGGATAAAACTTCAAGCTTATAGATTGTACGGGAACGGGAGATTCCTGGCCTATAAGAGCTTAGGTGGTGTTTACTTTAGATTAGACATTTGATTTTCACTATTGTCGTCATTTATGAATGCAAGTATTATAAAGATGATTTCTACATTCTTGTGATTTATGAATGTAAGTACTATAAAGATGCTTTACAAATTCGTAAAAGAGAAAACTGTTTTGTGAGTCACTTAACTTCGTCTGAATATTAACTTATTAGTAGGAATTACATTTTAAGTCTAATATAATACCAAGTTAACAAATTATACTTATCGAACAACCTAAACATCTTCATAAAAAAAATTTTATTTTGGTCGATTACACTAAAATAATGTTATTTTACTACATCCTTCGACAAGTTAGCAAACATTTAAGTATTTAAACTTTAAAAATACCTAGTTTTCAAAGAATTTAAATATCATATCACATTTAATGAAAGTATTAATTAAATCAATTATAGTTTCTTCATTGTATACTTCACATAATTTGAGTAAATTAAAATATTAATGTAAATGTCAATTCATCATTTTTCACTAAGTCAATCCTTAAACGAAACGATAAATACGAAAAATTTTCAATCTCTACAAAATTCAATCTTTAAATTTTATAAACTCAATTTCAAGTCAATTTCTTAGTAGTAACCAAAACCTCTTGTAATATAAAAATTGAATTTGAGGATGATATGAGCAAACTTATCGGTGTTGATATTGGCAGCTCAAAGATAGGTAACATGATAACATTCATTTTTTACTAAGTGAATAGTGGCAGAATGATTAATGGTACACCATATTAGATTTTGGATAACAAATAATGAACATATGAATAAACAACATCAATGTAACATAACAAAGTAATCAATATCACAACCAACAAAAAGAGATTTCAAAATTTTAATGTATGTATATACTATAAAATTAGAAGAAGAGTTCATGAGGATGATGGAAATTAATTGGAAACCGTCATCACTCAATGTATTTCCGTAGGACGAGAACAAACACAATAGAAAGACAACGAGGGTTCTTTGAACCGATTCACTAACCTACCTTCCACACACTACCATGACACCCATACAAGTTATCAAGGCCATGTGAATGGTTACATGTCATTTTTTGGTGGCTACAAGTCCAAAGGTTAGGATTGGGCAAGGTTAGAAAATGGATCTAGGGTCTAAACATGGTTAGCATAACAAGATATATCCCATAAATGGTCCAAATGTCACATGCATACAATTAAGATGATAACACTCATTAACAATGATTAAAAACTCAATTGATTCAATTAGTTCAATTGTAAAACTCTTGAAGTGACTAACTTTTTTATTCGATTTTTAAATTTTCAATTCAATTTATTTTAACGAATTTTGTTGTTAAAAACTGATCAATTTATTAATTAGTTAGACAATTTTTAAATTAATAAGTTCTTTAAAATAAAAATAAATCAATTAATTTTCATTTAACAATTTCTTTTTTTAATTAAACTTCAAATTCTTTGATGGGTAAAGACAAACTCTTTCAAGTATACTTCAAAAATTTCAATTTTATTTAATCTTTAATTGGTTTTCTGACGATCTAATACCGATTAAACTTTTCAAACTTTAAATCTTAAACCTCTTGTCTTAACGGTTTAACTTCCATTTCAATTTTAAAACATTGGTCATTAGATTATATTAGTCAACATTAATTTTTCTAATATGCTTCCACTCAAATTGCTTACTCATATTATAATATTATCACAATAATATGCATATCCAAACTAATCTTACATAACTAACATCACCGATAGGACATATGTGTTATATATAATTAGGCACTATTAATCTAAAAACATATCTACAACATCAACATTTATACAACATAATAAATATCATCAATTTTTCAAACACCAAAATCCACGTGTCATAAACAGTGACAAATATCCATAATATACATCTGTTACACAAAATTCCAGTAATCCTCATATAACATACATAGAACGAAAAATATCATTAAAATAAAGAAAATTAGGCTCTTAAGCTTCCTATATGGGAGACGTGATTTAGATAAGTAAGCCTTTAATTAGTGAGTTTGCTAACATGTTTCTTGAGAGCAAGTGTTCAAGAGTAACGAAAACCTGTAACTTTCTTTTGGACAAAGTAGAATTTAACATCAATATACTTGAAGCATGAAGTGCTCTTAATGATTTGAGAGAAAGATGCAATTGTAAAATTGCTATAATACAATTTTCACAACTTGGAAATGGAATTTATGTCTCTGAAATACTAAAACAAAGTTTCATGATTATATTGTATGACAAATAGTCTTGCAATACGCCATATATTTTGTCTCTATAAATAAAGAATTTGTAAGTGCTTATTTGACACTTTTCCATAAAACAACTCCTCTAGCCTTCACAAAGATGTAGACAAATGTGGATTTCTAACCATCTATGTAGCTTTTATAATCAAAGTCACTAAAACTAAACATTTATAGAGTATTGGTACATCAATATGTTAACATAAGATCCTTCGTACCCTGAGGATATCTTAAGAGTTTTTTAATGGCTTTCTAATAGATTTCACCAAGATCACTCAAGTATCTATTAGACATATCAATTACAAAGGCAACACCAGGATATGTATACTTGAATATACATCATACAACAAACAACATAAACATAAGGGACTACTTTCATGTGATCTCTCTCAATGTTGTTCTGAGAAACTTGAGGCCTTAGAGTACTTTTTACCTTTCAAAGCAAGAGTATTAAAGAAGAAAAAAACTTCATATTAAACATCTTCATAATACATTCAATAAAAATGCTTTGACATAATGTAAGAAGATCATTAACCTATCACGAAGAACTTATATGCCCAAAATATATAATGCTTCACTGACATGGATCAATAGATCTATGTAATTAGTAGTGAGTGAGATATCATCAACTTACAAAATCACAAACATATACTTCCTCCCACTAACTTTCATATACACATTAATCAACAAATTTTTTCTTGAAGCTATTAGCTATGATAGTTTCATCAAACTTAAGATATGACCGCCTTTAAAGCTTATTTTAACCAATAAATTGACTTATAAAGCTTACAAGTTATGTTTTCTTTGCCATCTACCTTAAAATCAATAGGTTGAACCATATAAGTATCTTCACTTAAGTCTCTACTTTAAAAATCCATTCTTACATCCACTTAATGAAGCTTTAAGTCAAATAAGTTATAATTGTCATAATAATTGATAAAGAATCTTTAGTGAAAATATAAGAGAAGGTTTCTATATTATCAATAACTTCTTCTTAGCTATAGTCCTTAGTCACTAAGCTTATTTTACTCCTATCCACTGCAACTTTATATTATGCTGGGTCTTGAATACCCATTACATTCACTAGACCTATAATCTTTTGGTAACTTTACTAAACTCCACAATTCATTTTGTAACATATATTTTATCTCATCATCCATATCATCCCAAAAAAAAAAAAAGGAAGGAGGACTAGGGATAGCTTCCTTATAGGTAGTTGGATCTAAGATATTACGAATTGCTTACTTATGCATTTTCAAGTATACAATATAGTCATCAAAGATTACACGTCTATAATCCCTTGTTGATCTTCTTAAAGGCATATCTTTTATATCTATATCTGGAGTTTGTTGTTGCCACTTGCTTAATGGGTTCATCGTAAATTGTTAGTAGATGTTGGTCAACCATAAAACAACTATTAAAGTAGAAGCAATAAATGTAGAGACGATGAATTTGGTGTTATTTGAATATAATTTTTAAACCTTAACATATACCAATGTCATCCTCAAAATAGATAACTCAATATACCTATGGTAGTATATGATGAGCTCTAGAACTTAAGAGTCCCTTGATCCCACGTAATAATCAATAAGGGAATAACTACGATCAACTTTTTCAGATGTGGATTATGGGGTCTACTTCATAACTTCAAATATGAAATTGATGTAGAGTGAGGCTTTAATGTAAACATAACTTATAAGGACTCTTGGTAACATACTTATTGAGTACTTGATTCAAAATATAAGTTACATTGCTCAAAGAATCATCCGTTAGGCACTTCATTAAGGAAGAATTCAACAACATACATCACACCATGTCAAGAAATGTGTAATTTCTTCTTTCTACAACTTCATTTTGTTAAGGTATATTGAGCATTGTGTATTAAGCATCAATATCATACTCTTGTAGGTACCTTGCAAAAGTTCATATCTTTTTATATCTCCTATAATACTCACCCCTTTATCATAATGAGTTTTTTTGATCCTTTTTTCCTTGTTGAAGTTTTAATTTTGTTTGAAGGCTTTAAAGACGTTTTAAAAAAATCTTATTTCTCATTAATAAGCTAAATAATCCACAATGGGAAAAGTTATAAAAAAAGTGATGAAATACTTATAGTCACTCATAACTAGAGGATTATAAGGCCCAAAAATATCAATATAGATTAACCCAAGTAGTTATATGCCTATCAAATTTAGTGCTTCTAACCTTGATTGTCAATTTTCCTTTTATACAGTTAATACAGGTTTCGACATCTGAAAAGTTTAAGATCATATATAGCATAATCATTTTTTATAGTATGGAATATTTTCCCCTTCTTCTGCAGGTATGACTTTCTATGTAGAAGAAGAAGAAGAAGAAGAAAATTATAACCAGTTTTGTCTAAAACATATACAAAAACTAAACTTCTCTTAATTGAGGGTATGTATACAAATTATGTAACTCTAAAATATAAATTGTAATTTGATTGTCCTAAAAAATTCAAAATTTGGTTCTTATGTCATCTCATATATTTGTGGGTGTTTGTGTGTGTGTGTGTGTGTGTGTGTGTGTGTTTGTGTGTGTGTGTGTGCGTGTGTGTGTGTGCGTGTGCGTGTGCGTTTGTGTTTGTGTGTGTGTGTGTGTGTGTGTGTGTGTGTGTGTGTGTGTGTGTGTCTCCCTCAAGGAATTAGTAATATGAATTATAACACGTATATCTAACCATCAAGTATTAAAAGGCACATCAACATTATTGGGTTCTAAGTAAAACTTTGTCTATAGATCATCTTTTTTAGTTTAACATTAAGCTTCTTGTAATATGACTTCTTGTACCCAAAATTCTTATAATAATTGCATTTTATTTTAAGCTCTCGTAATTATTAGTGTTGAAGCAAAGGTCACTCCTCACCCATTTTCTTTGTTGCTCACATTATATTTAATAAAAGGTTTTTTGTTAATGGTATTCTTTGGAGGAGGCTAACTTTTATGCCATTATGATTATGGTTTATAATCATTGTTATTTTTATTGTCCTTCCTTTTTCTATGTCATCATCCTCCTCTTTAGTAGGAATGGTGATCATCTCCTCTATGGTCCATTTGCAATTTTTTAGCGTAGTAATACCTAATGGAATCAAGCTAAAATGGTAGAGACTTTGTGATAAATCACACAATGTAGTTCTTATTAAGTTTCATACCAATCAGGCCTTAATCTTGTCATAACAAGCCACAATCATGTTAATTTTCTCTCTAATAAAACTAATATCATCATAAATAAAGTAATGAAGAGTGCTCAAGAGCTTATTCTCCTCATTTTTAAAAACTTCTTATATTTCTTGTTAATGGCTTCAAGAAATTCCTTAGCATTCTCAATCTTTGAACTGCTATCATGTATAAAGTCCCCTATATAATATCTCTTGATCATAAAAAACCTAATTCAGGTACTAAAAATTTTCTTATCACTAGTAAAAGTATTAGTAGTGGGTATAACATACGAGTTCTTTCTCAATGTCAAGTCCAATTTTATGATCATTAAAGTCATCATAAGTGATTCGACATATATATTGTAATTATTCTTATTAATATTTAGAATTGTAGAGAATTGAGGATTGTTTTTAAAAAAAACCATAATGGCAACATTATTACGCATATAATACAAGATCATACTATTCACAATTTATTCAGCTTCCTTAAACAATCCACAAAAAATGATCATAAAGTTATAGTAAGCTATAGTACATTGAGCAAAAAAAATAAAATCATTTATATGCAAGAGCAACACATTAAATATCACAACCAAATGCTTCAAAACATTAAATATCAAAACCAAATGCTTCAATCAACTAGCAATAAGATAATGAAATTATATTAGTTCAAAATCCTCATTGGATTCTCTTCATCAATTAATCTAAGTATCCTACAAACAATGAACTTATCAAAAAGATAATTTCATTTTCATATGGATTTTAAAATATATTAATCAAAATTAGGAGAAAATGATATCAACAAAAATATTCAAATGCCTAGACTTAAGAGAGGTAAGCTCATAAGCAAGCAAAATTTAATTTTATCCAAAATACGATAATAAATAATTAGCACAGACACATGTTTCATTAAATAAATGATAACTAATAACAGACATACAATATTATCTAAAAACAGCAAATTTATCATTTATATAGTTAAAATCTTCAATTGTGACAAAAATATATAAATAAAACATACCAAGACATCCCTTTCGAAATGATACAGTGACATATTTTATGAGTAAATTTGTAAATATTTAGTAATGGTAAACTGTAAATACTTAACAATAACAATCCTATGGATATTTAGCCATGGTAGAACTATAAATATCTAATAGTGATACAAGCAGGGACAAAACTATAAATATAAAAGTCCATATTTTCTACCTCCAAATGAGTGATATGGCTTGTTTCCCTAACCTATACCTTGGCCTAACAAAATCTCACTATTGGAGAAGCCTTTTTTGGCGGTTTCATATAGGTTTTACTCTTCTTTCAAAAATTAAGTGTTCTAAAACATCTTTTTGAATTGAAAAATCCCAAAAAGAAGATTGAAGAACAAAAGGCTTTGGCAATTAAGCTTAAAAAAACTCCATAATATTCTAGCCATTTTTTTAAAAAATACAACACTTGTATGAATGACATATGAAGTGTATATGCTTCCTAAAATAGTTTAATAATTATTAACCAAAGTTTTCTAAAAATAGTGAATCCCGATGGCATGCCAAAAAATGAAAATGAGAAAAAAAAGTCACAAAACTTAACTGATGGGCCTAATACCTAATGTTAAGTTTTGGACGTTAGAAAATGAACATTGAATAAACAAAATCAACATGCGTCATTACTCAATAACAACATATTTAATGATTCAATATCACGAGTAATAAAAACTATATTTCATAAACTTTCAGACACATGTGTCTGAACGAGACGACCTCTAACTATTTTGTTTAGAGGGGGAAACTCTAGCTTCTCTCTAACCTTCCCTCACACTCACATAAAACCCTAACCCTAACCCTAGATCTGATATCTCCATCTAACGTTCACCTTCTCTTTCATCTACCCCTCCCAAATACCGTACCATTCTCCATCCCTCTTTAAACTTCTTCCTTTATGCTTTCCATAAATTAAATTGGCTTCCAAATACAATGGAGGCTGATTTCCCACCCTTTTCTGCCACCTTTAAAACATCCTCTCCAGGTCCTATTCCCTATCCTTAACTTTTATCTATCTAGCCTACCTCCCCATCCATATTGACTACTAACCCGTCACCCTTTACCTTTTCCATTTCCCCCAAGCTTTCTGTCCCAACAGTAGGTGCATCTGTGAGAGTATTGAGAAAGACATGGAAATAAGTGGTGGATGAAACCTCAGATTCATCCTTGGTTTTGTGCCCTCTTGTGGAAATGAAGGGGAAGTTAATGGTGGCTCCTAGCATAGACATCCTCCAGGAAGGTCCGAAGACATGGGAAGCTACTCTAGTTGGTTTATTTATGGATAAAAGGCCTGTTTTTCCAGTGATGTTGGACCCTGAATTTTAGTGGAAATTAGAAATACTCAAAAAATAAATGAGTTGATTGAAACAGGAGTTGAAAAGTAAGAAATAAAGAGAAAGAATGTGAAAATTTGAAGAATTAAGAAAAAGTTTGACTTTTTGTTCATAGAGAGTTGACTTTTTGATTTAGGCTGAATTTGAGAAAATGATCTTCATGAAACTTGTAGCTTATGTTAAGAACTTTTTTTCGCCATAAAGTATGATGTTTTTCGATATCGGGATTGAAAGTTATGATCTTTCAAAGTTAAGTGTATTTATGCTTTGGTTTTGGAAAATGCTCTAAGTGAAAGATTGTGTATGTGGTGCTTTGAGGCGAATTATAGATTGATATGATTTGAATTGTGTAAAGTGATCTACATGAAAGTTATAGATCATGATTTGATCTTTATTTTGATATAAAGTATAGAATT
>JAOSBN010000002.1:6273612-6288530 GCA_027563595.1 Erythroxylum suave | reverse complement strand
CGTTTCGGATTGGATTAGTCTTAAGGTTTCCAACGCGATCGTTTTTCTCCGTTCTTTGTTTTCGGATGTTGGATCCATTTGTTAAGAATGTGTTTTGCTTCCGCTATGATTTGCTTGATTTCGATTCACTTTTTGATTCACTTATTCCATCTTCGATATGTTTTCACGTTTATATTTCGGTTGGGATCCGGTTTCCGGATCGGGTCTCAACAATACAAACATGGGCCCAGAGCAATTGGAAGGGGAGAGGTCTAATGGAGGTAATTACTAAGGAAGATAACTTGATATTTTCTTTCTCATCTAAGTAGGAAGCACAGAAATTCATTGAAGAAGGCCTGTGGCTCATCTCTCAACTTCCTCGGTTTCTTCAAGCATGGCAACCGGGAATGGAATTTGAAAAATTTTGATTAAAGAAAATTTCATTACAGGTAAATATCCATAATATTCCTTTAGAATATTGGACTATCGAGGGCTTGAGTATGCTAGCAAGTTATTTAAGGAAAGCAATATGCATGGATGAAAATACTGCATTGAGGAAAAGGGTAGGCTTTGCTAGTCTATATGTGAGTATGGATATTTCTAAATAAATGAAGGATAGTATCCCTATCTTGAGGCTAGCTGTATTAGAGAAGATAAATTTATGGTAACTTATTAATAGAAATCTTCTCTTAAAACTCAAGGTAAAGAATGGAAATCTACAGAAAAAATCTTCACTAGAGGAGATTATTAGGAGGTGATAGGAATAAAGTAGTACACTGTGAAAGTCACTAAAGGGAAGGAGGAAGTAGAACAAGTGGCTGAAAATAATGTCCCAGATCAAGAAGTTCATGATCTTCCTATAAGTGGTGAGAAAGTTTACGAGGAAAACAAACATGATGCTGTCTAGCAGGAAGGAATAAATTAGTTTCCAGAAGGTGCTCAAAATAACTCAATAGTGGATAAAAGGGAGAACAATATGGAATCTATAGGTACTATTCAAAATGGAGGAGCTGTAATTTCTTTATAAAATGAACAAAGACCACAAAACGAAGAAATTTAGAATGAAGTTTCTTAAGAGGAGCATTTTGATCAAGTGGTCTCTCGGAAAAGCAACAGGAGCAGTAGGAAAGGCTCCAAGGGAAAAAATAACCTCTTATGTCTCTGATTGTCTGGTATGTTCGTGCATAAATAATCATTCTAAGCTCAATGCATTAAGGGATTTTGTTCTAAGGGAAAAACTACTTTTTTTTGTCTTTTGGAAATTAAAATCTAAGAGGGTAATCTGAATAAACTATGTTGTTTAGGCAACAAATGGCAATTTATCACAAACAATCAAAATCATGCCTATGGCAGGATTATTATCGCTTTTGATGGTGAATTTTTGGAAGTGAAGGCATAGGAATGAAGTTAACAATTTATCCAAATCAAACTCTATTTCAAATTGGAAAATTCCCGCGCTCTAGCTACTTTTGATTATGGGTTTAACACGGTCATTCAAAGAACTAAAATCTGGAATTTTCTAAGAAGAATAAAAGCTTCGATTAATGCTACATGGCTAGTTAGTGGCAACTTCAACACCACTCTATACAGAACGGAAGCGAAAGGAAATTGTAACTTACACAATTATTCTTCTGACATTTTTGATTGTATACAGGAGGTGGAGCTTACTGATCTAAAATTTGAAGCCCATCAGTTCACCTAGTCTAACAAACAAAACTCTATATAGCACATCAGAAAAAGGTTGGATAGGGTAATGGTTAATGTGGATTAGCTAAATACTTTCTTAGGAAGTTCAGTTAAATTTATGGATCCTAAAATTTCTGACCACACTCTTATGAGGATCAGTAACTTGTTTTCTTCTAATATAATCCTTCATCCTTTCAGGTTTAATAATTTTCTGGTAAATAAGGAGGGCCACCAAAACGCAATAATGAAGGGTTTAGAGTTCAAATTTTATGGGACTAAATAGTACATCTACCTCCGAAAACTCAAATCAATAAAACAAGAATTGAATTCCTTGAACCTAATGAAAGGTCGAAATAATCTTAAGAAGATAGAAATAGCTAGAGACAAACTATCAGTCATACAGGAAGCTTTGGCTATAAACCCTACAGATAGAATCCTAGCTACAGCTGAAAAGGCAACACTTAAGACCTACTTGTAAGTGGTGGGTAACCATTATTCTTTATTAAAGCAGAGAGCCAGTGTTAATTGGATCAAGGATGGGGACAAGAATACTAAGTTATTTTTCAACTCTATTATATCTAGGAAGAATATTAACATAATCATCTCCATTAAAACTGAAGCAGGTGAAGAAGTGTTTGGGTAAAAAGGAATTGTCAAGGAAGCATTGAAGTTTTACAAAAATCTCTTAGGTTCAGAAGTTCCTCCGAATGAAGTTGGAGCTGGTATAAGACAGATTATTCTTGTAAGAATTCAAGAACAGGAGGCTAAGTAGTTAACAAGACTAGTAACCGATCAAGAAATTGAAGGGGTGGTATTCAATATGAATGGATCTAAGGCACTAGGGCCTGATGGTTTGAATGGAGTCTTCTATCAAAAAAAACCTTGGAGCAAAGAGGGAGGAATTGTCAGGGAGGCTGTACATAAGTTCTTTCTTAAAAGAACATTTCTCAAGGAGATAAACAAGACATTCCTATGTTTGATCCCTAAAATCTCGAACCCAACCTCCTAAAGTGACTACAAACCTATTTCTTGCACTAATTTCCTCTATAAGATCATTGCTAAAATTTTGGCAAATAGATTGAAGGAGGTTCTACACCTAATCATTAGTGAGAATCAAGAAGCTTTTATAAGTAGCAGGGATATTGGAGACAATATTCTACTAGCACAAGAGTTATTGAAAATGTATAATCGAAGCAAAAGTCCTCAAATTGCACAATCAAAGTTAACTTATAGAAAGCTTTTGACAATGTAAGCTGGAGTTTCTTGAAACAAACAATGGAAATCATAAATTTTCCCTAAAATTTCACCAGGTGGATCTAAGAGTGTATTACTACAACTTGCTGTGGAATTTTGATCAATGGGAGCCCCTCGGAGATATTTAAATGGAAAAAAATGACTTAGGCAAAGGGACCCTCTATCCCTTTATCTTTTCCTAATTTGTATGGAGGTCCTCACTCAAATGTTGAAGCACAATACTTCTAGGGACTCCAGGTTCAGATAACATGCTAAATGTAAAAAACTTTCCTTAACAAGTTTATGTTTTGCAGATGATCTAATCCTCCTAAGCAAGGCTAATATCCATTTAGTCACTTTGTTGATGGATACTCTCAATAGTTTCAAGGCAATGTTGGGATTGAGCATCAACCTACACAAGAGCTACATAATTCTCTCCAAAGGCATCTCTCATCTTTCTAATAGATCAACACAAGCTACATGAATGGTAATCAAGGATCCTCCTATTTCATATTTAGGTATTCCTATATCAACCAAGAGGTTAAGTTATAGACAAATAGAGCTCTTTCCTATGGAAGGAAACTTCAGCTACTGAAGTTGGTTATTCTATCAATACAAACTAGTGTTCCCACCTATTTCTCTCCAAAGGCCTTATTAAAACAATTTAAAAACTGATTAAGTAATTCCTATGAGGGAAAGGAAATGGAGGAAAAGGAATGGTAAAAATTAGTTGGAAGATAATCTGTCAACCAAAAGAAGTGGGAGGTTTGGGCTTGGAGTTAATCAGCATAAAGAACAGTTTATCATGACCAAAAGGTTTTGGCAAATCCAAGGTGAAAAACAATCTTTATGAATCAAATGGATTCATTTCCATATATTAAAAGGAGAAAGTTTTTAGGCTCTAAAAGTCAAAGATAGTTATTCTTGGTTCATTAATCAACTGCTAAGAATGACGGAATAAGTCCAACAGGACATTACTTGTCAAATCGGGACAGGAGAAAGGATATCTTTATAATATGATAACTGGACGAAGCAAGGAACTTTAATTGAAAATCAGTTGGCTAGAACCCTACTGGAGAGATTCCCTAAGAAAACAAAGCCCATAGAGATGGTTAGAAATGGATCTTAGATCCTTTCAATAGAAGAGACTAGGCTCTTGTCTATCCAACAATTTAGCAACTTCAGGGAAAGAGACATCTACTTATGGAAAGGGATTTCAGTCATAGAAATTACTATGAAGGAAGCTAAAAGGTTGAGGAATGGGACAGTAAATAGAGTGGAGCGGTATTCCCTCATTTGGAACAGGGTTATTAGACCTGATGCTAGTTTTCTTCTTTGGCTAGCAATATTGAACAGACTAAGCACTATGAATAGACTGAAGTTCCTACCCCCCTCTACGATATCTATCCTCTGCAATCTAAAGGAGGAAACTAGAGACCACTTCTTTTTTTAATGTGTTTTTACTAAAGAGATTCGAAATAAAATCTCTAGACTAAGTGTCCCTAGATATCTCTATTACAAACTTCCTGATATCCTATAGCAGATTCCTCTTCTACATTTTTCAAAAAATGATAGGGATATTATATTGATGTCGGTGGACACTTGTTTTTAAGCTACTTAGAAGGAGAGGAATGATAGAAGATTTAAGGGGAAATCTATCTCTCTTTACGCTCTTATAGAGCTCATAATAGCCATCACAAAGGAACGACTGATTATAAAATAGTTGAACCAGCAATGTAGCAGAGTATTAGCTCTCACATGGAGAATTTAGTCCTAGCTATATTTCTTATGCAAATTGATTAAGATTCTTTCATTAAACCTAGCATCATCCCAAAACAGTTCAAAAATCCCTATCATTGACTAGGGTTAAGATCAGTACAGTACAGAAGTTTGTGCATGGAAGTCCATAGAGTCTACTTCATAAACATCAAACATCATCTATCCATGGTCATCTACTGACATTAAAAGAGCTTGATACTCACTTGATGAAAAAGGGTCTTAGACTGCTATTCCTTTGTCGCTTCATGAAGGCCTAGATTTGATCTTCAAGGAATATAGTTAATCTGAGAGGAAATTTCTTAAGAAGGAAAAAAGGAGGCTGGTATGTTCCCGACAAGAGAAGCTTACCTGAGTGAAGGCTGCTCCTCTGACTCGTCACTGAAGAAACATGTCAAATCTCCATAAAAAGGAAAAATTAGAAGAGATCCGGAAACAATTGATGAAAGCCCTAATCTTATAAATCGCATAAAATTGAAGTTGAGTTTGTTACTTGTGTAGAACGATTCGTGGTGAAAAGAAAGGAGGAGGATAAACGCCAGATGTGGATGATGAGTGCTCCTCCCCTCCGTCACTGAGGAGACGCATCGTCTGTTTCCAACATAATGGTTGATTGAGGGGATGAGGATATGTTCTATTTAACCATAAAAGTGTTGATTTAGGAGAAGTGGTGTTTACCTAGGTAGAGAGTCCCTTGATGCAGAAAAACAACGAAACTTCACCGCGGTAGTTCATCCGACTGATTTCAGCCAGAGGTGGCCTTTCTTTTCCCAAAACATGTTGAAGAAGAAGATTCGAGAAAGAGTTCATTAGTTATACCTTAATCTTCAAGACGTTCGTTATTTCATTGGCTTTAAACGTGGTCATTTTGTTAAGCTCAGACATACAAGTTTTAGATGTAGTCGTTTTGTTTAGCTCAAACATATTAGTCTTTTAAGTGGTTCCATCTACATGGGAGAGCCCTCTCTCTAGATGTTTCTATTCTCATATTTAATTAATGAATTTTTAAATTTCTCAAAAAAAAACATTATTTCATAATAACAAAAACAATATTGATTGAACCATGATTTAGTGCATGTCTGCGGTGTCCGAAGATGGCAGCACCGAATATGGCTTTTGGTTCTGACTAAAAACCATATGGACAAGAAATTGAAGGGTTCTTTTCGGCTTTGAAACACCGGAAAACATGACATTAGCAACTTTATCATTTGGATTTATCATCGTCCACAAGAACCTTTACTCACTCGTATCCAAACCCAGGCCAATTCGGTTGCCTGATTGTAAGAGGGATCCATATGAGTGTATGAGACAAAGTTGTATGGTTTATCACTAAGCCAACTCATTTAAGAATAGACGGTTTGTAGGTTTTGGAATTTATAAAATCTAGAAATTGATTTTATACTCTTTTTCACTAAAAGATTTTAATTTTATATCATTACTTTTTAAATATACAATAGGTAAAATAATATAAAGCTACATGTTCTGAATAATTCTTATACTTGCTTCCAGTGACTAGTACTCTTGTCAGGTCCATTAGCAGGTTGCTGCCCAGATGTCGCTCGTCGGCTTGTATTTTTCATTATACAACCGAGTTCAGATTATTTGTTCCATTAATTTGTGTCTATCTTATTCTATAAATATTCTTCCATTCAAGTAAGGAACAAATAATCTATCCCTTGTACAACCAGCGTAGGCGGATTGCTAGGTTTGCTCTCTCATAGGCCCGTTACGAAGAGATTCACTTTGCAATACTCAAAAGCTCCGGCCCATGTACTAGGAATCGGAGTTTTTGACAAAAGAGGAACATGGAATGTGCACTCTTTGCTGCATCGGAGCTCAAAGCCGTGAAACAGGAGCCATGGTGGAAGGCACAACCAGTATCTTCTTCCATATCTTAACATTCTATGTTTTTTATTTCCTGATTTGACAGGATTCATTATGTGTTTTAAATACGAGGATTGGTCCTCCACTCTATACTTTTATCAAAATTAGATCATCTATTCTCATTATCTAATTTTATTTCATAAAAATTTATCCATTTAATAAATATAACTCACAAAAATTAAAGAATATAATTGTACCGAAACAGATGGTGCACCAAAAATTAAAACAGAACATTTTGCGTCTTTCACCCGTAAGGGCCGATCAACATTACTGAGATACGGATAATCTCGTGTTTCTTTGACATTTCTATATTATCAAGGCAAATTGAACGTGGACTGAGCTGTAACCACTAAGTAAGCTTTAGCTGTGGATGCACAGAATAATAAAATCCAGTCTTCGTTGGTGGCAGGAACGTGGTGTCACTTCCCAACCATCCTCTATTTTTTAATGCTTATAATTCATATACTAATAAGCAAGCCTCTTAAGCGCCTGATCAGGGAGGTGGAAATACGTAAGGTACGTTAAATGATATAAGTTTCTTTACACACACACACAGATATATATATAAAAGCAAGAAGAGAAGTGAAAAAGTTGAATTCATCTATTAAACTAAATTGTTGGTAATTCTAAGTCGTTTTAAATTATATTTTGGAATTTAATTATATGATAATCTGTGTTTATATTTTTGGGCATAGTTATGTTGGATATTTTTGTACTACCCTATAAAGTTAGAAAATATTTAATTGCATTATTTGGTTTTTAAATAAATTATCAGTTAAGTTACGTAATTTGATATAGGTAAAGATAATAAAGTGACCCAATAAATGATCTAAATCAATAGGCTGAAATCCAGGTGAAAATAGATTGTGCTTAGTTTAGACCGGACCTATATTGGCCTCGTAATAGGAAAATCGATATGGAAGCTATATATAAAAGTTAAGGTCTCCTTCAGTTACTCATATCAATTGTAAGTATAAGAATTCTCTAACCCGTTAAGAGAGCTTACACATTGAGAAAACTATAGAAAGGCCTAAACCACGTGTCAGGAAACATAATCTGTAAAGATCCCGGGAGATTCGAGATCGTTTGGAGCTCAGAAACGATATCGGAATCAAAGATGGAACCAAAATCAAGTATCCATATTTCTTTCGTTTTTAACCCTTCCATATATAATCATGGGTACGTAATAAGGTCTATACTACGCATTATGTGTGGTATCAGAGCAGTTACGTGATCGGGTTGCCGGAAATAAAGATTTTTCAGTTTTTCATCTCATATGGTTTTCCTCAGTTTTTGATTCATTTTTTGGTTTTTTTTTTACGTATAAGATTACGTAAAAGTGGTATACATAAAGCTAGTTATGAAAAACGAGTCGAAAACAACCAAACGGAGCAAAAAAAGGCATTCCTAGATGCCGAAAATCGACATGCGATGGTGGAGGGCGACTCAACATCGAGCGCAGGCACCACACGTGTGACCCACGGCTCGCACTCCCAATGTAGAACGGTGGGCACTTGCGACACACGCTCCCCATTTGTCCCGACACATGGCCTTTTGGATTGCAGACATGTGGTGGTGCGTACAGTAGAAGTGCATGTGCGCGTGGGGGCATGCGATGCATCTGGTGTGCGTCTTTGTGGGTGCTTGCAATGCATGTGCACCCTAGGCTACGCACGGCTGACCCTGGGCGAGTCACGTCCAGACTACAGTATCAAAAAAAAACTAAAACACAAAAATTTCAGATTTCTTGTAAGGATGCTTCAGGGTATTTCGGGTTAGTTTTCAGGTCCGAAAAATTCAAAAAGTGAAATTTTTCATTTTTCTGAATTTGTTACATTAATAATAAATTAAAGTTTAACTTCAGAAAAAGGAATTCAGGCGTTCTAAATCCAATTTTGAGTGAATTTTCATGGTTTAGATGTCACATAAGGGAGATACTTTAAGTTTTGTGTCTAGGTTCTCATGTTCAGTATTCAAGATCGCATGATAGTTAATCGGAAAAGGAATAAAGATATTCTAAAGCCATTATTGAGTGAATCATCATGTAACAAACTTGCTATAAGGGAGATACATGAGGTTTTTGTGTCTCAGGCGGTCAGTTCGGTATCCAATAATGCACGATATTCACTCTACTTAGATTTTTCTTTTACGAAAGTCTCAAATGAATTTTTCAAAGAATGTCTTCAACACGAGTATGTGACAATAAGACTGTGACATATGGGTTTTTGCATTTATTGAAGTTACATTCTCACATACTATATGCCCATCAACAATGTGAGGATAATATAAAGATGTATCATTTGTGTTTGTAGATTTTTTGAGTGCTGATGAGGATGTAGCCACCACAGTGGCCTTTCGAATAAGTATTTTTAATTGTTCTACTTATACGTTAAAGGGTGTCTCTGGTCTCATGTTTAGTTATTCTACCCACAACTGTTGACCTTATATGAGATTTTGAGATGTACATAAAAGCATTGGATAGAGGAAATTCGTTGCTTGAATGATCTATTCACCCATAGATGGTAGTGTCATGAGAGTTAATAGTTTGTACTCTAATTGCTTTTATGTGTAGAGGTTTAGTTACATATATTATGCATTCAGCCTACAGGTGTTTCATAATATGTGTGACCGGATTTTCAGTAAAGATACAATTTAATGGCTTCGAGTATCACTATTGTTTTACATTCGTGCTGACCTAATCAAAGTTATTATGAATTCACATTTTTGGTTAACAAAATCAGTTTCACCATTGAAACCCTAATCAGTTTCAATTTAAAGAAGTAGAATAGAGGATATATTGAATGTTATAGAAATGGCTGAAGTTGATATGGCCATAAGGATGGAAAGGCCATCTCCACCTAAATCCATGAGCTTGAAAGCTTATAAAGTAGCCTATGAAGCCCAGGATAGGTCTAACATATTAAGTCTTATGACCATTAAGAGATCTATTCCTAGCCATCTGCTAAGTAGACTTTCGAACACAGACATAACAAAGTAATTTCTTAGTAATGTTTCCCAGAGGTATAAAGTGTCACCTTGTGTTAAGAAAAGTGCCTTGATGAAAAATTATTCTCCATGAGGAATATGTGAAAAGGGGGCGTAAAGGAGTACATATAAAGAATGATTCATCTTCATAGTAGACTGAAGATGTTAAACATTCCTCTTCCTGATGTCTTCATAGTTCACCAGAATCTGAATACACTCCCTCCAGAGTTTAGTAATATGATAACGACATATTATTCGCAGGATGAGGAATGAGAGTTCAATACTTTGATTGCCCATTGCATTGCTGAGGAGGAGAAACTCAAGCTTGATACTCCTGCAGCCCTCGAAGCAACTAAAGGAAGGCAAAGATGAAATCCACTAAAACCAAAGGTAGAAAGACTAAATCTTCTCCACATATTGATGCTGGTCAATCTAGTGTTGGTAAAGGTCCTAGGGACATAAAGTAACTAGTAGTATAAGGCTTAGAAGGAAAGACCGTAACCATCGAGTAACTCCTTAGCTTATCAATTTATGAATCTGATATATGATAGTTGCATTATGTACTTGATGACTATATAGTGGAGTATCTGATTAAGGTACTTCCACAATGCATGGGTTCATATCCAAGATAAAGCCAAATAAAGAGAGGGAGAAACTGATGGTTCACAGCAATGAATAAGTGGAAGTAATATCTATAGGGTATGTATATACTGAACCATGTTGCAAAGTTCAATTTGGGTTTTACACGACATATTTTATATATGACTTTGGATCAATTTGGACAAAAAGGTTGACGTTTTGTATTTAATACTCCTATTACACAATTGTGTTTAGTGCAAAACATAACGGTATAACTTTCTTGTCATATGGTTTGTATAGAATGTGTCTTAACCTGAATTGGATATAAGATTCTTCGTATCTTACTAAACAAGTCGTGAAATGAAGTACCCTGATGAATGAAAAATCATACATGGTGTGGCATAAAAGTTTAAGTCATATTTCCAGAGCTAGGATTAAGAGATTGATTAAGGAAAGCATTCGCTCAATTCTAGATTATGATAATTTAGAAACATGTGTTGACTATTGCAGGGTAAGTTGACTAATAAGGATAGAGAGGTCAACTTTTGTTTCTAACTTGTTGAGTCTGATACATATAGATATCAGAAGAACTTATACAATTGCATTATATAATTTCAAATGTATTTTGACATTTGTTGATGATTATTCCCATTACAGTTATGTGTTCTTACTTAAAGATTGAGGGTTGAGAACCATTTAGGAAAATCCATTCAAATAGTCAGATTTGACCGTAGAGGAGAATATCATAGCAAACATGGTGTTTTAGGACTTGAAAAGGGTCGTTTGCTAGATATATAGAATCGGTTAGGATGGTGAATTGATTCACTATACCAAGTAGTCTTGAGCAAAATGGTGTGTTGCCAAAAGACATAATCGTAGCCTAAAAGACTTGAAGAAGTCAATGCAGAACAAGACTAATCTACCTAATTATATAAAAGTGTGAAAATTCAGCATTGCACACATTCATATATGAGGCTGCTCTACTGGGATAGTATAATCCTTATAAAGAAAAATTGCATGCTCATTATATTCATTACTATTTAGTAAGATATCCTAACTACTCTAAAGGTTACAAATCTTACTACAGAGAAGGAGGGACCAGATAGTAGAATCATAAACAGCTAAGTTTCTAGAATACGATGTTTATGATGATGGTGGGCCGTTTGACCTTCGGATGATAACATGATAGATACTATAGTTATTACTTACCTGCCACTCATACAGTTAGATATGGTGGATCTAGGTCTAGTACCCTGACTGTATAGGAATAGGAACCCATACCTATACACACAAGAGGTTCACCTAATACAATTGTGAAGATTCACCATAGTGAGATGACCTACTATCTCATATGATAACATAGTCTATTAGGTGAATAGGACTATGATAGCAGACATCTTACGAATCCAATAACTTTTAAAGAAGCTATTTCTGAACTCAGTGCAGAATTGTGGTGGGTTGTAATGACTGATGAGATGCAAATCATGAATTATAATAAGGTTTGGGAGCTAGTTGATTTTGTAATAGTACTGCAAACTCGTCAGTTGTAAATAAATTTTAAGACCTAAAGGATTTCACGATAAAGTTTAGTGGTTTATGGGCCCGCTCAGTTGCCTGATGGTTCACTCAGGGAGAAATGTTGACTTTAATGTTGTTACTTTTCTCTCGTATCCTCGAAGGAACATTTTGAGTGATTAAGGAAATTGTACCTCATGATGATATAAAGTTACATCAGATAGTTGCCAAAACTGTTTTCTTGAATAAAGACCTTTATAAAATGGTTTATATAATACAGCCTGAAGGATTTTAGGATCCAGAGGGAATTGACATGGTTTGCACGTTATGCAGATCAATATATGATTTACATCAAACCTCCCGAAAGTGATATCTTACAATCGGTGAGGTTATTACATCTTTTAGCTTAATGAAAACTAAAATTAAAAAGATAATTGTACTATGAGGTCAGGGGGAGCAATGTTATCTTCCTATTATTGCATGTGGATGATATATTGCTCACATTAAATTACTTGACCGGGTTGTATGAGGCTAAGTAATGTTTGGTTAAGAATTTTGACATAAAGGATCTTGGCGTAACATCTTTTATCTTAGATATTCAGATTTATCGGGACATATCTTAACACTTATTATACCTCTCATAAAGTGCATACATTGAGTATATGTGTTACAAAGGTTTAATACAGTTAACTGTAAACCTGTCATAGCACCTATGCTCTCATAGTGAGAGATAATCTTTGGCATTATATCCAAAGAATAAAGAAAGAGGTTATGAGGAATGTTCCGTATTTTAGTACGGTTAATAGCCTAATGTATGCTTAGCTAAGTACTAGGTAAGACATTGTATTTACTGTTTGACAATTTGGTCAGTATCTGATTAACCTAGATGTAGACCATTGAAATGCAGTCTAGTGAGTGTTGAGATATTTAAAGGAAATCAAGGATTATGTGCTAACATATTAAAAATAAAACATACTAAACTTCGTAAAGAATTCATATTAAAATTAAGCTATGTGTCCGGATGATCGAAAGTTCACTTAAGGTTATAGTTTTAAGTTAATAGATAGTACAATGTCATAGAAGAGTGTTAAGTAGACACAAGTAATTTCCTTGACCATGTATGTAGAGTGCATGCTATGGGGCTGCTTCACAGATGGTTTATCTCAGAAATTTCATTCTTGATTTGTCTGTGGCTGTGGCTAGATCCATTCAGTTGTAATGTGATAATCAAGCTACTATGTTGTTTAATAACAACATTAAATATCATAGGGCCTTAGTAATTTGAGGTCAAATATTTGCCCATGAAGTGGTTGATACGAAAAGGTGACATTAAGGTTTGGAGCATTTAAAGACTAAGGAACTATAAGTTGATTCTTTAACTAAAGGACTTTGCCCACTTGTGTTTGGAAGACAAGAATACAATATGGGTTTTTTGAAGTCCTTAAACACTGTTAGTTAATGGATCGTTATGTTTACTCCATGTTCATTTGTACATTTTGATGTATTATCACCATATGATGGTTCATCGATAAAGATGATCATTGTTTATCTTTAATAATACGTGTTATCGTACATTGTCATAATACGTATGAAAGTCTTAAGATTTGTGTCGATCTTAAGTCTTAAAATTTTTGTCGATCTTAAGCATTTAAGGTCATTGGGTATATATACAGAATCACTTTAAGCCTTTGTTATTTAGACAAATATAGTTTTATACGGATATATCCTTAAAGTTTTACGTGACATAGAGGGATATAAGTTTTTAATCCCATAAAGGTTCTCTAATGCAGTTTAGAATTCAATTGGAGAATATAAATGTTTTCTTTAATGTTGTTTAGAATCCAGTGAGAGGAAACAAGTTTTCTCTAATGCTGTTTAACATTCGGTGAGAGAAAATAGGATTTCTCTGATGTAGTTTAGCAATGCGGTTTAGCATAAAGTTGAAAAAATCGAGACCTACAAATAAAGATGATACGTATTAGATTATAATGGTATCATCCACACTCCATTTTTTCATTCATGTTAGTAAGGTATTAGATATGCATGATTGTATTGGACATGTATCGCATATGACACATGCATTAGATGCTTTTCGGTACCGAAAGCCTTGCAGGACGGAATGATAAACTTTGATTATTTTTGGATCAAATGTTTTGTTTTTAAACTTAGTCGATTGATACAATACGTAGCTTAACCGAGTTTTTACATTTGAGTCACAACTGCAATTAAGTATTGTCCAAGGTGGAGAATGTTGGACATTTTTGTCCTGTTCCGTAAAGTTCGACAACGTTTAATTGCATTATCTGGTTTTTAAATAAATTATCGATTAAGTTACGTAATTTGATTCAGATAAAGATAATAAAGTGACCCAATAAATGATTTAAATCAATGAGTCGAAGTTTGAGTTAAAAATAGATTCCGATTAGTGTAAACCAAACTCATATTGGCTTTATGATGGGAAAGCTCAATATGAAACTTATATATAAAAGTTAAAGTTTCCTGCAGTTGCTCATATCAATCGCACGCATAAGGATTTTCTGACCCGTTAAGAGAGCTTACGTATTGAGAAAACTATAAAAAGGCCTAAATCATGTGTCGTAAAGCATAACTCGTAAAGGTCCGAGAGATTCGAGATCCTTTGAAGCTTAGAAACGCCATCGGAACCAAAGATGGAACTGAAATCAAGTATTTTGCATTTTTTTCGTTTTAACCCTTTTATATATGATCCTGAGTACCTAATAAGGTCTATACAACGAATTACAAATAATACACTATATTCATACAACAAAAAATTATCATGCAAGGAAAATTAAGTGTAGGAGATCCGTTTTCTTACTGTTCTATAAAGTCTAGATATGTTCGGTGAAATTTATCTCAAAAAATAAATTGTCATATAAAAAGTACAAACTAACTGACCCACGCCAATGAAATGATAAAATAAGGGGGTGCTTGTTTGGGGGTATGGAAAAAGGGGTATGGGTATGGAATGAAAGATTGAATTGGTAAGGGGATATGATTATAGGGTTATAATTTTTATTACCCACTTTTGGGTAATACTCCATTCCTCTTCTAATTTAGAGGAATGGGTATCATTGTTATTGAGGAATGGGTTAATTAATTACATTATAATTAATTAATTACAATATTATTAATAATTAATTAAATAAAATATAATTCATTCATTAATTAAAATATAATTCATTCATTAATTAAAATATTTTAATTAATTAATTACAATATAATTAATTAAAATATTATTAATAATTAATTAATTACAATAT
>JAOSBN010000002.1:6256938-6273512 GCA_027563595.1 Erythroxylum suave | reverse complement strand
TAATCATTCATTCCTCTTAACCAACCATCATAATTATAATGATAATATCCATTCTCATTCCTCACTATATTCATTCCCATTCCTATTACCATTTTTCCGTGCGAACCAACCGCCTCCTAAGTCTCTACTGTGACGTGCACTATGAAAGTGCAGAATCAGAAGCTCGCAATTGCTCACCGGTGGCTATGAACCACGTCATCATCTTGTCCTTGTTACTTCTACCCAACAGTAATTAGAAGCGAGTAGTAATGGCATCTGAGGACTTTATCGTCTGACCCATCTGACCCTATCTTGTCATATTCAATCCCCACCATCTATTTATGTGTTCAATCCCCACCATTTATTTATGTCACATAAATAGATGGTGGGGATTAAACGAGACAAGTTAGGGCCTGGGATAGAGGATTTGAGAGGTGGCATAATTTGTTTTGGTGCTTTTTAGCCATTGGGATTCTTTTGAACGGGGTCGATGCCAGTGGCGGCGTAAGTAGCGTTCTGGTTCAGGTGAGCTGGGTTTATTTGGTATCGTTTAATGCACATCATAGGTTTGATTCCTTGGCTAAACCAAGTGGGTTTTGATTTTTTTTTTACCCTTGGATTAGGGACTCATCAATTTTTTGTTAAATACAATATTTAATTTGTTCAGTTACGTAGTGGCGTCACTAGGTGAATATTATCTTTGATGAGCTTGTGAGAAGTGTGCTAGTTCGTCAAATACCAATCGTTCTGCGGTGAACAAGCGCAAGCTTTCGTCGGAGTGGCTTTGAAAAGATTAAAAAATTAGTAGAAATGGTTGTTATTTACGGCGGAAATATATTTATACTAGAGAATTGGTGCTTGTCATTATGTTATGTATAAATGACAGATTTAGGACCACATGGCTATGAAGTAGTTCTTGATGGAAATTAGACCTTTAATTTCTCCCAAGCCCCTCTGAAAGAAGCCTTCAGTTCTAGGACTCATGAATGGGCATACGCTTGATTATATAAATACAGGTTTGACTAGAGCAGAATTATTTTAAATCTTATCGTGAGCTATCATCAAGTAAACGGATACATCGGCCTTGGTCATCAATCAGATTTATTCGGTGGAGAGAGAGAGGTCAACGGGAAACCGAGAAGGAGAGAAAAGAGATGGAGAAAACTCAGGAATGCTTATTGCTACCTAACCAAAACCAACTTCATTCCACCTTTTACTTCTCTTTTCTCTGTTCGTCATTCGGGGAATACTTCATATGGGAGGGCTCTTACTATTTTCCACTAGTTTGTTATTCTGTGCTCTTGTCTCGGGCTCTTCTTTCTCTGAGGTTATCTTTCCAAACTTTACCGCTTCTAACCTGCTGTTCGTTGACAACAAGGGTGCTTTTCTGTTCTCTCGTAATGGAACATTCAAAGCTGCAATTTTCAATCCTGGGGAAGAAGCAGCTAAATTTTACTTGTGTGTTATGCATGTGGCATCAAACACAATC
This sequence comes from Erythroxylum suave, assembly GCA_027563595.1. NCBI lineage: Eukaryota > Viridiplantae > Streptophyta > Magnoliopsida > Malpighiales > Erythroxylaceae > Erythroxylum > Erythroxylum suave. The sequence goes on along the minus strand of JAOSBN010000002.1, from coordinate 6,272,044 downwards.
ATATGGTCTGCTAATCGTGACGCTCCTGTCTCGAGTTCTGGTAAAATGAATCTGACCAGAAACGGTATTACAATTTCTGATCAAGGTGGCCACGTTAAATGGTTTACTCCTCCGTTGAAATCATCTGTTTATTCATTGCTACTAACAGAGATGGGTAATCTCCTTCTACGAGACCAGTTCAATCGTTCTCTTTGGGAGAGCTTTCAGTATCCAACAGATACTATTGTTACCGGGCAGGAATTACCCGTGGCGACAGTGCTATCTAGTGCTGTATCAAATGATAATTTATCAACAGGTGATTACAGGCTTGCCATTGCTGATACAGATTTAGTATTGCAATGGCATGGGCAGACATACTGGATGACTTCTATGGATACTAGGGCTGTTAAGAACTCAAATGATAAGGTGAACTACATGGCGATGAACAGTACAGGTCTCTTTCTGTTTGGTCAAAGTGGATTGCAGGTTGTAATCCAGATTATTTTGCCACCGTCTAACTTCCGAATCGCCCAGTTGGGTGCTTCTGGTCAGTTTATCATCAGTAGTTTTTCTGGCAGCAACAGGAGACAAGACTTCGTGGGGCCACTTGATAGTTGCCAGATTCCGTTCATCTGTGGACGACTTGGATTGTGTACTGAAACTATATCCAACAGTCCAACTTGTTCATGTCCCCAAGGTTTCCAGAGTGATTCACGAAATTGGAATGGTTGTCTTCCTATTGGTAGTCTATATTTGCCACAGGCCTGTACTTCAACCGAAAAATCTGGTCAATCCAATTCCTCAGGTATTACGTATTTGGGACTTGCTAATGATATGGATTACTTTACCACTATTTTCTCGAAGCCCATAAAGCATGGCGTAAATTTATCAGTCTGTCAAGACTTCTGTACCGCAAGTTGTTCTTGCTTGGGAATCTTTTTTCAAAATTCGTCTGGATCTTGCTTTGCACTTGAAAATAAATTAGGCTCCATTATTTTGAACAAAGGAGATGACAAAGAGCAGTTGGGCTATATCAAAGCTGAAGTTGTAGCTACTCCAAATTTTAGCAGTAGTTCAAGTAATCAAGAACAAGATTTCCCAGTAGTTGCTCTGGTGCTGCTACCTTTCACTGGGTTCATGCTCATGATTGCTGTAGGTTTCCTTTGGTGGAGAAGATGGAGGTTTGCCGGTAAAAAAGAGAGAAAATTATGCCATACAAACTCTCATTCGTCTGAAGACCTGGATGCCTTCTACATCCCAGGCTTACCTCAACGGTTCGAGTATGAAGAGCTCGAAGTGGCTACTGATAATTTTAAGAATCACATTGGATCAGGAGGATTTGGTGCTGTATACAAGGGCACCCTGCCTGATAAAACCGTTGTGGCAGTCAAGAAAATAACCAATTTAGGAATCCAAGGGAACAAGGACTTCTGCACTGAAATCGCGGTAATTGGGAACATTCGCCATGTTAATTTGGTGAAATTGAGAGGATATTGTGCCCAAGGAAAAAATCGCCTTTTGGTTTATGAGTATATGAATCGCGGCTCATTGGATAAGACGCTCTTTGGCGGTGGACCTGTCTTGGAATGGCAGGAAAGGTTTGAAATAGCACTTGGAACTGCACGTGGGCTGGCATACTTGCACACTGGATGTGAACAGAAAATCATCCACTGTGATGTAAAACCAGAAAACATTCTTTTGCACGATCATTTTCAAGCAAAGATTTCTGATTTTGGCCTCTCAAAGCTTCTAGGTCCTGAGCAGTCCAGTTTATTCACAACAATGAGGGGCACCCGTGGCTATCTTGCACCTGAATGGCTAACCAACGAAGCAATCTCTGAAAAAACTGACGTTTACAGTTTTGGAATGGTGCTACTTGAACTTGTGAGTGGAAGGAAAAATTGCTTGACTAGATCCCAAAGTCCTAGCAATGATGAAAGCAATAGTGGTGGCACCCAATTAACATCGTCATCAGTTTCAGGGCTTGTTTATTTCCCGTTATTGGCTTTAGAGATGCATGAAGAAGGGAGATACCTGGAGCTTGCTGATCCTAGGTTAGAGGGTCGAGTTACAAGTGAAGAAGTGGAGAAATTGGTATACATCGCTTTATGCTGTGTCCACGAGGAACCTGCGTTAAGGCCTAGTATGGTTAACGTTGTTGGAATGTTGGAAGGTAGCATCCCTGTAAGTCATCCAAGAATAGAGTCTCTGAATTTCTTGCGCTTTTACGGGCGTAGATTCACCGAAGCTTCCATGATAGAGGAGGGGGCTGAACAGAGTGAAATCGTCTCTTTTCCACTTGCAAAAGCCTCTGCTACAAGTAGTACAATTGGCTCATATTCTAATTTATCCTTTATCTCATCCCAGCACATCTCTGGCCCAAGATAGTGAAGAAATGCTGAGACATATTCGTTATGTAAAGTCTACTTCTGATGAAATTAATATACTGTTGGCAAGCCACTGCAGGTCTATACACGTAAGCAGCCACATGTACAGGTCCTGGAAGTTGTGACTGAAGAATAGCAGATTAGTTTTCATTTCTGTTAGTGTTGACATTTTTCTTTAGTCTTTGTTTTATTTGTTTCCACTTTCTTAGGAGGGGATTCCTCCACTTTCAGCATTTCCTTTTTCTTAGGGGAGTTATGTTCCATGATCATCAAGTCATGATCTCATTGATGTAAAGATTGTTTAACACAATCTGTATAAATACTAAATAACTATCAATGAAAGAATGAACTTGGAAATCAACATAGTCTTGAGTACTTTAACTCAGGGGTTCAAGGTTCCCTCTACTGAGCCTTAACTTTCCAAAAATAGGTCGAAACAAGAAAACATCCGTCCCTTCCATTCTGTCTCCACCCACTTCCACTTCAAATAGACCCATAACTCGATCGCAAGTGCGGGACCATAACAATTTGGTATTAGAGCCAGGTGTTATGGGTGATTCAATTCAAGAACAACTTAATAAACTCTTCGAATTGATGTTATCCGAGCAGAAGGCAAATCAATCACGCAATGAGAAGATGGACCAATTTCAGGCTCAGCTGGAAGCCATCTCTCTCGATTTGCAATCAACCAAGAAGAGTTTATCTTCTTCTAGTGCCGAGAGCCAAGTCCGTTTAAGGAAGGACAAGGGCATTTCTGGGTCAGCCAATTTCGACACTTCTGGAGGAAATTCAGTTGTTCCAAAATATACAAAGCTTGACTTTCTCCGCTTCAATGGACTAGAAGATCCCTTGGGATGGCTTAGCCGCTACCAACACTTTTTCAAACATCAATCAACACCAGATGACGAGAAAGTGGGTTTAGCCTCCTTCCATTTGGAAGGAATTGCACAATTGTGGTACTTACAGTTGATACAAGACAACCCGGATCCCACTTGGGCTGACTTCGTTCACCAATGCAACCTGCGTTTTGGTCCTCCCATTCGCAGCAATAAACTGGGTGAGCTTGCCCAACTGAAGCAGACTGGTTCAGTTGAAGAATATCAAAACAAGTTTGAAGTTTTGGTTTCTAGAGCTGGATCCTTAACTCAAACTCAAAAGGTGCAGCTGTACCTCAGCGGGTTGCAGGAACATGTAGTAGTGGAGGTTGAACTCCATCAACTGCAGGACCTTGTCACGGCGATGAGCATGTCGCGCCTGTACGAAAGAAAATTATTTTCTCAGAATACACCCAGTCGAGATTTCAAGCGCAACTCAACAGCGTCAGAATCACGCAACACCCGTACAATCAAACGCCTTACTGCAGACGAGATGGATGAACGGAGGAAGAAGGGATTGTGTTTTAATTGTGATGAGCCATTTGTGCGTGGCCACCAATGCAAACGATTGTTCCTGATAGATTTGGCTAACGAATCTCATTCGAAGGAAGAAGTTGATCTTGACCAGTCACCTGAAATCTCCCTTCATGCAATTACTGGAACACAAAACCCTCAATCAATGCGATTGCGAGGAATTTGGAAGGGAAGCCAGGTATTAATTCTTGTTGATTCTGGAAGCACTCACAGCTTTGTCTCTGTTTGCAAACTCGCAGAAGTACAAGTTGAAGTAGATGCGAAGGTTGGATTTTGGGTAAAGGTTGCAAATGGTGATCAGCTACATAGCCCTGGAATTTGCAAAAAAACACCGCTTGAACTAGACTTCACCACTTTTACGGTGGATCTGTTTGTTTTACAACTGACTGGATGTGATATTGTGTTGGGGGTTAATTGGTTGAGAACTCTGGCCCCATCTTATGGGACTTCGATATTATGCGGATGTCCTTTTATGTCTAGGGAAAATTAGTGGAGCTAAACGGCATCAATTCCAAATCAGAGGAATGGCCAGAAATCCATTCCTTGCTGGTCGCAGCTGAACCAGAAGCGCAACTCCAGAAATTGTTGGTGGAGTATGCCGCTCTTTTTGATCCTCCAATTGGACTTCCTCCTGCCCGCTCATGTGACCATCGAATTCCATTGGAGCCCGGATCTAAACCAGTGGTGGTGCATCCATACCGATACCCTCATGGTCAAAAGGATGAAATTGAGCGCCAATGCTCGGCCATGCTCCAACAAGGAATCATCCGGCCGAGTCGATCTTGTTTTTCTTCTCCGGTAATTCTAGTTCCTAAAGCTGATAAATCATGGCGTTTGTGCGTGGATTACAGGGAGCTCAACGCCAAAACCATCAAAGACAAGTTTCCAATACCGGTAATCGATGAACTTCTGGACGAATTAGGAGGTGCAAAATTCTTTACAAAGCTTGATTTGCTTGCCGGATATTATCAAATAGCCATGTACCCCCCAGATATAGAGAAGACGACTTTTCGAACACATCACGACCATTTTGAATTTCTGGTCATGCCGTTTGGATTGTCAAATGCTCCGTCCACCTTCCAATCTTTGATGAATGAGGTATTCCGGGAACACTTAAGAAAGTTCGTTTTGGTTTTCTCTGACGATATTCTGGTGTTTAGTAGATCCTGGCCTGAACATTTGCATCATCTCCGCCAAGTGTTTCACATATTGGCAGCAAACAAGCTCTTCCTGAAGCAGTCCAAATGTTCGTTCGCCCAGACACAAGTTTCTTACCTGGGCCATGTAATATCTCAAGAGGGGGTGAAAGTTGACAACACAAAAATTGCTGCCATTTCAGATTGGCCAAGACCATCAACACCGCACGGGTTGCGAGGTTTCCTGGGCCTCACCGGTTATTACCGCAAGTTTGTCTTCAATTATGGATCTATTGCTACTCCTCTCACCGCCATGTTGAAGAAAAATTCTTTCCAATGGACCGATGATGCAATTCAAGCTTTTGACACCTTGAAGATGGCACTCACTTCCACACCAATTTTGGTTCTTCCTAACTTTGATCTTATGTTCGTTATTAAGTGTGATGCCTCTGACACAGGTATTGGAGCAGTGCTTCTTCAAGAAAATAAACTGGTGGCTTTCTTTAGCCCAGCAATGGCTGCCCGTCATGTCAGTCTTCTAGCTTATGAAAGGAATTAATTGGCTTAGTCAAAGCTATCAAGCACTGGCATTCTTATTTATGGGGCAAACAATTCCTGGTGCGCACGGATCATTACACCTTGAAGTTTCTGCTCGAGCAACGATCCCTTTCCTCCCCTCAACAACATTGGGTGAGTAAACTGTTGCCTTTTGATTTCAAGGTAGAATACAAACCAGGAAAACACAATACAGTAGCGGATGCTTTATCTCGACGGGATGCGGATCCAAACAGCCTGTTTGCAATATTAATGCCTCATATAGATTTGTTCGATGATCTTCGCAAAGAGCAGCAGAATTCTGCAGAAATTCAGCAACTAATTTCTGCAGTTATGGCCGGCACTTCAGCAGAAAATTGGAGTTTTAAACAAGGCCTGTTGTTTTTCAAAGATCGGGTTTTTGTTCCCCATGAATCCCCATCTGTTCCTTTGGTGATTGCTGCTATACACAATCAAGGACATGAAGGCTACCAGAAGACGCTGCATCGAATCACTAGAGATTTTTATTGGCATGGCATGAAAAAAATGGTGAAGGACTCGTCCGTGCTTGTGATGTCTGTCAACGTCATAAAACCGAATCCCTCCAACCGACGGGTCTGCTTCAGCCGCTCCCTATTCCTCAACAGGTTTGGGCAGATATTTCTCTTGATTTTATTAAAGGCCTTCCCAATTCCAGAGGTAAAAATGTGATCTTAGTGGTGGTGGATAGATTCTCTAAATATGGGCATTTTTTGGCTGTTTCACATCCATATACTGCCATCAGTATAGCTCGTATTTTTTTTGATAACATATTCCACCTCCATGGCTTGCCTGAATCCATGGTCAGCGATAGAGATGTTACCTTCACTAGTTCTTTTTGGAAAGAATTATTCAAATTATGTGGTACAAAATTGTGTTTTAGCTCAGCTTATCATCCGCAGTCGGATGGACAAACGAAAGTCACAAATCGAACTGTGGAGATGTATTTGCGGTGCTTCACGAGCTCTCAACCCCATAAATGGTGTGATTGGCTTTCTTGGGCAGAATTTTGTTACAACACAAGCTATCATACTTCGCTCAAGGCCACACCGTTTGAAACTGTCTATGGGCGACCACCACCAAGGTTACTCTCTTATTTGCCGGGGAGTTCTTCTATTGAAGCGGTTGATGTGATACTTCAGCAGCGGGATGTGATGTTACAGAACCTGTGTTCTAACCTGCTGGATGCTCAAAACAAGATGAAACTTCAATATGATCGAGCTCACCGGCCGTTGGAGTTTCAAGTAGGTGACTAGGTTCTGCTGCGGCTTCAACCTTATCAGCAAACTTCCTTGGCCACAAAGAAGAATCCAAAATTGGCTGCCAAATTTTATGGACCATTTGAAGTTTTGGACAGAATTGGTACCATGGCTTATAAGTTGAAGCTTCCTCCTGATTCAAAGTTGCATCCAGTTTTTCATGTGTCTGCACTCAAACCATTTCATGCCGGACTGCAAGATTTTGCAACAGTTCTGCCTCCTGTTGTCAACCCAGAACCTCGAGTTCCTCTTACTATTTTGGGGCAGCGTGTTCGTGCAGGTCAACATGAAGTTCTAATTCATTGGAGCAACACGTCCCCTGTAGATTCATCTTGGGAAAAGGTAACCGACATCGTCAACCGTTTTCCTTCTTTCAAGCTTGAGGACAAGCTTTCTTCCGGGAAGGGCAGTATTGTTGGCAAGCCACTGCAGGTCTATACACGTAAGCAGCCACGTGTACAGGTCCTGGAAGTCGTGACTGAAGAATAGCATATTAGTTTTCATTTCTGTTAGTGTTGACATTTTTCTTTAGTCTTTGTTTTATTTGTTTCCACTTTGTTAGGAGGGGATTCCTCCACTTTCAGCATTTCCTTTTTCTTAGGGGAGTTATGTTCCATGATCATCAAGTCATGATCTCATTGATGTAAAGATTGTTTAACACAATCTGTATAAATACTAAATAACTATCAATGAAAGAATGAACTTGGAAATCAACATAGTCTTGAGTACTTTAACTCAGGGGTTCAAGGTTCCCTCTATTGAGCCTTAACTTTCCAAAAATAGGTCGAAACAAGAAAATATCCGTCCCTTCCATTCTGTCTCCACCCACTTCCACTTCAAATAGACCCATAACTTGATCGCAAGTGCGGGACCATAACATATACTCTTGTTCTTTCGTAATTTGTGATCAGTTTAGCCTATCTGCTAATAGAAGTCCAATGTTTATGTTTCTGTATCAAAGTTCTAGATGAGCTGAACAAGAGAATGATTAGTAACGATTTCCTGCATATTTGTATAAGAGAATGTTATGGAAATGAGAACATTCTTGTATTTCCATGTGATATTCTTGATTTTGAGTCCGTGGGAATCCTATATTGAAAAGAAATAGAATTAGTGATAGGCATATAAGTAAGAAAGATCCATCAACCTAATACCTTAAGATTTTAGGTTAGAGTGTGATATCAAGACTCACAAGTATATTTACTCAGTAGATCAATAATGTAGATCTCTTAAATAAATGAGTTGCTCAAATATAAGTAGAATCTTGCACTAGAAAGAGATAGAACTAACGAGTATAAATGAAAACAACTTATAAACCTAATGCCTTCGAGTACTCGTAACCACACATAATTTGCAACCACTTGTATAACAGAAAAATGGAAAATTCATATTTAAAAAAGAAAGAAAAATCCAGGGAGGAGTTTATTGGGCTGGACAGCCTGTAAATTAATTTCTGAGGGCTGGGGCTTCGAATCTCTCCGCTTCTTCCTTGTGTTTGGGCCTGTCAGGATAATTAGTAAATTACTAAAGTTAGTTGGTTACATTAGAAAGTAGAGATACAAATTAGAGACCTTGACTTTGGTTACAGGACTCGAGAAGAAGACTTAAAGTTTGTTGGTTACATTAGAAAGTAGAGATCGAAATTAGAGATCTTGACTTTGGTTAGAGAACTCGAGCAGAAGGCCTCTCATGGCGTACGTTGAACGAGGTATCCTCTCTCTCTCCTTCTGTCGCATTCCCTTTTCCATTTTTCCTTTTGATATTCCATTTTTGCTGAATATTTCTTGCATGTTAGGGCTTTATAACTTTAGTGCGTTTTGGGGCTTCTCGTTGTATGGATTCTTGGGTTCGAATTAATCGGGTAATGGGTATTAGTAATCCAAACGGTGTTTTCTGCGGAAAATTGGAATTTTCTTTTCTATGTTGATAAGAAAAGTGGGGGATTGAGGTTTGTGTAGCATATTTTGCGTATCTATGTTTTGTTTTTGCGGATAGAGCTCGTAATCGGTTTCCCAAGAAGTTGTGATGTTGTAAATGTTTGTAAGGTCCAATTCCCTTGAATTGAGATGGAATTCTGAAACAAATAGTAATTGTAGGTTTCGATTGTTCATTAATGAGCTTCAGAAACACTAATTAACCATCAAGTGCTATGAATCTTTAATTTCCTTCTCCTTATATCGCTAAGGTTGGATTTGAAGAAAGTGTGGTGGTTGCTGATCAATGTTGTTAAGAAGAGGGATCCCTGATGTACAATATATTCCAGACTTATCGTGCTTCTTCTGCTTTTTTTTCTCAAGAATCACCTGTTGAAAGTTCCAACCCTCTTTCTCTCTCTCCTATTTTGTTTTAGATAGGCTTATAAATAGAAAATTGAGTCAGAAACTTCTAGGGTATTTCCTTGAGTTTTCAAATTATCTTTTAAACGCTGCTGTTATGAATATCGTATGATTACTTATATTCTGGTGTTATTAATATTACCTTTTTTCAGCCAAGTTGTCGTATTACCTTTTGTCAGCCAAGTTGTTGTAGTGTCTCATAATTTAGTGTAAGAATCATTCAGATAGTAATTTTTCTTTATTACCAGTCAAATTAGTAGTATGGTAACTAATAACTTTAGATGATTTTCCCTAGGTTCAGGTCTTCACATTGTTTTGATCTGTATCGGAGTATAACCATTTTAAGGTTGATAATGATTTACATCTGAAACAGACATCACATTCAGCAAAAGCACAAGAAAAATATTACTGTCCATTTATGCATGAGTTTTTGGTTCCTCTACATGTAACACGTACCCTTGTTTGAAGGAAATTGTAATGTCTTTGTTTTATACCTACGTTTTTCCACATGCTATTGGTTTTATTCTTTTATGGTAGTTCTGCTTTGTGAAAAACATATGCAGCAAATACTATATTGGTGAGCAATCTTACTTGCATGCGATCTATTCAGAAACAGCATGTTAATGGAGTAAAAAAATTCATGGTTGGTTTTGGAATATGCTTTCATACTTTCACATGACTTGACCAAAAAATGTGTGGTGAAGAATGAAAGACAATTTCAACGTGTGCATTCTATCCCCTTCATTGTTATGAGCATGACTGCACACCCAAACTAATCAATCATCAAGTTCTTTTTTTTTTTTCTTCTTTCAGGTGTGGTGAAAACTAAGAGATCCATATGGCGGCTGAAAACAATCACTGATTTTATCTGGGCAATTGTCAATTTTATAGGCGTGTTTTTTGCCACTTTGTTCTCGGTAATATGATGTTTCCCTTGTTTTTGTTTGCCTGATTTCTTGTAGCGTTCTAGATTTCACTTTCTTAGTGACTTCCATTTTTCCAGATGGAAAAATCAGATGCTTATAGGAAAGGATCTGGCTCTGGCAAGAAGTGGGATGGTGGCCCAGGAGGCCCAGGAAGTGGACCGCGCGGTGGAGGCCCTCCTGGTCCACCGCGAGGAGGACTAGATAACGTCCGGGGACTGAATGACATCAGAGGGACTGACCACAGTAAGTTGCTTTTTGCTTGCATACTTACCATGGGGTTGAATTTTGGTTTCTTCACATTTTCTTAAACAAATTCTATCTCCTGATCTCTAGGTTCCTTACCCGCCTGTGGCTCCTGCTGTGGTTAGGTGTACAATCATTATCCGCAGCTTCTGATTGAAAATATGATGGTGTCTGTCAATGAAACAACGAAAATAGTTATATGCTTCTTATCTTATTTTCTTGAGACAAGAGTTGGCTGCATGCTTTATTGTTAACAATAGCTCATAAAATTATATCAGACAGCTCAAACGGTATGATTATGAGCATTCTGTATGGAAATTATGTTGGCGTTAGTCTTACTATGCACGCCTCTCACTAATAAATGTAAATGCAGTTTATCTACTTCTCATACTTAAATCAACATACTCTTTTGAGACTTGACACAGAGGCATATACATAGGTAGAACAAGACGAGTATACATTCCATAGCGAGTAGCAACGTATTATCGGACATGCATCAAGAAAAGGGATAATGAATTGAACTGAAAGTATAAATATCTTTTTTTTTAAATTTCCATTGTACTATTTCAGTATTAAATTTTTTTAAAACTAAACAATTTAGTTAAATAAATTACGAGTAACATACATAATAATTTTTAATTATTAAATGAGTGATTACATTCCTAAAATGTATGTTGATATGGATGACTAGAATTCCTTGAATATAATTAATCATAATGAATATAATTTTTTGAATTGAAATTATCTTGTTTGAGACAATTCAATATTAAGTAGGCCTTTTGATTATTAAGGATACAGAGTTAAATTTTTATTTTAATCTCATTTTTAAAAATTTTGAATTTGTGACAATGCAGTGTTAAGTAGGCCTTTTGATTATTATGTATCAAAAATACAAAATTAATTTTTTATTCTAATATCTCATTTTTTAAAATTTTAAACTGTCAAAAAATCAAACAATAAAATTAGAATTTTAAAATAATTTATTATTTTATAATTAGTTATTCCTTAAAAAGTTTTTAGTGACCCTATATAGTATATTGCCAAGAGAAAAAGGTTTTTTTTTCTTTTCCAGTATATGGAATTCAGAATTTAGTAATAAGGTGAGGCTTGAAATATACAATGAGGGTCATTTGAATGTTTTCACCTACCAAACCCTACTTGTGCTTCAAATCTCAGTAATACGGGAGATAATTTTTCTCGATCCCTCTCTTGACGTTTCTCCATCCACTCAGCTGGATTCTGACTTCCTTGTCAGGTGACCTTTATCACGCCTTTTGTGCTCTGAACAATTATTGTTGAACAGCGAACATGAAGGGTTAATTAAAACAGATAATTCTCTGCAAGCAGCAATATCTTAGAAGAAGTTGCAGCTGAATATGGCTAAGCAAAATTATTGCATCACCGCATCACAAACGGAAGAAGGCATGTCATTCAATTTCCTAGTAGCTAGGATCCATCAAACTAAGTGAAAAACAATCATCTCTGGTCTAATGTATCTCGGTTACCTTTCAACTCTGCATGGTAACATCCATGCATGCCTAAATCCTCAGTAGCCCCAAATGTCGGCCAACTTCTTTATATCACCGCTTACACAACATCTCTGCAATAGAGGAAATCGAGAAGCAGTTAATCGGTGTAATTCATATGAGAGTGGATTAGACATTGAAAGATTACTAAACCTCCTCCCATGAGGCACTTGGAAACTTCCTCCCTCGGTGAGTTGAGTTCTACTCCAGTTAAGTCCTTGGTCAATCCGTTGCCTATGCCTAGTTCTGAGAAGATTTGGTGATCCCTTCTACGGCCAACTCCATGGATGTGTCGAAGTCCAACCTCTATTCTCTTGTCTAGGATATCCGTGTAGCCAACCCTAAAACATTGCACATGTTGACAGCGGAGCAGTGACAAAAACAGAGAGTGCCAACTTTCATAAATATGCTTTTGACAACATAATTAAATCAAGAAGCTGAAATGCCTCAACTTCAGGAAAGAAACCACACCTTACACTCATATCAGCATAATTAAACGGTCTCATTAATATTTAAAGGGAGTGGATAAATGGAACAGTAGAACTGGAAAACAAATACATTAGAAACTCTTGTTAAAAGCATTTGTAACAATCCCCTTTTGACATTGTGGTAATTGTGATTTAAAATATGGGAAATTCAGTTAACGAGCAGTTCACTCAAAGGGAAACAACTTAAACTGTGGAGGCTTACATTCTAAAAGTAGTTGTCAGGCCTCTATCATCAAAATAAAGGATAACCATTCAAGACCGAAGCATTAGCAACAAAACATATCAGTTTAAAAAACTAGGGAGAGCGAAATAAAAGCGCATGGATTGTAATACGTAATCAAAACCTTACTTCTGGCCTAGAATCAACAATGAACTTAGTATTAATGGAGAAAATGCGGAAAAACAACTGATTTGCTATCCATTTCTGACGAATGACCAGTTGAAAGCAGAACTCTTTGAACTTTCGAGTAGACTTTACGAAAGTTGTTTAACCGTATACCATTAACGTCTTTTTTAACTGATTGTAGAATCCGAATGTCCACGAACTTACTTAAGCAGACAACACGAGACCTTGACAATTATTTATAGTAACCTTATTAGGGCTTTTCATGATAGACCCAATACATGTTTGACACACACTGATTAGGGCCCTTTTTTTTATTGGACTTTAGCCTATTGAATTAGATTTTTATCGGGTTTTTTTTATTATCTTTAACTTAGATTAAATTTTATTTTCTTAATCGTAAGATTATAAAATCGTAATTAATAATTATCCAAATTAAATTTTTTTAACATTTTCCCCCTTGGATAAAAATTAATTACATTAGTTGTAATGACAATAAAATTAGTAAAAGTGTTTAAGAAAAATCAATGTACAGATTGACCAATTTTAAAACATTTAATCCAAAGATAACAAAAACCTATCATTCTGTCCCGTAAGGCTTTTAATAAGGGGAAAATATTAAATGCATGTGTTATATGCAACATAGATCCAATACAATAATGTATATCTAATACCTCAATAACAACAAAGAGAAAAAAAAGTGTGGCCAATTATGATGATGCTTATATGATCTGAAATATATCATTTTTTCGTTTGTAGGTCTCAATTTCTTTAAAATTTATGTTAAATTGTATTAGAGAAATTTGTTTTCTTTTACTGAATGCTAAACTGCTTTAGAGAAAACCTGTAGGGGCTTAAAAACTTATATCTTCCTATATCTTATCAAATCTATGGATTTATATATGTATCTGTACGTGTCTTAACATAAGTTTAAGGTCAATCTATATATATATATGTCTAATGACTTTTAAAATGCTTAAGATCGACACAGATCTTAACCCCTTCATTTGTATTATGACAATTTATAACAACCTGTATGACGGAAAACAAAATAATGATAATTTGTATTAATAAAATGTACCGCCATAACACATAAAAACATATAAATGTAGTAAGAGCAAATGCGGTGATCTCTAGCTAATAATGTCTAAGGATTTCAGTATAGCCATCCTATACACATGCCTCTTAAAAATAATCGGGCAAAGTCTTTTATTAAAGGATCGACAAGTATATCCTTAGTCCTCAAATGATTCCACCTCAATGTCACCTTTGTGTATCAATTCCTTTATGGTCAAATAATTGACCTCCAAATGCTTAGACCCTGTGATGTTCTTATTACTGGCACTGAATAATATAGTAGAAAAATTATCACAATATAATCGAATGAGTCTAGCTATTGAATCAACCACTGGCAACTTAGAAATAAGTTCTTAAGTCAAACCACCTGTGAAGCAGCCTCATAGCATGCTATAAACTCTGCATGCATAGTTGAGAAAATCACTAATGTCGACTTGACACTCTTCCATGACAATGTATCATCTGCTAATGTTAAACTGTACTATGATGTAGACTTTCTATCATCTAAACACATAGCAAAATTTGAATCCGTATAGCCTATAAGGTTTAGGTTATTGACTTTTTTTAATGTCAATATATAATTCTTAGTTCCCTTCAGATATCTCAACGTTTGTTTGACTACATTTCAATGGTCTACTAATGGGTTAGCCAGTTACCTACCTAGTAGTTTAACAAAAATTGCAATGTCCTGTCTAATGCACACCTAGGCATACATCAAGCTACCAACTGCACTAGAATAAGACACATTTTTCATAGTCTCTCTCTCTCTCTCTGTGTGTGTATCATTTTTTGGACTTTGTGTCAAAGATAATATCTCATTTTGAGAAATTGGTGATGTGACAAGTTTGCAATCAACCATATTAAACCTTTCCAACACTCGCTTGATGTATGCTCTCTATGAGAGACCTAACGATTATTGGGACCTGTCTTGGTGAATCTTTATAATTAGGATAAAAGATGCCTCACCAAGGTCCTTCTTGTTAAAATGCTTGGCCAAAAGCTACTTCACGTTATGTAACAAAGTCAATTCATTTGATGCAAGTAAAATATTGTCCATATGTTAACAATAGAAAGAAACCCTTGCTCTCCTTAACCTTATAATGCAAACATATTTTGACTTTATTTTTTACAAAGCCAAATAAGGAAACAACCTCATCAAACTTAAGGTACCACTATCTACAGGGTTGTTTCAATCCATGCATTGATTTTCTCACGTTACAAACCATTTCAGCTTTGTCTTAATCTTGAAATCCTTCAGGTTTTTCCATATAGACCTGTTTACAAAAGGTCTCCATTCAAGAAAGTAGTTTTAACATCTATCTGATGTAGCTCCATATCATAATTAGTTACTATTGTCATAATCATTCTAAATGCATCCTTAGAGGATATAAGAGAAAAGGTAACTTTAAATTCAATCTCTTTTC
>JAOSBN010000002.1:6219558-6245109 GCA_027563595.1 Erythroxylum suave | reverse complement strand
ATCTAAAAACATAATTAAATCAATTAAAGCAAGAATAGCAAATAAATCAATAAATAATCAATTAAGGCAAAATAAAACTAATTAACGAATAAATCCATAAGTCAATTAATAATTAATTCGAATAAAAAAAAATTTTCGGGACCCAACAGTGTGCTCCCAAAATAGCTTTAACTCATCAGTTTTCCACCTCAAATATGCCTAATCTTCTTCTTTTTGATCCATGAAGACAACTAACACTTCCAAAGCCTAGATTTATGATATTTAAAAAAAAATCTATAAAATGGGGTTAGACTAATAACGATATCCCTCTCCAACCCATTTCGAAGGAGAAACCAATCACCATATTAGTCACTTAAAAGCCATGTTGGTAAGTTTACTAAAAAGCTCAAGCTTACTCCTAAGCATCACCTTCATCAATATGTCGACACCATTCTTGTCCAAAGAATCTATCTCCTCTTACATTATCTTGAGCCAAGAGTCATTGTCTTTGAGTGGTAGAATTTCTTGGAAATTCTTTGACTCCCTTTTGACAGCGACTGGGAGTCTAACTAAGGTATCTCGTTGAAGACTTCTTCTCTCTAGTTGACCTTCAAAGTTGGACTTCTTCCAACACTTGTGCAGGTTGCTTCCCTCACTCATGATGCTTATGAATTTCTTCTATATCTAGGGATGGCAAATATAGCCTAGCTCGACTTTGGTCTTGACTGACCGAACCACAGGTCGAGACTGCTTATCCAATCCCGACCTGTGGCTTGATGGAAAGATACAAAATGCTGTCATTTTTATAAAATGACATCATTTTAGCAAATGCTTTTTAAAAATATGAGATTGGGCCATGCCGACCTGGTGGGCCATGGACTACCCTGCCCTACCCATTACCATCCCTATCTATATCATCCACAATATGTAGCTTATGTAGCTCTTCTCCATTAGATTGTAACTGATCATTATAATCATTTGTTAGCTCATATCCTTTGCCTTCTTCACTTACAGGTTGATTAACTATAGTATAAATATCAGAAGTATCTGTAGTACTGGAAAACCAATTAAAGAAACTAGTCTTGTCTTCTTTGATGAGATCTAAACTCATCTCATGCTTATAGAAGACTAAATCATTGTTTCAAACAACTTTCTGCCTATTTTGGGTAGTATAACCTATAACCAAACTCTTCATCTCCGTATCCAACAAATATACAAAGAGTAATCTTTGAATTCAACTTCAATTTTTACTCTTTGGGTATATGCTTAAAAGCTTTGCATTTGAATACCTTTGGATGTGTATAAGTCAAATCCTTCCCTTTTCATTCTCTCTCAAGAACATCAAGATCTAAATGAACTGAAGGAGTTTTCCTAATCATATATACTACAGTTCAGGCCATCTCACCTCAAAAGGACTTTGGTATATTAGACTCCATCTCCATTTCCGTCTTGACATGAAATTTTCTAAAGGTCTTAAACACCTAATTTTTTTAACATAAACACCCAAGTCTTGTGAGTAGCATCATTAGTAAAAGTAACAAAGTTCTTCCTACCTCCTAAGGAATCCTTCTCAATAGGACCACAACTATTGAAGTGATCTAGCTCTAACTTAATCTTCCTTTTAATAGATCTTTTATGGAAATACATTCGATGTTGCTTTCTAGTCATGCAATGATCACATTAGTTGAGAGAAACATTAATTTTTGCAGGGATAAATGATTTGTCTACTAGTAATTTACTGCCTTACTAACATATCCCAATCTCGAGTGTCAAAAATTTGGAGAAGTATTCTCCTCAATGGCATGTAGTTCTTTAATACACACCTTCAAGTATATCGTATATAAGGTGCAACAAAATCCACCATGAGTAACCATTAATACTCCTTTAAATAGCTTCCATTTTCCATCCTTAAATGTATGTCAATATCCTTCTTAGTTAAGCACATTAATAAAAAATAAATTAAGGGACAAATTTGAAATGTATTGTACTATTCTCAAAGTTAACATGAACCCAATATTAGATTAAATTCGGATGTCACTCATGTTGACTATGCTAGTGGAGCTCTAATTTTCCATCTTTATACTTCCAAAAACACTTCTATAACTTGTCAAATATTCTCTCAATGGAATATAGTAATAAGAAGCCATTGATTCAACAAGCAACTAGAAATCTGAGTGATTAATGTGGAGACACTCACGGGTCACAAATTAAAGATACTTCGTTATCTATGCTTGAGGTTGTTGTTTTAGTGTTATAATAATCTCCTTCTTTTTATTCGTTTTGTTTCTTTTGGTCTCTCTTCCACTTGTATTAGAACTTTTTTATGTGACCAAGTTTGGTGCAATAGTGACACATCCTGTTCTCCTTCCTATCTCTAGACTTGAACATATTATTAGACTTGCCTGACCCTTAGGAACCTCTACTTTTACTTCTTCCTTTATTCTCTACCAAAAGAGCTTGTACATCATCCACATTGATCTCCTTCTTCCTAATCTCTTAATTGAACATGCTCTCTTAATCTCATCCAAAAAAAGCATATCATCCAGAACGTAGTGATTGACAGTCAGAACCAAAGTAACAGAAACAAGACTTGTAGGTCATAATTAAGGATGACTTCAATATAGTCAACTTGTTAATGATATTTTAAAAATTGTTGAGATGCTCTGACACTGATTTCCCATTTAAATTTACGTTCACAAGCCTTTTAATCAAGGAATTCTTGTTGTGAGTGGTCTTCCTCTCATAAAGACTGATGGCAGACAATAGTTAAGAGAGAGGACCAAGCCCCCAAAAACAACAAGAGCACGATTAAGCACTCTAGGAATCCACCAAAGAGATATCAAGTCAAGAGGAATAGGAAAACTCAATCTTGAGTCACAATGGATTGTATTTCAATCACTCAGACTTTCCTTTACACCAAGGCACTATTTATACTAGTTGGAAAGGACTTTGTAGATTATACATGTTCCAGACTTTTCTTCTCGAACTCTGCTACGTCTTCTCGGATTCTGCTAAGGATGCCTGAGTAAATTGGTGATAACTTCTGCTAGAGAACTCCGATTCTTGCACCGTTTATTGCATTGGAAACTAAACTTCTAGAGCTTTCTAGAGATATATATATTTAATGATCATAAGACCTTCAGAATTCTCTGGATAAATGACCTTTCAAATCTGTAACTCCGGATAACCATTGCAACTCTTATTTATTAATTTTTTTATTTGAAAATAAAATCCCCATCAATTCTCCCTCGGTTGGAAGAGACTTGCCCTCAAGTCGACCTCTTCATTTTCTCTGACATATGGTGATAAGTTAGAGACGTTGATTGTTGTTGAAACTCTATAGTCTCCCAGTAGCTCAACTTTATAAGCATTCTCACCTACTCTCTTCAGAATTTGAAAAGGACCATCAGCTCTTGGTTTTAGCTTTCTGAAATAGCCTGGTGGAAACCGCTCCTTTCGAAGATGAATCCACACTAGATCTCCCTCTTTGAAGCTTGCCGGCTTTCGAAACTTGTGAGCTTGTTACTTATACTTCTCATTTTGTCGCACAATTCTCTTCCGAACTTCTTCATGTAAAATTTGAATTTGCTTCACTCTTTCTTTAGCATCGCCACTAAAAGAGTGATTAATTGGAAGAGGGTCTAGATCCAATGGACTGATCGAATCAGCTCTATAAACAACCTCGAACAGACTTTTAGCTGTAGTTTTGCTTTGAGATCGATTGTAGGCAAACTCCGCTTCAGGTAGTTTTAAGTCCCATTGTCAAATATTTCCTACTACCAAGGACCTCAAAAGGCTCCCCAAACTTCGATTGACAACTTTGGTTTGGCCATCAGTCTGAGGATGGTGAGAGGAACTAAATTGAAGAGTAGTTCCAAGTTTCCTCCAGAGAGTACGCCAAAAATGACTCATAAACTTCAAATCACGGTCAGAAGTAATGGTCTTTGGAATGCCATGAAGTTTGACAATCTCCTTGAAGTAGAGATCAACAATATGAGATGCATCTAAGGTCTTGAGACATGGGACAAAATGCACCATCTTAGAGAATCGGTCTACCACCACCATAATTGAATCTTTGTTCCTTTAAGTCTTTGGTAATCCTACCACAAAATCAATGCTCACATCTTCCTATAGGGCATTGGGAACAGGAAGTGGTGTATATAAGCCGGTATTCTATGAATGAGTCTTTGCAATATGACAAGCTCGACAACGCTCCACATGTCTTGAAACATCTCGAACCATATTTGGCTAATAGAAATTTGTATCAACAAGAGCTAACGTCTTGTCTCGCCCGAAATGACCTCCAAGTCCACCACTATGGGCTTCTTTGATGATGGCCTCTCGTAAAGAACATCGAGGAATGCATAATCGATTATTCTTGAAAAGGTAGCCATCTTGCAAGAGGAAATCCTTCCAAGGCCCTTTAGAGCATTTGCCCCAAACCTTGGAGATATTGAGATCTTCTTCATAAAGTTCCTTAATAGCTTCGAATCCTAACACCTTCACTTGCATCGACGAAAGTAAATCACATCTTCTACTTAACGTGTCGGCAACTTGGTTTTGAGTACCATGCTTGTGTTTGATTACAAACGTATAGGCTTGAAGAAACTCCACCCACTTTGCATGGCGATTATTGATCTTGTGTTGGCCGTTGATGTACTTCAAGGCCTCATGGTCCGAATAGAGCACAAACTCCTTCGAAATGAGATAATGCCTCCAAGTGGCCAAAGCTCGAACAATGGCATAAAATTCCTTGTCGTACGTCGAATAATTTTTTCTTAACCCATTCAGCTTCTCACTAAAATAGGCGAGTGGTTTTCCTTTTTAAGAAAGAACAGCCCCGATTCCAACATTTGAGGCTTCACAGCATACTTCAAAGACTTTCTCAAAGTCAGGCAATGCGAGTACTGGGGCTTTAGTCATCTTCTTCTTTATTAACTCGAAACTCCTCTGAGCTACCTCGTTCCACTGAAATATCCCTCCTTTCAAACATTCAATAATAGGAGCAATGAGAGTACTAAATCCTACAATAAACCTCCGGTAGAAAGAAGCTAGCCCATGAAAACTCTGAACCTCCTGAAGAGTTCTTGGAATGGGCCAATTCACGATGGCCTCTACCTTGCTCGGATCCATACTTATGCCTTCATGAGATGCAATATATCCCAAGAAATTGACACTATCTGAACAAAAGCGACATTTCTTGAGGTTTGCATATAGTCGTTGCTCTTGAAGCACTTTGAAGACCTCCCGGAGATGCTCTATGTGCTATTTCACATTCGTACTATAAATTAAGATATCGTCAAAACAGACGACCAGGAACTGGCCGATGAAAGCCTTGAAGACATGGTTTATAAGACGCATAAAAGTAGTTGGGGCATTAGATAGACTGAATGGCATAACTAGCCACTCGTAGAGACCGTCTCTTGTTTTGAACGTTGTCTTCCTCTCATCTCTAGTGCACATTCAGATTTGGTGATATCTGCTCCTTAAATCGATCTTTGAAAAAACTGTAGCACTATGAAGTTGATCGAGTAAATCATCGAGACATGGTATCAAGAAACGGTACTTGATAATGATCTTGTTTATTGCTCGACTAACGATACACATGTGCTAAGATCCATCCTTCTTCAGTATGAGGAGAGCGGGAATTGCGCAAGGACTTAAACTTTCTCTAATCAAGCCCTTTTGCAGAATCTCATCTACTTGTCGTTGAGACTCCTCGTGTTCCTTCGGGCTCATTCGATAGGCCGCCTTATTTGGAATGGTAGCACCGGGCACCAAATCAATATGATGTTGAATTCCTTTCATGGGAGGAAGTCCAGAAGGAATCTCATTGGGCACCACATCTTGAAATTCTTCAAGCAAAGGCTTCAAAATAGGTGGAAAATCTTCTCGTACCTTATTCTCCTCTAAGAGTACGAGCGCAAAAACATCAAGAGAACGATCCATGACTTGAAGAAATTGAAACTTTGAGAGATAAGAACTCCTTTCTCCAGTAAAGGACTTGGGCTTGTCTTCCATTCTACAAGGCGCCAAGGAGATCTTTATGCCTTCCTTAAACCAAAGACGCCCAAGAAGTAAGTGACAAGCATCCACAGGAACCACGTCGCACAAAATGTCATCTTTGTAGTGCTGGCCAATAGAAAATTGGACAAGGCAACGCTTGTTAACCTGAACGTCATTACCTTTCTTAAGCCAAGAGAGTTTGTAGGGTTCCGGATGAGGCTCCATCTTTAGCTGCAACTTTTCCATCATGTTAGTGGACACAACATTTTCACAACTCCCACTATCAATGATCACGTTGCACACCTTACCATGAGAGATGCACCGGGTGTGGAAGATGTTGTGACGAAGCCATTTATCATCTTTAACATGTGTAGACTTTAAGATGCGCTGGACAACGAGAACTTCCCCATGACCACCATAAGTGATCTCTTCTTGCTCAAATTCCTAATCCTCATCAACATAAGAATCAAAGACTGGGTCACCATCCTCTTCCTACACCAAGCAAATGATCTTCCGGTTTAGGCACTCAGAAGCAATGTGATCGAATCCTTAAAACTTAAAGCATTGTTTTGAGGTAATGCTCCAAGTGTTGCGAGAGTTGCCACCTTATGCTTGAGTGGACTTCAAAGAACTCGCCTTTCCTGATGGTAGAGGCTTAGAATTTGAGGTACTCCCTCGGTTAGAGACTCTGTCTCTGCCCAAGTTCTTGTGAGTACTTTTCTCCTTAGATTGCTTCTCCACACGATCCGCGAGCTTGAAAACATCATTAAAAGTCTAATAAGGCTATAACTAGATAACATTGTGAATTTCTGAATGAAGACCACCGAGATATTGAGCAATCGTCTGCTCTTCTGGCTCCACGACATCACATTTCATCATAAGATGCTCGAACTCCGCAGTATACTCCTCTACAGATAATTCCTCTTGTTTGAAGTTGTAGAGTCGATAGAAAGAGTCTTGCCTGTAGCTAGCAGGAAGAAACTTCTTCTTAAGCTCTTTCTTCATCTTTTACCATGTCACGATCCACCGCTTTCCCTCACGATCTCTTCACCTCTTTAGATGCTCCCACCAAACTGAAGCATGTTTCTTTAGCTTAATAGCCATGATCTTCACCTTCTTGTCTTCTGGTATATTCTTGTAGTTGAATATTCGATCGACTGTGGCTAACTGGTCGATAAAACCTTCTAGATGTAATTCGCCTTCAAAGTCAGGGATGTTGATTTTGACACCATAGTCTTCACGACGATATCTTCGTTCATGACGGGAAGAATCCCTCCCAATAGATGAATCGAAATCTTCATCGTGGAAAGGGTTAATCTCCTCCTCCTCATTGCCAACCTCCGAACCATGACGTGGCTCGTCATGGTGTACCACTTGGAGACGCTCAAGCTACTATTGGAGTTGTTGCACTTGCCTCCTCAACTCATCCATCTCGACATCACGAAGGTCGCGCTCAATGGTAGCCACGTTGATGTTTGCTCCTCGACGACGACGATGTACAACCATGGAAAGAACTTAAGCTCTGATACCAATTTGATGGCAGACAATAGTCAAAAGAGAGGACCAAGCCCCCAAAAACAACAAGAGCATGACTAAGCACTCTAGGAATCCACCAAAGAGATACCAAGTCAAGAGGAATAGGAAAACTCAATCTTGAGTCACAATGGATTGTATTTCGATCACTCCGACTTTCCTTTACACCAAGGCACTATTTATACTAGTTGGAAAGGACTTTCTAGATTATACATGTTCCAGAATTTTCTTCTCGAACTCTACTGCGTCTTCTCTGATTCTGCTACGTATGCCTGAGTAAATTAGTGATAACTTCTTCTAGGGAACTCTAATTCTTGCAGCGTTTATTGCGTTGGAAACTAGACTTCCAGAGCTTTTGAGACATATATAATTTGACTATATTTAATGATCATAAGACTTTCAAAATTCTCTGGATAAATGACCTTTCAAATATGTAACTCCAGAAAACCATTGCAACTCTTATTTATTAATTTTTTATTTGAAAATAAAATCCCCATCAAATATATATAGAACATAGTAAAAGTTAACAATAAAAGAGAAAATAAGTAAATAAATACACAAACTAGAAAAAACACAAGCACAAGAATAAATGAAACCAACAATTATAAGAAAGTAATTAGGATAAGTAAGAAAATATACGTAATCAAAATATTAAAACTAACTATAAAATGAAAACTTGAAGGAAAATGTTTAAAAGACCTAAGAAAATAAGAATGACCTCTATATGAGAGATTATTTATCTATATCCTAGTTAACTAACGTTTTCTATTGCAAGTCATGTCCTCGGTAAGTTCCACAAAAGCCATATCTGTCTTAGTCACTTTCCCTCAGTTCTTCTTAGGCCATCCTTTTTCCTCTTAAAGTCTCTAAGTGTTATTTTCTTGAATCTTCTTACTAGAGCATGCAAATGTCTCCTTTTAACAAGTTTGAACCATCTAAGCTTAGTTTCTTTTAATTTTTATTAATTCTAGCCATCTTTATCTAACTTGTCTCTTACTAGTACATTCTTGACCTTATCTTTTCTAGTAAGGTAACACATGTAATAGAGCATCCTCATCTCCATAAACAATAGCTTATGACTATGCATTTGTCTTGATTTAAAACAAATTATATTTGACTATAACCTTTTATTGGTAAAAGTAAATTAATAAGAAGTAAAACTATATTATAATTTCTACATTAATCTTTAACACTCTTTAGTATAGAAATCACCAACATCTAGCAAACCTCTGGAATCCATGAATTTTTCCAATGGTAGTAGTTTGGTAAATAAACCTACAACTTAATCATTAGAATTACAAAATTCCATCATAATTTCTCCTTTTGCAACTGGTTCTTTTATAAAGTGATGGTGAGTCTCTATATGCCTTGTTTTAATGCGATAAACTCGAGTATTTGTTATTACAATGGTTGATTAATTGTCAAAATAAATAGTAGTTCCTTTTGTTTAAGCTTGCTTCATATCAACCAAGATCCTTAATAACCATACATCTTGAGAAACTGCTATTATAATAGCCATAATTCAACCTTTGAAGAAGATAGAGATGTAGATGATTATTGTTTTGAGTTTTGTGAAATAACATAGGTACCCATGTATAAACTTGGATAAGAGACATTTGTTACATAATATCTACACTACTATGTGTGAGATACAATGAACATCCTATCAAACTTTTACATTATTAAGCTTCAAATTTTCACTCCCATCTTCTAAATAAAACTTTTGATTGGTACACATATAAGTACTCATATCATCACAATCCCCAAATTAAATTATTTAAGAAGCTTATAAACATAATTTTCTTTAAAAATAAAAATTCCTACATTATATTGATTAACCTTAGCTTTAAGAAGAAATTCATTAAACCTAAATCAATCATTTTAAACCTATTTATCATCATCCTTTTAAACTTATCTAATAACACATCACTATTTTTGGTATAGACTAAATCATCAACATAGAGGCAAATAATAAGACTTTCAATCGTACCTCTAGTTTTCATATACAAGTTTGGCTCACTTATACTTTTTCTTGAAGATCATTGCTACATATATGCTCATCCATTCTATACCAAGCTTAAGACCTTTGTTTTAACCTATGCAACATTTTTCTTAAACTATCTACTCTGTCTTCTTATTCCCTTGTAGTCATTCCATATACATTTCTTCCTCCAAGGTTCCATGTGGGAATGTTAACTTCACATCAAATTGATAAACTTTCTAATTAAAATTAGTAGCAATAGTTAGAATAATGCATATCTGTTAAACCTTGCTATTAGAGAGAAAGATTCTTCAAAGTTTATGCCTTCTTATTGCAAGTATCCATATGAAACTAATCTTACTTTGTATTTTTGGATAATTCCATTGGCATAAAACTTGATCTTATACAACCCCTTAACCTAACAACTTCCTTCCCATTTAGAAGATCAAGAAACTCATATATCTTGTTTCTTTATAAGGCTCTCATTTCCTCATCCATTGTTGCACGCCACTCTTTAGAATTGATTGCTTTTTCAAAACATATTGGTTCTCCAATTTAGGTTAGTTGACATTGTTTGTGTTTTCATAAAGTTCTTATAAAGATCTCCATTTTATTTTTGGTGAATCTGATAAGGAAAAGCTTTGTGAGGAAATGTTTAAATTAGCTTCTTGTTAATGTAAATGACTGAGGGCTCGGTGTAGAAAGATTGCAGCCTCCATTTTTATCTTTTTCTCTTATGAAAGCATTTAAGGATTCGACATCTTTAGGTAATGTGCATGAACATGAATGCATATTCTTCCAATTTGAATTATTTTCTCATTAAAAATAATAACACAAATTACTAGTAATGAACTATAAAAAAATTCCTTTAGTTTCATTATTATAATAAAAAATACATTTTACGTTATCATCATCCAATTTTTCTCTTTTTTAGGATGGAACCTGCATAAATGCAAGACAACCAAAAACTCTTAAACAAGTTACTTTAGGTTTCCAACGATACAATACTTCAAATAGTTTTTATTAATTCAAAGTCTCTATAGGAGATTGATTAAGAAAGTAGATTGTTGTATGGATTGCTTCTGTTCATAAATTGTTTCAAAGATTTTTTACTTTTAGTATGTTTTTTTATCTTTACTAGTTAGTGATTTTTCATCTCAAAGTCTCTATTCTGCTATAGAGTGTAATTGGTTGTCAGTTGTCCTTGAGTTCTATATTTTTCACAAAACATATGAAATTCTTGTGAAAGAAACTCGCCCCAAATATATATCTTAAAATCTTTATTGGCTGCCCACTAATTTGCTTCTCAATGTTTGCTTTGAATTTCTTAAAGATAGAAAAAGCTTCTGATTTTTTCTTGAGAAAACATGCTCATAACATTGAACTAAAATTATCAAAAAAGGCTAAGAAATATTTATTATTATTAAGGGAAAGTCCTTATAATCCCATAAATACCTATATAGATCAACTTTGCTAGTTTTGAAGATCTTCTTGCTTGCACTTTTAAAAAAGAGTTCCTCGATGTTGCTTCCCAACTGTGCAACTTTCACATATATCATTTAAATTTTTAATCACTGGAAACCCACTTACATAGTTTTTTAAACATTTTTTAATTCTTTTTCTTAAGAATTTTTTAATCTTTCCTGAATAAGCTATAGTGGCAATTATATTAAAATTAAATTTAACTTTCATTCCCATTTCTGTTAAGGATATCCAAAAATATTAGTAACATCTATAATTTTATGCAGAGCACATTTAATCCATATCAACTCAACTCTCATAATTAATAATTAAATTTAAATTTAATTTTTTTATACTTCAAAAAAAGATTCTTCATAAATATACCTAAAACCAGTATATTAAATGATACAATAGTTAATTATCACTAGTAAAACATATAATATACACAATTAATAAAAATCCACTTAAAGCCATTTTCATAAGAAAATTACTAATTAGCTAGACATACTTTAAACAAATACTAATACTAAATTTCATTAAAAAATACCTTAAAACTCCTTCTAAATCAAGCATAATTGGCTAACATACTTCAAAATGTATTAAAGTAAAAAAGATTTCTAAAATCCTTAAAGTGCTTCCCCAAAAACAAAATAAGTAAATAAATGCACAAACTATAGAGAAAAGAAAAGTACAAGAATAAATCAAATCAACCATTACAAGAAAGTAATTAGACTAACTAAGAAACTATTTAGGTTAAATAATTAGGAGATAAGTACTACGTAATCAAAATATTAAGGCTAACTATAAAGTGAAAACTTTAAGGAAATGTTTAAAAGACCAAAGAGATGATAATGAGTTTTATATGAGAGATTCTTTATTTGTATCTTGGTGCGCCAAAATTTTCTATTGTGAGCCAGGTCCTCAAAATTTTCTATTGCGAGCCATGTCCTCAATAACTTTCCTAAACCAAATACCTTAAAAAATCCCTTTAAATCAAGCATAATTTG
Organism: Erythroxylum suave; assembly: GCA_027563595.1. Lineage (NCBI taxonomy): Eukaryota > Viridiplantae > Streptophyta > Magnoliopsida > Malpighiales > Erythroxylaceae > Erythroxylum > Erythroxylum suave. Next base: position 6,233,142 of record JAOSBN010000002.1, on the reverse strand, counting down.
CTAACATACTTCAAAATGTGTTAAAGTAAAGACAAAATTCTAAAATTATATAATTCCTTAAAGAGATTCTTCTATAAAAAAAATTCTTCTGAATGTTCCTATATAACATTATCCTTAAAATATTAAATGGTATTCAATTTATTATATATTGGACTAACATGCCACACTATCTCATAATCAAGTCATTTTAATCATGCAAAAAAAAACATCAAATACAACATATAAAATACATTTTAAAAATTTTGAATTTTAATAAAACTTTAAATCAATAAATTAGAAAATATTTCACCTCTGTAACTTATGCAATAATAAAAATATGATACGATACTAACTCTCTTAAAATTATAAAATGTTTTACATGATAATCAAAGTATAAGCCACTTATCTTGACCTTTTTGGTACCTATAAGACAATAAATCGTAAGTTTAAAATCAAATTATACAAACTAATTCAAATGAGAATAATGGCTCACTCAATTTACTCCTACTCACTTTTGTGCATCTTACAATCATCTGTTACGTTAAATCGAAGCATTAATACGACTTTGTCATATCCCGAGCCCAAGCTCAAGCCAACTAGTTCAAAGTAGGGGTCAACTAACTAGCTCATATCATCTTGAATTTTGTCCTAGATAATTCACCTCGGCTAATATAAACATACTCTTTTCATTCTAATTCTAGATAATTTGCTTCTCACAATGAAATGATATCTCATCTTTTATCATATCAACTAATAAGTTTAGGCCAATTCTTGTTTATCACCATATCTCACACACATTTTTAGTATCTTACAAAGATTATAGACTTACATGACTTAAATTTTACATTTCATTAGGAAAGCAAAAAAGCGTGGCCATCAATTTTAATTACTTTTTTTATTCTGTTAAAGGCCTCATAAAAATGGGGAAAATTGTTATAGGTGTCAACTTTCCATTAATCTTGCTTATCTCAAAAGTAAAAAATCCTTTTAAATAGGAAGATTTTAAACCTATCAACCCCACGACATCTCTTTATAAGCTTGTATCAAAAGAGCTTGCAATTACAATCAAAATGGTGGTTGAAAATTTTATAAAGAATGAACATTATATTTTTGTTAAAGAAAGACAAAACCTCAATGCATGTTGAAAGTAAATAAGGTGATCCATTATGTAAATTGTAACAAAATTGACTTAGTGCTTTAAAACTCAAATTTTGGTAGGCTTTTAATAGTTTTATCATAATTTATTCTCTATTTCCTTGATGAAAAACATTTCAATCCAAAATAAAGATAACAAATCAATTAGTTAAACATAAAGGCTTTAAATGTATACATTCTCTTTCTCTGTTCTTATTTGGAAGCACCAAACACTAATCTTTAGAAGGAAACTAGTATTAATATAAATATTTGCACTTTTAAATTTGTCAACTTAAATTTGTGGTGTTGTTTTATTTTCTACAAAGTAATTTTATTTTAACATCCACATCATCAAAAAAATGTTTAGATATATTGGGTTTCTTTTACTAATTCATATAAATATAGGTCATTTGATTTTAATATGAAAGGTAGATGCTAAAACTTTAGGTAATCTTTTAGGTTTCATTACTAGTTTCAAATCCATAAGTTTAAAAATATAGGAATTAGTGGTATATGCTTATACTCATTTTGTTACCGATCTTTACTCTTGAATAGTAGGTATGTGTTCTTATAAGCTCTTCACACAAAAGGAAGAAAGTTATTCAAGATACTATTAAACTTGATTCATTTACATAGTAGGAGAGGCTATAAGTGAAAACCCGTAAGTAGTAATTTCGTAATATATATGTTTTGTCGTAGTTGCTTCAAGCTGAAACTAACAATTACTTAACATAAAGCAACTGAATTAGCAACTGTGAATTTTTCAGAATTAAATCATAATAAAAAAACTTAATATGCAACAAATAAATCAACACAACGAAATTTGTTAACGTAATTTGACACACACGACTTACGTTTGTGGGGCCCTTACCCAAATTAATCAACTTTCACTCAAGTAAAATAGTCTTAAACAAGATTTTATTGAGCTGACACCACTTACCCCTTGATGCTACCCATATGTGCTCACACCTTATGAAAGTGTTTCACTCCCAATAGCATGCCACCTCATACTAGCCTCAATAGAGGATTTTTCCAATAACAGTGTAAATAATATCTCAAGTGATTAAATCAATAACAACATGAACAAAGAAATATTTTAGTCAAAAGACACTCCCCTATATGTGCAGTCTCATCAAACCCAAATCATAGGAAGTTTTCCAAAAAAAATTTCTACTGTGAACCTTTGAAATAATCACCGAAAAAACCCTTGCACAGCAGCCATAAAAATCTTCAATTAGATTTACAATTTATCACCAAAACATATAAAAAACACAGCTGCAAAAATCAATGAATTAGCTGCTTATTTTTCCCACACAAAATGGATAGAACAATAGTCTAATTATCCACCTACATATGTAGAAATGCAACTCTAAAAAATTAGTCAAATCTCCAATAAATCTACTACATGTATATCTTCAAAAAAGCATGTCTATCTCTAATAATTTCTATCTTCTTTAGGATTATATTTCAAGGAGGATTCCTTCCTTTGCATTATCTTATCATCAAGAAAATATTACACTATCTAAGATTATGGAATCCTATACAATGTGAATTTCTTATCACTAATGCTATGCCAAATATATCAAACAATAAACAATGCCTAAAATAATAAATTAGATATCTTAACAAATGACTCAACAATCTCCCCCCTTTTTCGACATTATTAGTCACATCAAAGAACTCCCTTTGAATTAAACAATCATAATAATAGGATCCAAATAGCAATAGAGTCAATATCAATTATCAAGTTCACAAGCAGCAGTCACCAACAAAGTAGAAAATATCAGTTTGAAAATTAAATAATCCTATCTATCCTTTAGGGAAAAAAATGTCAAAAGAAAGGCTAAGAGTCACTAGAAGTTGAGTGGAGCAACCATTTCTTAAGTTGGAGAAGAGCATTTACAACTGCCTAAAAGATGCCTTTAATTTGATCAATTTCATCAAAGAAGGCGGCAATGCTATTGACATTGGATGTAGTAGATGGTGTAGATGACCCAAAAGAGGAGTAGGGCAAGTTGATTACCCAAGCTTGCTTATTGATATTTAAAATGAGAGGAGAGATATTCATAAAAGACATTTGCTTAAGAATAGCATAACCAGTTTGAGGGACACTAGTATGAGCGTGCAGAAATTGAGTAATTAAGCAAGGAAACACAATAATGACTGTTGTTCACTAACAATTGCAAGCAAAGCCTTAACAATTATCTGAACCAAATTGAAATTAACATTTGTGCCAATTGCATAAGCATGCTTTGCCTCAGCATGATATAAAGAGAAAGTATTGGTACTTAGTAACCAATTGGCCAACAGAAGCTTATGAATGATAATATACTTTTGAGATAAATCGAAAGCACAAAGTTCAGCAGTAGATGGCCAAGCAGACAATGTTCCACCCATAAAAAAACTAGACAACATTTCATTGGTCATAAAAAAATCATCCTTATATAACTGATCCCCAATAAAAATAATAAAACCTAAAATTTCATTTAGCAAAAGCGGATAAAATAGAATCAATTTCCCTTGAATACAAACTAGATGAAAACATATAACAGTCGCATCTAACACACGTTTATCCAAATTACAAAAAAATTCTCAAACTAATCCAGCATCAAAATGTTTGGGCAGTAATGCAACAATTAACAAATTTCACTCAAACAACAAGTTATCCAAATTAAACTATTGATATTCAGCTAAATTGATAGGATGATCAAAAACAAACTCAGTAGTGGCAAGAGAGTCCTATTTTTGTTGTGCTCCCAATGAATAAAATCAATGGGACAGGCCTTGCTCTACTAAAATATAATCAAGAGACTCGAGGGGAGGGCCCTAATAGATTTCCAGGCAACTTATTTTACATAATGTCTAGAAGTTGAAGGAGCAGCTTTTAGGTGAGAGACAGTCGAAGGTGATGCAACACTAGCATCCTTTGAGATAGATGAAGAGTCAATAGATTCTATAATGAGGTGAGATAAACAATTTATTTCAAAAATAATACTGAGAAAGGAGGCTGGGATGTGAAGTGCAACGATAAGTAAAAAATAAGAAAAAAATTAGGGATGTTAACCCTTTTTTATTTTTGATTTTTTAATAAACACATCAATAAACTTAAAAAATGTAAAGCACAGAGTCCTAGAGCCCCTCAAAGAGAATCAAACCTGACAGAATCAAGGGGTTTTATAAAAATATTAGCTAATTGCTTCTCAGTTGTTACATAGGAAAGAATTGCAACTTTAGTCTCCACAAGCTCTAGAGTGAAATGATACTTTAAGTCAATATGTTTGGTTCTTAAATGTTATACTGGGTTTCTAGAAATGTCTGTGGCACTCTTATTATCTCACATAATTTTCAACACACCACGAGCAACTCCATAGTCTTCCAACATTTGCTTCATCCAGAAAAGTTGAGAACAACAATTATTGGCCGTAATATATTCCTCTTCTGCTGTTGACAATGATATGGAGCTTTGTTTCTTACTGTACCATGAAATCAAATTATTGTCAAGAAGCCCTCGGATGTGCTTTTTATTTTCCAAATTGCTGGCCCAAGATGCATCACTGTAACCAGCTAGATGAGAAGTAAAATCACATGAGTATAATTATCCAAACTCTGAAGTACCATTCACATACCTGAGAGTTCTCTTTATTATAGTCAAGTGAGACTCTTTATGATTGGTTGATAATATGCACACACTCCCACACTATAACAAATATCAGGTCGACTTGCAGTTTGATAAAGCAAACTTCCAATGATGCTTCTATATAGACTTACATCAATACTTTTTCCATGATCAACTTTATTCAATTTTGTTGTGACACTCATTTGGTGTTCTAGCATGACACATACATTCCCAAGCCCGAATTTCTTTACCAAATTCTTTGCATATTTGGTTTACAACACAAAGGTATCATCTTTCACTTGCTTAATTTGTAGTCCTAAGAAGAAATTTTATTCACCTACCATGCTCATCTCAAACTCATTTGTCATCATCTTTACAAAGTCATCTACCATATTTGGATAAGTAGAACCAAACACTATATCATCAAAGTATATTTATATAATCACCAAATTAGATATGAATTTTTTAAAAAATAAAATCTTCTTTACACTACCTCTCTTATATCATTAGTTAAGTAGATATTGGGTGAGTCTCTCATACCATGCCCTAGGTGCTTGCTTGAGATTGTAAAGAGCCTTTTTGAGCTTAAGTACGTGGTCAGCATGCACGGACTGAATCAATGAATCCCTTGGTTGTTTAACATATGCTTCTTCTTGTAGAAATCCATTCAAGAATGCCCTCTTCACATCCACTTGATAAATTTTGAATCTTTTCACACAAAAGAATGCCCAAAAGAATTCTAATTGATTCAACCCTTGCTACTTGGGCAAATATTTCTTCAAAATCAATGCCTTCAATTTGAGAGTATCCTTGAGCAACTAAGTTGACCTTATTTCTTGTCACATTACCTTTGTCATCGGTTTTGTTACGAAAAACCCATTTGGTTCCAATCACCTTCACATTCGATGGTCTAGGCACTAATTCCTACACATCATTTCAGGCATACTGAGTTAACTCTTCTTGCATCGTTGCTATCTAGAATTCATCTTGTAAAGCTTTTTTCGCATTCTTTGGTTCGAAAGAAAAAGTGCAACATAAGAGTCCCGCAAGTTCTTGATAATATATCCTTTTCTTTTTATCGCTAATCTCACCAATCAATTTTCAATAGGATGACTCTATTTGATTTGTAACGGAAGATCTCTGTTGAAATCACCTTCCCTTGAATCTTCATTATTTACAAAGTCTGCATCAGATATTTAGTTAGTTTCTTCCTCCGAAACAATCAATTGATCCTCTTTCGAGTTGGTTTCTTTTCCAAGAACAACTAACTGTAAATATGAATAATCTCTGATTTTAGATTCATTTCATCTTTGTTCTAATTTGTGAGGCCAATTTTGAAGGTTTTCTTCCACCAACTTATCAATTATTTGGTGCACATCATCTACAATAGCATTTGCAAATTCCATCACTATCTTAATTTTTTTATTGAATAAACGATATGCATTATTGTGTATTGAATATCCAAGAAAATGCCCTCATCACTCTTACTTTCAAATTTCCCATGTTATTCTTGATCTTTGAGAATATAAAATTTGTTGCCAAAAAAATGGAAGTAACCAACATTTGGCTTCTTTCCTTTCTATAGTTCATAAGGTGTCTTGTCCAAAATATTTCTAAGATGAGTTTTGTTGCATATGCGACATGCTGTGTTTATTGCTTCAACCCAAATCTCATTGATATTTTTCTTCCATTCAATATAGATTTAGCCTCTCGGTACCACCACTCAACATTCTTATTCCTTTTTTAGTATTGAATAGCTTTAGCTTTGTTTCATCAAGTTCATTTATTGTTGACAACAACTTAATCTCTAGATCTTGAATGACATCCTTCATAGTTAAATTCTCCTTCTTCAACTTTTCATTTGGCTTATATGTTTTCATCCATTTGGCATACATTAATTCATAGGCCTTATAGAAGTCTTCCTTTTTAAATTTTGAGTCGTTGTCATCACTATCATAATTTGAATTAGAGTTTAGAATTGAAACATCTAAATTTTCATTGTCAGTTTCTTCACTAGATGCTACTTAGTAAGTAAGTAGAATTTTATTGTATAAAGTAACCAATGAAGCATGATTACTTACAATTTCTTCTTTACTATCATACTCACTTTCATGATCGTTTTCACTCTAAGTGCTTGTGTAACACTTCCCTTTTCTCCTTTTAAGAGTGTTAGCTCATTCCACTTGCACATGTTTGAAACCATGACATTCATGACATTGTATCTTCTTTTCCTTCCTTTCACCTTTTTGATTTTTTTTTTTTGCTATTTGAAATTATTGTCTGATGATGCTTAAAGTTAGTTCTATCTTTCTTCACCTTCTTCAATCACTTATTAAATTTCTTGCTAACAAAACTAAAGCTTTATTTTCATTGCATTTCACTTAAATCATTCACAGATTTGGCAGCTTTAGCTTGCAAAACCAACTTTTGTTTTTCCCAAACTTATCTCTCAATAAGTTCATCTCAAAGTTTGTGAGAATCCTAATTACCTTATCCAGAGATAACTAATTAATGCCATTGGCTTATTCAATGACTATAATTTTCGATATTAATCTAGGAGGCAATGATCTTAGTGTTTTCTTGAAAAGTTTCAAATTTGAATACTTCTTCCTAAGTTGATGTGCTTGATTGGAAATATCGCGCAACTGCTCATGAAAGTCTTCGATTGTTTCACTTTCCTCCATCTTAAGTTCTTTAAATCTAGTAGTTAACATTTGAAGTTTTGAAGCAATTATGATTTTAATCCCTTATGTGTTGTTTGCAATGTATCCTACTCTTCTTTTGCTAATTCACACTTAGATATCATAATGAAACATCCTTCATCAATGGCACTGAAGATTGCATGCATTTCTTCAAAATTACCAAATGCTCCCTCTTCTTCAGTCCTTTTCCATTCGGATGGATCTTTATATACCGGTTCATTCTTTTCAACAATCATGATTAAGATGAGTCCATCCATTCAACACTAAAGTCCATGCTTTATTCCCTTACGCTTGAATAAACACTTTCATTTTAGATTTCTAAGCTGAATAATTAGAACCATCCAGTAAGCTGGCCTAGTGATTGACACCCCTTCTCTGGTGGCCATGATTATGGAAAATTAACTCAGTTGGCACACATGACCTATATCTGCAGGGTCTTCACCTAGATTAATCAACTTTTACTCAAATAAACTAGTACTCGTTAAGACTTTACTGAGTCGACATACGGTACCCATATGTACTCACAACCTATGAAAGTATTTCGCTCCCAATAGCATGATCACCTCGCACTAACCTCAATAGAGAATTTTTGCAAAAATGAATGATAATAACAATGGAAATAATATCTCAAGTGATTAAATCAATAATAACATGAAAAAAGAAAGACTTGAGTTAAAAGACACTCCCCTATATATGCAACCTGATCAAATAAAAATCATAGGAAGTCTCCAATAAAAATTATACTGTGAACTTTCGAAATGATCATTAAAGAAACCCACACATATAAGCCACAAAAATCATCAATCAGATATAAGATTTATCATTGAACGTGTGAAAAACACAACTGTAAAAATTGATGAATTTACTATATTCGATCACTTATGGCCCGGGAATGCACATTGCGCAGCGAAATGGACTATAGAAATTAAGGTTTTGTGCCTTGGTTAATCAAAATTTCACAAAAAGAAGTATGCGAAATTACCTCTTATAGCTTGTGGATCAGGTTTCTTTCCATATATCTTAACGCTACAACTCGTGAACACCCTTTACTAGTATCCACAAGAGGATGAACGATCCAGGCAGCGGCTAATGTGTGCTAGCATGTTCTAAAATAATGTCAGTTTTTCTCTCGGGTAAAGTGACGAGTGGCTAGGTGGCTAGGGTTTTTTCATGTCACATCTAATGAGACATAAGCTCTCTATTTATAGAGAAGCGCTAATCCTAAACCTATTAGGAATAGGAATATTATAATCCTAAACCCATTAGGATTATGGAAGCCCAATAAGTTTCACCCATATTATATCTCATATAATAAATGCTCGATAACTTAATTCAATGTAACCCAATAAAAGAATAAGCCCAAATCACATCACTCTTTATGTGCATCCTTGTAGGCTCATTTGATGTTGACAATGGGCTTGATCACACTTCAACACCCATAAGTCATAAGTGGCCTCTAGCAAGACATTATGACTACTCAAATCAAATGAGGATCGGTAATCTGATTTAACCTGTAACCATGGTTACAAACTCAGTCCCTTTGTAACATGATATCAAGATTAATCATAAGGCATGGTACATGTCAACCTTTGATTAATCATAGTTTCTTGATTCCCAAGTTGACTGACTATAACAAATGACATTGATGACTCCTCATCAATTCATTTAAGCACGGCCATGCATTTCTTCAGTCAAACTTGTCAAGAGGCCCAAATGATATCTATCTCATTTAAGAGAGGTAAAAATCCTATCTACATCATTCACATCCCTCTGCATGATTCATTTAATGTCCAACATAAGACTACCTATTATTCAGTTAAAGATAACTTAGTCTAATGTCAAAACATTGAATTCCTCATGTAGGTAACTATGATGACTTCAGGTCAAAGGACTAAAACCAAACCATATTGAGAATCACTAATGACTTGAAACCATGTAGTGTTCTCTTTATGGGTTGGTCCAATATATGTTCTCTAACATATATCTATGTATCTGATTTGATAACTCATATCTATGATCAGTAAAATGTGATCATCAATTAAAACACATACTAGTGTTAATTCACTATTGTTCCACCAATAATGATCGACCAGGGACAATTTAGAATAATATTATAATGCTTATGGTTTTACTATCAAGTCACATATTTGATGAGATAAGCCTAATACTATTCATGGAATGTAAATCACATTACATAAACAATATACATGCATATATAAAAGAATACCTCATAATATATAAATAATAAGTCAGAATGTCAGTAAAAAAATCACATATGACCATTGGCCTAAGGCACGTTACTAGCAAACTACTAATTTTTTCCCTTATAAAAACATATGCAGAAATGTAGTCCAATTATTCATAGACATATGCAGAAATGTAGCTACCAAAAATCAGTCAAATATCTGATAAATCTACTACATGTATTTCTTCAACAATACATTTCTATCTCTAGTAAATCCTATATTTTGTATGGTTCTATTTTAAGTAGGTTCCTTCCTTCATACTATCATATCTTCAAGAAAGATACTACATTATCTAAGACAATAGAATCCTATACAAATGGAATTTCTTATCACTACTGATATACCAAATATGTCAAACTACAAATAATGCTCAAAATAATAAATTAGATATCTTATAAAATATGTTAACAATAAGAATATTATCATTTATGTTTAGACTAAATTTATTAATTATGACACAAAAAATATAACATGAGCAATTAATCAAGGCTTGTACATGTACCACTGAACTCTTCCTTTGATCATGTGCCTATAAAAAAGTTGTATTGTGTAACTTCATTGACAATTAAGTGGACAGTAGAGATAGTGATGTTGAGCCAATGCCATATCTTCTTCTCCATTCTTGCTGCATTTCCTTTAACCTATAGCGACCAGATGAAAGAATATCAAAGTATTTTCTTACTCTTTTAAGTAGATAGACACTAAAACAAAACTGGCTTTTAGCAACGTCTTTTTTTGAAAGTTATAGCTAAAAGTTATCTTTTGGTGACAATTCCAAAATTTGTCACCCAAAGTGAAAGTTTTTGCTAGTTTTTTGTTATAGTCGCAAAATTCCAGTATTTATAACCTTTGGAAATGTTTAGAAATTTAGTCATGAAATGTTGAGCCTTTGGTGACAATCCCTATAGTCATCACAAAAGTTTGACTTTTGGCGATGAATTTTTAAAATCGTCACCAAAAGTTGATATTAAAGATTTTATATCTTACGTATTTCTTAGGAAAATTTTCATGAATTTTTGTGTGTGATAGTATTCATAAAATAATAATGTTAAAAACATAAATTTTTTAATGGAAAGTGGGCTTAATAATCCTAAGGTTAATATAATTGACATTTATATGATTTTTCATATTTCTTCATTTGCCTACTTTATAAATTTGTTTAAATAGTTAATGTATTCAAAACCATTTGAATTTGTTTAAATCCATGGATTCATACATAAATGATTCTTTAATGATGCATATTGTACATAGTACTACACCTACATTCATAAAAATATTTCATTAAAATAGAATGGAGAATTTAAAAATTATAAAATGTTTACAAAGTTTTAAACATATTGTTGAAAAACATATGGTAAGTAACTTAAAATTTGAAAAGAAAATATTGTTTGGATATAAAAAGATAAATTTAAATAAAATTTAAATATAAATAAGATCAAAATATAATAGATTTAAATTGACTACTATTTTTATTCTGAAAAGTCAATTTAGCATAAAATTCATTATGTTTAATTAAATTCTTTTCATAATCAAATCCCATAAATTATTAGGAGTGGAATGAACTGATCCGAAATTGAAAGGAAGTTTACCATACAATTCCTAACAATAAAAAGAAAAGGTCGTTCCTTTTTATCGACTCTAAAGACAACCTTCTCCTCAGTAACTTGTTATTTATTATGATCAAAAACAATATAGCTTAATCCAATGTCAGATTTGAACCAATTCTCTTAATAAAGATACACTTGATCTGATTAACGAATACTCAGGAAGAGCTTTTGTATATTGAACTTGTGACATAAGAGCTTAAGTTACATACATAATAACAAACTTGTGGAAAAGATAAGAGAAGTGTTAGCACAAGGTTTGTTATTAATGATTTTGATGATAACTATATAATATTTCAAAATTCAAATTGGAGTTATTTCCTTTTATTGGTTTTAGTTGATAATGACATAATTCTTAAAAGGAAATAAAATCATAAGAAATTTGCTTTCTTTCTTGTAGGAACCTTTTTAATGAACTTACCTTATTAGAAATGATTCCACAACATCCAAAAGGATCTTACAAATTCAAACTATTAGCTCTGGAAATTTTAACAAAAATTTTCTCTTAACATCTGAATATTGGAAGATTCCAAAAAAGATGGTATCGAAGATTCATTAAACACAAAGTCAACTCAGAATTAAAATGAAACAATGACTAGTTGAAGAAAATGTCTACTTAAAGAAGAGCCATTACATTTGTAAAATACTTCAGCAACATCAATATTTTTGAAAGTTATATCAATATCAAACTCCTTGTGCCTTAGAAAGTGAAAACGCTATATTGAGAGAGATAGTTAAACCTTTTTGATACATTTTTTTGTTGAGAGCTTGTAGAAGTTTGTTAAACACTACGAACGTAGAAGGTTGAAAAACCTTGAAAAATATATATTTGTGAGCTTGGAGAGGCTCGTGAAAATTTACTACCTGGATTTTTATAGTGAAATACTTAAGTCGAATATTTGAGGACTAGATGTAGGCTTCATTATAAACAGAGCCAGTATAAATCAACTGTGTCATACTCTCTCTCTCTTAGCTTTTAAATCTTTGCATTACAGTGTAGGTGTTTAATTTACAAGAGGTTGCTTCACTTTTGGTATAGGCTCCTTCTGTTGTAATATTACAAGAGGTTTCTTTTGTTAATAGCTTTCTTTCATTTTTTATGTTAATAGGCTCTTTTCATTTTTAACATTAATAGGATCCTTTCATTTTTTAAACATTAACATGGTCTTTTCGCTTTAAGCTTTAACAAGCTCCTTCTATTTTTAGACTTTTCTATTGAAATCTTACAGGTTCTTATCATTCACAAGAATTGATAGTAACTTGTAATTTTTTTAATTCACACACAATTCACCCCCTCTTGCGTGTGTTTACTTTATCATTTCGTATCAGAACAAGGTTCGCATTTATTATGTTTTATAGCATATGATAGATCATGGAAAACAATTTGAGAAGCCTTAAAGGACAATCCATCTCAAAGGCTCCTTACTTTAATGGAAACAACTATTCCTATTGGAAAGAGAGAATGATTATCTATCTTCAATTTGTAGATATCAAAATCTAGCAAGCTATCAAATTTGGATCCACACCTCTTGCTACTGATGATGTAGAAGTGTGGATTGAGTTGCTAGAACAAATGCACAGCTGAATGCCAAAGCAAGACATTATCTGATCCATACACTATCTCCAGAAGAGAATGAAAAGATTCCTTACTATTCTATAGGAAAGGAAATGTGGGACAAACTTTAAGTTACTTTTAAAAGAACGAATGAGGTAAAGAAACATAGAATAAGTTTTTTAGTGCATCAATACGAAACTATTTACATGAAATAGGGAGAAACCATAGACGAATTATTAATACGTTTCAATAATATCATCACTGCCTTAAAGAACTTGGGAAAGGTATATCCCAATGATGAGCCTGTAATAAAGATTTTAAGGTCATTACCGAAGGAATAGAGACCTAATGTGACAGCTTTAAAAACTATAAAGGATGTCAAAATTATTTGACTCTACTGGTTAAGAGGAAACCTAATGATCCATGAAGCTGAGTTTAGGTGAGATGAAGGATCTTCATATAGAGAGGAATGGCACTAAAAGTAGCTAATGAATCAAATCCATCAAAAAATAAAGAAAGCGACACTGAGTTGCAAATAGATGAATTAAGAGATGCATATCATGAACTTTATAATCAGTATAAAAAATTAACAGTGCAGTATTTCAAAAAGGTTAAGAAGTCCAAGAATAATGATGCTTCCTTAACGAATAAGATTAAATCATTAGAATATGTGATGGCATGTCAAACCAACAAAAATAAATTCCTACTCTAGAACACTTAAACGAGTAAAGTGGTGAATAGGGTCGAA
>JAOSBN010000002.1:6172382-6192985 GCA_027563595.1 Erythroxylum suave | reverse complement strand
TTGGGCAATATGTGTCTCCTCCAATGGAACCTCATGTTGGGAGTGATTTAGACTTGTCCTAAACCAATGGCGAATATGGTTACGTGCATCCCCCACCTTCACTATTACATACTTTCCTACTCATTTCCTAACATTTCAATGGCCACCAACTATTGTTTAGCTTTCAAATGTTAGGTTAACCCATAATTACTTACTTTCCCATGATTAAATTTCCATACTTTTCGTAAAGGTTCGCATTAAGATTAAGTCCTTAGTGGAGCAAATTTTAGAATAAAGACTTACTTAACTCCATAAGCACATTTTTTTAATATTCTTTTCAAGAAAGACAATAAAGTCACTCAACCTTGACCAAGCCAAACTGTCTTTCCTTGACAAGTTTGATCTCATCCAATGTTAGAAAGCAGACATGGAAATCGACTTTTTGGTTGTGCAATTTCCCATGAAAGTTAAGGTTAGGTGGCTCAATTTGAAAAGCAGTACAAATCTTAATTATGTAGAACACTAGATACATACCTACCTGTCCTTAATAGCTTAGGACACCATAATGATTTTTGTTGAATAATTAAATGTCTAATGTATAAATGTATGAGGGGCAGAATCCATACCTGGTGTACAAAAAGGTCTTTTGGTTAGTATTGGGAATGTGTTTGTCCCCCTTCCAACAAGCCTCGTGTTGGGCATGATTGTGGCTCTTGGCCCACATATGGCCGAAACCAAAATTTAAGAATTTGGAACTCGAAGAACAGATAGGCCCCTGTCGATGGACGTGCAATTATATATGTTAATTAGCTTAGGTCAAGAAAATAAAATGTAACGGAACGTTAGGTGGGTTTCTCATTTTGTAATTTTAAGCGGTGGTTTCGTAGGACATAGTTTCAGTTCTTTTAATTGTTTATAGGCACTAAAATTGTTACTTTTTATTCTAATTTAACGGTTAAAATTTATAATTTTCATCTGAATTGAAGAGGGTTAAATTAAATTAATTGATACAAAAAATAATAATAACTAATGTTGATCTAACTATGGACATGCCTCGAACAAGTGAGACAATGTTCGTGTTTGGGTTGCTAAGTAATAATGCAATTCCTTTTCGAGATAATGACCATATATCTGCCATCTGCATCCACATGAAATGTCTCAATCTTTACTTATTGGGTCCTTGCCGCTTCACCAAATAAGTTTGGTTCGATCTGTCGCTCCATGTCTTGAAAGGTAAAAGCTGGCACATAAGAAGAATTAAGGATTGCAACTACTAATCTCCGAGGCCATCAAGATTCCAGATAAAAAGTTAAGACGATATGTGATTTGAAGAGTTTATATTGTAATGATGTTGAATCAGAAAAGAAATATCGCGGGGCAGCCTTTGTTGGGGGACTTGGTAAACCAGGGACCAACATCACCTTAATTTGCTACTTTCGAAAAGACCAATAACACCGGCTATGTGGTAGAGATACCAATACGATGAAACAGAGTTAAGCAGAGGCACACGAGATTAAGGTATGGGACAATTACCGCATAGCAGCAACACAGAGACTAAAAGTGAGTGTGTGGTTTAGCCTAAAACGGCAGAAACAAAATGCTAAACAATAATGCAAGTCTTGCAGCCTTATCGGGTATATTATTGAATGATGGGTGTCATGTAGCTTTCGGACTCGCCAGAGAATTGGGTCCTTCGTATTTTAACTCTGCTCTTAAAAATGGCAGGACTGATAATAAAAAAATAGTTAAGCTTTTTGTTCTATGAAGGTCCCGATTACAGTAAAATACCTTATGAACTGTTTCAAATCAAAGTCGAATGAACAAATGGCAGATGAGTTGAAGAAGGCCACTTGATGAGCCCTTTACATACAACAGTTTCGTAAATAACGTTACAATGCATCTTTTGTTCTGGTCTGGTTGGACCAAGGACAAGAAACAAGTAGGCACTGTAGCCAAATAATAGGACAAATTGAGATGGTTATGAATTGGGAAGCAGAAGAACAACGTGAGAAGGAAATACACGTCTGGACTGCCACAGCCGGCGAGTGTGTCTGAATTAACAAAGACAAGAGAGTACAATTGTATTAAATTGTTACTAACTTCAGCTTTTTGAATGGTCCCTCCCTCAACACAAAGCCCATCGAAACAGGCCTTAAGGAAAGGATTTCTAGAGCTGTGAAAAAATCCATTGATTGCCAATCTCGAACACTATTATGATTAATGCTTTTTCTGCCACCCAATTGCTTCTTTCAAGTTTCAACTCGCCTAAGCAACATGCCCGTCTTCCTTCTTCTGCACCTACTACTATTATGTACGCTGCAGCAGCTTTTAGCTCTGTCATTTACACGTCAGTTTCGAGGGCTGTGCATGAGGCTGGATCCAGATTTTTGGTTTTCTTTTGGTTCTAAGGAAAATTTTTGATGCATAAGAAAATTCAGTAAATATATTTGGAAAAGATTCTAAGTGACTTGGTCCCAAAAAGATCGCTGTGACACAGACTAGTGCTGAGCAATCAGACAGTGGAAGATCCCAAACCAAGACCCACCACCACCATCACGAGGAGTACAACAAAAAGAGAGACGATCTCTAAGGTGGAAGTAGGGTCAAGTAATGGCTTGGATTGGATACGACGAGACAGCCCTCTCTTTTGACCATGTCGGCATTGCCAACCCAATCTAATTGCTTAAGACATGTGTCCCCGCCACGTGGCATAGGATCTACGGTATGTATTTGTGCATAAATGCTCGAATTTGATTGTTTTTCAGTAAACTTCACAACCACAAGACGGGTATAGAACAACAGAAGAGTAAAAAAGATTAGAGATACACAAAGCTAGGAGAGAGAGGAGGCAGCATCTTTCACTGCTTTTTATGTATTTGACTCCTCTAGCCAGTCAGTCGGTCATACTGCCCAATGACCCTCCCTTACCTTTCACTGCAAAAGGCAAAGGCCGCTGGCCCCGGTGACCCCATATTTCTATACTCCTTCCCACGGAGTGCCCATTTCTACACAACAGATCAGCAAATGAGTTAAAAGAGAGAGTGCATTCAAAGGTCCCACAGAACGGGACCTTAAACTTTTTTTTCTTTTCCTCACAAAAAACATTTTCATCAAATTCCATAAACATCCCCCCTCTCTCTCTCTATGCACTGCTGTACACTTTCTTATTCCAACTCATCCTTCC
The DNA here is from genome assembly GCA_027563595.1 of Erythroxylum suave. Classification (NCBI taxonomy): domain Eukaryota; kingdom Viridiplantae; phylum Streptophyta; class Magnoliopsida; order Malpighiales; family Erythroxylaceae; genus Erythroxylum; species Erythroxylum suave. The sequence continues at coordinate 6,189,822 of JAOSBN010000002.1, read as the reverse complement.
CTCCCAGTTTTGAATCTTCTTTCTGGGAAGTGATTTCCCTGTTCCCTATATCCTATTTGTCAAATTCACAATCCCCTTGACCACAAAAATTTCTAAATTGCTAATAATTAACTAAACAAAAAAAGAAACAGGAAGAATCCCAACTCCTTGATCCCCATGAATGTACAGGTCCCCTTCAGAGCTATGGCTGATTTTCAAAATTCAGCCACCCACACGCTCGCCGTAGAAAACAATTTCCGACCACCTCCTAAGTGGCTGTCAACCCTGACCCTGAACCTTTTTTGCCCATCTCAGAACCAGGAACGACATTATTCCCCGTATTTTCAGTCTCACAATTGCATCGATGATTTTGATGCAACAGCGTGGGACGCAACTTGCAACTTTAATTCTCACTGCCACCGGTCTTCTATAAATATTCTTCCGATAAAATCACGGAACCGTTTAGAGTAAAGTTTTGGATCCACTGCGGAGATAGAGGTAGGGTCAACTTGCAAGGATTTGTAGGCATGCTCCAACTTCTTGCTGATATCGTAGTCTTGTAAGATATCAATGATTCCAAAGTAAAGGACTACTTCATCGATCTCACCAGAAGGGGTCAAATGGCTATACTGATCAAAGTCACTCCTCCTTGACATCGTCTCTGCTCTCGCAGGCATGTTTGCCCCTAACCTGATCAGAGGCTTCCTGCAAGTAAACAATAGGAAAGGACCCCAAATATGTATCAGCGAAAAAAAAAAAAAAGACTAGCTTCCTTGCTGTAAAAATACAAATAAAACACAACCAGTCCTCAAGTTTTGGATTTCTACTTCTGTAAAATTATTATGGGCAAGGGTGAGGTGGGGCGGTAAAAGAAGATCATAGATTTGAAAACCTAGCCAATGATAAACCAATAATGAGTAAAGCAAGGTTTAATGTGATGAAGGTGCAGCAGGACCAATCTGTACGTGCCCCACAAACAACTGTTGCCTACAGCACTCACCCGCCATATAACCAAATAAAACACAAGCCACCAATCATTCCATTAGACATGATCATATGCAATCAAATTATTTTCCATCATAGCAAGCACAACAATCAACCACATGTTGTGTTAGTTACATGGATATTCCCACTCAACAGAAGAAAGGACCAAGCCACCCGTAAGTGGAATTAGGAGAAAAGATGATTTAGTTACATAGATATTCCCACTCAACAGAAGAAAGGACCAAGCCACCCGTAAGTGGAATTAGGAGAAAAGATGAGATCATACCGGCCAGCACGAATTCGATCCATATCTTGTAACTCTGCTTCAAGGAAGCGACATCCTCGCATAAATTTCTCACTTTGATAGGAATCCTTTCTCCCTGCACAACGCAAAAATTGTAATTACATCGCGTGGTGCAAAAACTAATAAACTTAATAATAATGAAGAAACTAAATACAAAACTTGCAGTCCTCTTAGGGAGATATCGGATTAATTACCAGTCCGCAAAAGGAATGGTGACAATCCCATTTTTTCATACGTATTGTCATCACGGAAGTGGAGACCGACCAGAAGACTGTAATCCATGATTCTCTCAGCTTCCAAAAATTCACAATCTTGATCAAGTTGTCTGCCAAATAAATTACAGGCATGTTAGAACAAATTCATCTAGATCGAACTGAAAAGTCTGACAGGATAAAAGCCATACAGCAAATCCACAAGGGATTCTTGTCACTTACTTGATGAGCTCCTGATACCAATTTTGCTGGAGACGGAAGACAAAATTGAGATCCAGATCCTTGAGAGTAGTTGTTTCATCAATCTCTCCCTCAGGCTTGTCTGTGGTACGACCATAGGAGGAGCCTTTCAAGTCAAATCTTCTGTGTATTCTGTACTCGGAGCAGAACAAATTGCCCATAACAATGAAACGAGTCTGGTTTCAGAAAACAAAAGATACAATCAAAGACATGGAATAAAATCCAATTCATAGAGTTATATGAAATTGAGTCTCGTACATACCTTCTGCCCACCGATTGGCTTGACGCAATGTACGCCAAAGAATTTAGTCAAAAGAGTTTTTTCATACCGACAAACATGTTTGTAATAACTTGGAAGCATCCTAATCAGCACCTATGTACAGATGGAAAAACTTCAGAAGCAATATTGTTGTGTCAAAGCTATGCAATAACTAGAAGTATGGTGGAAGCCAGGCAACAGTAATTTACCAATTGCTACAAAAGCACTACTTATTAGAATAGCTCCTTAACAAGCTTCAAACTAAACAAAATTGAGAAGTCAATAATTTGGCAACTAACCTTGACTTCTGACTTCTTTACTGTTTTGATCATGAATCTATCATCTTGAGTAAGATAAAAGAAACTGCCACTCTTCCCCGGGGAAGAAAGTTCTCTGAGGGCATCGTTTCCACAGATAGCTAGCATGTAATCAGCTGTGTCAACTTGGAATAGGTCCCTTAAATGCCTGATATGTTGAGGAAAAAAAAGGAAGGAAATAAGAGGGTATTGCATCACTATATATTAAATTAAAAATTCAGCAAGGAAATTTAATAATTCCGAAACAAAACGATACAGAAAAATGAAACCACAACTTATATCCCATCACATTAAACGTGAAGAGAGATCAATACTATAAACTTGAATCACATTCAAAGGATTGTAACTCAGAAAATATAGTACCTAAACACCAGGGGACAATAGTCCTTCCACCGAAATTCAACAGACTGATGAGGAGGTGTAATTTTTGATCCTTCAGGCGGAAACCTCGTCCAAAACTTCTCCTTGGGATCAAAATCACTAGGTTTCAGTTCCCTCGTGATCTGGGCATGTTTTCCAACAGAGTGCCTAACAACAGGTTACCAGAATAGAAACTTAGACCCCTGTTCCAAAAATAGCGCAGAACTATACAACAACAAAAACACTTCAACCATTCTATCAAAGAATATCAAAATATATAGCTGAAAAGAGACAATTACCGTATGCCCAATTGCAAATTGAGCATCAAATCATAGTTCTTGTGTCCCTTCGAAATAGTCTGACCAGGTTTCTTCACCTCCCCACCATTAAAACAACAGGCCCCTCTCCTAAACTGTTTAAGACCATCTCGATCCAACCCTTCCCTGTAAATTTTTGAGGCCTCAACATTATCAATAATGTCACAAGTAATGTCACCCGCCTCGCCATCACTCTCCCAGATACAAATCCTCGGAAAATTCATAGTACTCCCTCTAGCCCCATCAACAGAAGACCTCTTCCTCGGCGTACCCGCACTCAGAACCAAATCACCCTCATTACCCTTGAAACAGAGCTCCTTTCCGTTACCAGAACAAAAGGTTCCATTCAGTTGCTGAATCTTCATATCCTTGTTATTACTCCAATTACCAGTATAAAAACTCCCATCAGGCCATGTATATAACCCACTTCCCTTGGGCACTCCATTTTCCCATTGCCCTTCGAACCTATTCCCATTCGTCCAAACCAAAAGCCCTCTACCCGAAATAACGCCGTTTTTCCACTCTCCTATATACTCATTCCCATTTTTCCAAACATATCTCCCATGTCCATCTTGAAGATTCTTCTTCCAATACCCTTCATAAAAATCTCCATTTGCATACCGTTTTTGCCCGTATCCGTGTTTCCGATCGGAGTTCCAGGTCCCGCGATACGTGTCACCGTCGGATCCGATAAAAGTACCGAATCCTTCCATTCTACCCGCCTTGAATTCCCCTTCAAAAGTCGCGCCCGAGGGCCACGAGAACTTCCCTTTCCCGGAAGCCTTTCCCCTTCTCCACTCTCCCTCGTACATGCAACCGTCGGTCCACAAATACTTTCCCGATCCGTGAGGCGTGTTACTTGAGAAAGCTCCGATGTAGAGATCGCCGTTTGGGAGAAGCTTCTCTACGGTTACGGTGGTAGCGCTACTGCTGGCAGTGGCGATTGTGGGGACATCGCCAGGGCCAGGGACGGCGATGGTGGTCGTCGGCGTTACTCTCCGGTTAGCTGATGAGGATCGTGTTCGGTTGGGCACTATGGGTGGCGGAGGAGAAGGCTGTTTGACGATCTCTTTCCCTGCCAGCAAAACGACTACCGTATCATCTTCTCCGGACCTCTTCTTCTTGGTGTAGGAAACTACATCGTTTGGCTCATCCACGAGCATTTTTCTCTCATAAAGCAACTTAGTCTCTCCTTTCTCACTTCAACAACTTTCCCCGTCTATCTCTCCTCCTTGGTACTTCAGCTCGTCGGAGTTCTACTTATTCCGTGAACTTCTTCCGGCAGCGACGAAGGAGACGAGCATTTCCCGGCGGCCGGTAGATTAGCCAGTGGTTTTCAGACACTCTCTCTCTAGAAATTTTCTTCTCGTCCCTCTATCGCTTTCTCTTTTGGAGTGCTTTGTGTTTGGGGAAGCAGGCAGGAATCTTTACTTACATAGACAATACAAACAAACCACAGCATACAGAGAGAGAGAGAGATAGAGAGAGATAAAAACAAAGTTAACTAATCCTGAGAATAACCGTGAGAACAAATTATAAAATAAGTCAAAATTCAAAAAGCAAAAACTAAAAAAAGTAAGACTTATGGTAAGCAAGAGAGAGAGAGAGAGAGTTCAGACAAGGCATGAGAGTAATGAGCCGGCTTTTGCCTGGGGAACAGTTGATAAGGTACGGTGCGGGTGCAAAACATACAACGCGCACGCACCCCACAGCACAGAGATTGACTAGCTCAGCGTTTTCTCTATTATTTATTATCTTTTTTTTTTCCTGATAAGTGATTCTATCTTGTTTTAATCGATACTATAGGTGACGATATTGCCTAGGATCTCCAAACAATTACTTATTGGTACACAACAAGAAATTCCTGGTTATTTAATTGGGTGCTTTGAAAATGTTTACCAACAGATACTATTTGATTGAGAAAAAATGGTTGACCCAAGTTACCAATTTGCCGCGTGACCCACTCGTAGGCCCAGTTCAATTTATTGGGTGTATTCTTTGCCAACTAAGATGATTCATTTATTAACAGATTTAAAAAAACCTCGATATTAATAACATAATACAATTAGATCTAAACATTTTAAATAAATTTTAAGTGAATAAAAAATTAAACAAGATTAATTTTATATTAATTAAACATCACAACAATAATAATGTCACATTACTTTTTACTTTTTAAACAAGATTCATTATCAAAAAGTTGTCAAAATGAGTTATGGATTCGTTATTTATAAAAGTGAATCTCGATATTCACAAATTTACTTTTTGGTTAATTTAAAATTTAAGTATATAATAATAGAGCTCACTTTTTATTTATAAAATAAAAATAATTGTCCTATTAATATTGACGTAATGTTTAATTAACAAGAAGTTTGATTCCCACTTATAACATATTTAAAACATTTTAATTTAAACTCTTTAAATCATTAAAATTAAAGTTATATTATAATCTAAATGTTGAAGTTTACATCTACTGCTGCTATGTGCTTATTACTTTCTTTTCTGGTAGACACGAATTGAAGAATACATCATTCTCAATCCCTTCGAAAAATGGTATGGTTGCCTTTCTTTGCACCAGAGAAATCAATATACGGTTATGGTAATGATTCCGTCCTTGATTATTCTTCAAGTGGAAGGTGTATATATAAAGTAGGTATCAATTGATCGTGCCTGTTTTAGCTATGAGATTTAACTTCTATGGCTTGCTGCAGGGAGAAACAAAAAGGGCATTATTCAAAACTTGTACTACAGGGGGAGAAAGAGAGAATAAGTAAGGGTGAAATTAAATTTTAATATTTACAAATTTCTTTTAACAAGGGGATATTTTTGTAATTTAAATTTGTGACCTTACGGGAATAAAGTGACAATTTTCACCCTAAAAAATGCATTGAGCTTAATGGAATGAAATTTTAGATATTTTATATAAAATACAAACACTTTGATATTTTGATACGAACGGGATATTTCAAAGTTAATATAATTTTCAATCTGAGTTTAAGTTTAAAATATTTAAATAAATTTGATCGAATTTAGAATATTTAAAATAAAAAAGAATACATTTTAAAATTATGTTAAATTAAAATTTTATAATACTTGAATTTAATTCGAAATATTGGCTTCGTATGGTAGACAGCCAATCAACTATTTTTTTAGCTAAATGATTGTCTTGACTGTTTGACCCTTCAAACAACTATTTGAAGATGAAAACGCTACCCATCGGGTGACATTTTAAATGTCAAAAGTCAATTGTACCCTTTAAAATTTTATTGCTAAGTTGTGTAATATGTTGTTGTTTAAATTGTATTCTTAATTAAGTATTACACATGTCATGTTTTTGTTAGTTCTAATATACAACAATTTTTTAATAAGTAGAACAGCCTAATTGAAATTCCTAAATACCTACGTTTAGGAATAACGTTTGTTCTTGTAATTGTTTTATACCGTTATAGGTTAGAAATAAAATGTTAATATTAAACGAAAATAAAAATAAAAAGAGTTGCATAAATTTTTTATAGATGATGAAACAGTCCAGGTGAACATGACTTCTCTAAAATATAAATTCTTATAAAAATATTCAATAAAATACTAATATATATAATATTCAAACATTTATAATTTTTTTAAAGTGATATCCTCATAAAACATTTTACATATAAACAACTAATATTAAACAGCTAATTTTGCAATCTGTTGGTCAAATCAGCTAATATAATCAGCTATTAACTAGTAATTGATAGAATCAACTAACAATTAATGCAATCAGTTGATTGTCAAACAGGTCATTATCATCTGATCAAAATTTGGTACTGAGTTCTGCAATGAAAAGGAACAAAACGTTCACGTTTTGCCATAAAGTAAAACTGTGCACGAGAGAATCAATTATCGAGAAATAGTCACGACGACAGCGAGAGAAACTGGAAACGTCCCGTGTCTCTTGACCTGGCAATGCACGATTGTTAATAAATACCAAATTGATTACGGTCGATGCACTTTCGTGAACCGCCTAACTAAATTCAAGGCCTCTGGCCATAACCTATGTCAACGAACCCCAGCCATTTACTTCGCCAGCATGCAATATTTATTACTACGTGCCACTTCAATGGAAATCAAGATGTGTGTGTAACATCTTGCTTATTTTTCCTGCCTTGTTGGTTGTGGAATTTCCCTACTTTTGGAATTTTAAGGTTACAGCTGTTCCATGCCTCTCTGGCGACCTAATACATTAGAAGATGGAAAGCTGAGGTTTGTGATAAATCATCCACTAGCTTATTTCTAGATAAGGCTGGCACCTAGGAACCTAGAGAAGCTCCTAAAGGATTGAGAAAGATTCGGAGATTACGAAACGAGTTCCTTTCTGGGATTTCCTCAATGAGTACGTAGCCATCAATTACTGTGTCAAATGTCATGAATTTGATCTTCTACCTCTGCTTGGTCAGGTCGTTTGGCACTTAGCTATTGTTTACAAGAGAATATCGAAGCAAGAACACGCAGACATGGAGGGTGATACTATTTTATAGATCCCTTGCCGAATGAGACATAATTATAAGCTGGCAATCGTTGCTTTTGTAATAATCTATGCAAGATACCGTATTGTTAGCCATTGCTCTCTATGTCCGATTATCCTTTTCGTTATCTCGAGTCCAGAACGGACATTACGGATCTTTGGAATTACCATACACGAACGAAACGTTACATGTATAGGTCTCTTGGAAAAGTAATATCTTACATTACATGACACACTTGTTTCGTGTTTGGTCACCTATTCACCGGTAAAAGAGATGGGACGGTCGGACTGAACCTACCCTCTATTCCATTTTACACAAGAACACGAGCTATTAGATGCGATTCAGAACTAAAACCCCAACTTTATGCCACAACACGTCCCGCCGGGAATATGCCATATTCTTTGACTTGCAAATCTAAACCTTGTTCACGAAAATGACATTTGATAAAATCTTGAGTTCTTATTTAACAATGTTATCTCCGGTTTGTCAATAACATAGCTAGGTTACTGAATGCTTATCGATTTCTAACTAATTAATTAACCAATATTAGTTTGGTTGCTGTTTGTACCAATGCATGATACGTTTGATAGAAGACCAATTGTATTAAATACTCCATACCATGTACGCTTCAATTTCTCATCGCATCAATTGTATATAGAAATCATCGTCTTTCTTGATTGATTCGTTCTTAAATATAATTTACTCATAATCTGATAGTTCCTTAAACTAATGAGCGAATCAAGTAATATCTCAAATCGTCATTATCAACCCCAACGTAATAACCTTCCACTGGTATTCTCTTGGTTGGGAGACTTATGATATTGTATTTTAATGGAAATAAAAATTTAAATTTGGAGAAAGAGGTGAAGCCAAACGGTCGCTTTTACAGTTGGAACGGAGTGGCCTGAGCTGGCACTACCGTGGGACCCATGCTTCCACCTTTGGGATGTCGTTTTCAAACAGTAAGACGTGCGAGGCTGTCTGCCACCTCAATTGTTCTTCGAGGACATCATCGTCCCCCACATCCGTCCACGTGTGTTTCGCAGCAGCACTCACGTGTTGATTTGTGATTTGAATAAATGGTTGCCACTGACACGTTGCACGAACCAATCGCGGCTAGTCTTTCGTACTTCTACTAAGGCTAATTACTCTGCTTTATCCCTCGAATTATCTGTAATCTTAAGTATAGTTGTCGTCTCAACCATACGCCGACGTATCAAGACAATAGCCCTCTTGAGTGTAACGTTGTCGTTTGTATTCTTGTTGTAATTTTGTAACACTTTGTGCTCCCATGGTGTCGTTTATTGGCTTACATTTGCTGTAGGAGAGTTATTCTCCATAATTGTTCCTATCATTTTTATTATAAACCTATTATTTAATTTTAAAAAAAATGATAATCAGTTGTGACAAAATAAAAAATAAAAAATCTAATTAAATTAAAAATATTGCTTATAAAAGCAATACTTTGCAAATATGATAACGAAAATAAATAATACAATATAGAGATTAGGGTATGTTATCGCTTATAAAGATTTTAATTTGAAAATTCATTTATTAGATATAAGTTTAGTTAGTTCTTTTTTATATTTATTATTTATAAATTTTAAATGATTTTTTATATTTTTATTTCCTGTAAAAATTCAAAAATAAAAGGTGTAAATGGATAAAAATTCTTTAAATATCATTCATTTAAAAATCGTTGAAATATTGTGACGAATAAACGTTTTTTTATCCTCTAAAATGTTGACATTTTGCATGACATAAACAATTTTGAACTTGAAAGTGACAATAACATATTAAAATGATAGAGAAAGCAACATGAATGAAACATGAGAATCATGAGCCAATCACGCAGAAAGATTAATACTGAAGGAAGACGATAGTATCCATATAAGAGTATTCGGTCAACTTCAATTTTTTGTAAGCCATCGATTTAATAATTGCAAAACTTATCATTAATAACGACAAAATATTGTAAATAACGAGTTACGAAAGATAAATAGACAATTGATAGACTTACTTATAAAATATAGACCTATTATTTTTATATAATTTATTACAATATAATATTCTTACTTACTGATTATATCATTAATATAAAAATTTTAATTTTCAATTATCAAAAATATTTTTAAAAACTTTCATAGCACAAGGTATACATTATTGTGGGTTTAACCCTATTTTATGGATGTTAGCTTGATTAAAGGTACTAAATTTGGACTCCAAAGAGTCACCTTAACCCAATCAGTCCTGGCATCCATTCTCACCTTCACGATGCAGACTGTTCGTTTACCATGCCACTTGTGCAACGCATTGGAAATCATTATGCAGTCCTTCATCTGGGACTCGCGGGGAAGACAACGAAAAGTTCATTTCGTTAACTGGGATGCTGTATGTCGTCCCAAGAATTCAGGAGGACTAGGGTTCAAACGAATTAGAGTCATAAATGATGCCCTACTAACCAAACTGGGTTGGGAGCTAATCACCAGGCCTTCAACCTTATAGGTCCGAGTGCTTAGAATGAAATACCGGCAAGAGTTTCATCAGATTCCGGATTGTCTGCCGACGCTGCGAACGTCGGCCATTTGGCGTGGCATTTCAGCGACGTGGGACTACGTCAGACAAGGCCTGTTATGGAAGCTAGGCAATGGCACACGGACCCGATTTTGGATTGACCAGTGAATAGTCAACTGGAGCCCTCTCATTACGTAAACACCGGTGCCCCTTCCTGATATGCTGATGTCTACCCATGTCCAGAAGTATGTGGATCCACCGGGCAACTGGAACGGGGACATGATCCGGCCCTACCTTCCTTTATCCGTCTGTGAAGTTATTGCCCGCCTGAGTCCTCCTGTTGCGCATAGGGGCGAGGATGCAATTCTCTGGGGCCGGGGCCAAGCTGGTAAATTTACGGTGGCGTCAGCCTATGAATTGATCATCGATTTGGACCTCGAACCGCAGAATCTCATCTGGAAAGCGATTTGGAAATGGGCAGGTCCCCAACGCATTCGTTCCTTCCTGTGGCTTATGGCTCAACGGAAATTGCTGACTAATCACCAGTGCGTTGCGCGACACATCACTACGGATAGCGATTGTTGTCATTGTGGCCAGATCGAGACCTCCTTACATGCACTACGAGATTGTCCCCGAGTGAATGCCTTCTGGCGTCATTTCAACCCGGAGTTAGTAGTGGCTGAGTTCTTTTATCAAGACTAGGATAGATGGTTGGGCTCAAATCTCACCCGACCTATCCCCACCCCGATCGGCGACTGGGCTACAATTTATGGTGTTGCTTGTTGGTTCCTCTGGCAATGGCGCAATCGCAGCATTTTTTACGCTGATTTTATTTGACCAACAGCGGATCATTGCATTGCCCTCGGTTATGTTCACTGGATTGCGAAAGCCCAGGAAGCGACAGGAAGAGTTATAACGACGGTGAGAGCACCCCTAGGGCGTGAAGTGCGGTGGCAACCTCCACCGGAAGGGTGGATTAAATTAAACACCGATGGTGCCGTGCAATTGGGGACTAACCGGGGTACGACAGGAGGATTGCTAAGAGATGCTGCAGGAGTCTGGTATGGAGGGTTTATATCCAACATAGGCCAATGCTCGGTTTTAACTGCCAAACTTCAAGGGGTATATGAGGGCCTCTGGCTGACGTGGTCTCACGAGCTTAGTCATGTCATTCTAGAGACCGATTCTTTGGAGGTTATTAATATTCTCTCTTCTTTTTCTTCGATTAGGGTTCTCACCGAGCATACCTCATTGGTGTAGGTTATCCAGGAGCTGCTGGACCGTGATTGGACTGTTCGCATCCAACATGTTTATCGCGAAGGGAACCAAAGCGCGGACAAATTGGCTTCAATGGTCGCATTCGCAAGACCAGGGATGCATGTTCTCTCTACTCTCCCTCTTGAGTTAGCGTCATGGATCAGTCAGGACAGCGATGGCGTGGCCCATAAGCGAGGGCTATTTTAGTTCGGTTTTTGTTCTGTCAGGTGTCCTTTCTTTTGTATACAAAAAAAAAAAAGGACTCCAAAAGTGTTAATCATCTTCGTAGATCGAATCTAACGAAGTTTTATTATATTTAAGGCATAAATCGATGAGTTAAAGCTATTTTTGGAAGACACACTCTGTTTAAGGATGCACATTCTCTGTGTCAATGGTGTACATAGGCATGTGTATAGCTATAATAGCTTTTGTAACTATATGGAAATTGAAAATCAACGTTTCAAAATCAGAAACGTCCATATAAAGTCACACATAGTTGTGTAAGTGGACAAGGCTATGTACACTAAACATATAACTCACTATGACCATATATCTCTATGATGCTGAGTTTTAAAGCTTAAAGGTCAGACATAGTCGTTGTATATGGTCGTGTGAGTGAGTATGTGTGATGTAAAATATTTTTCTTTTAATATTTCAAGTTTAAGAGACAAAAGTTACACGAAAAAGAATCATGTGATGATATAAGAGTTTTAGAGTCCAAAGAACTTTCATCAACTATAGGTTTATCGAAGTTTGATATCTAGAATTAGCTAAGAGTAGCATTGATATAAACATATCAATGTGTACTCAAGCTTAGAGGTTATTAGCATAAAGTTTTTCGAGAGAGCTTTAGAGAAAGATAAAAGAGCTAGATTAAATGTAGTTGTCTTGTGAGATGTCATCGAGTGAGAGAGCTCGAAATCTTTATCGATTGTATCCTGCCATTTGATTTAATGGATTTTTTTGTTCATTTGTCATTTGATTTTTCCTTCTACAATGGAGGATTTTTCACGTTAAAATTTTGTGTTTGTAATTGTTCAATCATTTTTATTTTGTGAGTTGTTTGTTATTTACTGATTTTGGGGACCTTATGAACATTATTTCTTTAATCCCTAATAAGTAGTTTCAAAACCTAATAAGTGGTATCAAAACCTTAGGTATAGAGAGTGACAATAACTCTGCGATGAATTTGTCATTAACCAGTTACTTGATGTGGAGACCTATGGTGGAAGATCTCCTATATTACATAGATCTCAATGATCCAATTGATATGGAAAAAAGTATAAAAGATGATGTCCCATCTAAGTCGGGGAAGTAGATAGATAAAGAGTATGAGAAGATGAAGTGAAAGACCTTGGGAACAATTAGACAATAAATTGATATAAGCATATTCAACCACATATATTAATTAATGAATCCTTTAGAGATATGAAAGAAATTAGAGGATCTTTATGAGAGAATGATAGCTCATAATAAGGCTTCCTTAATTAAAATACTTGTGAACTTGAAGTTGAAGGCTGAGATGTCGAAGCATTTCAATGATTTTCAGAACAATGTCAACAAGATGAGTACGATGAAGATCGTCCTCTATGATGAATTATAAGCTTTGTCCCTATTAAGTTCTTTGCCAAATAGTTGGGATACTTTGGTTTTGACTATCAACAACTTCGCTTTGAATAGTGTGCTTTCTTTAGATGTGATCAAAGAAATGAAGAGATTAGGAGGAAGGAGATCCGTGTCAATAACTTGCATGCTCTTATGGTAGAAAATAGAGGAAGAATCAAGAGCAGAGATCCCAAAGGGCAAGGCAAGAAAAAGAATAGGTCGAAGTCAAGAGATGACAAAGAGATCAGACCGTACAATTACTGCACCAAACCTGGTCACATAATGAAGTTCAACTACAAATGTAAGAGAGATTAGAAGAAGCAAGACAACTAGAAGGATGGAGATAGTAATAACACTACAACAAGGACATTATACATTGATGATGAAGTGTCCTTGATTTATATAACTAGTGAGTGTCTTTATATTAGTCACTCAAATTCAAAGTGGCTCGTTGATCAGGATTATCTTACCATTGCATTCCAAAGAGGAAGTACTTCACCAATTACAATGGTGGTGATTTTAGAAGTGTAAAGATGGGCAAGTAGCATTCCACTAACATCATCAGCATAGATGACATTTTAGAAGTGTGCTTGACTAGTAGTAATATTGGCATACTTTTGGAAATGGCAAGCAGAAGCTTTATAAAGGAGTATTAACGATTACTCACGGTGGACTATGTTACACCTTATACAAGACAAACTTAAAGGTGTGTGTTAGAGAATTATGTGTAGTTTAAGAAAATACTTCATCAGATTTGTGGCACCAAAGATTGCAAGAGGTTAGTGAGAAAGAGATTCACCTTATACAAGACAAACTTAAAGGTGTGTGTTAGAGAATTATGTGCAGTTTAAGAAAATACTTCACTAGATTTGTGGCACCGAAGATTGCAAGAGGTTAGTGAGAAAGAGATTAAGTAATTAATTGAAAAATCACTTATCCTTTCAAAGACTAAGATTACTCTCAACCCATTATTGCATGGCTGGAAACCAACATTAAGTGTCTTTCAATAAAAGGTCTTCCAAAAGAAAGGCTTTGGAGCTAGTGCACTTTGATGTATATGATCCCATAGAGATAGAGGTAACAAGTGTTTTGTTATATTGATCGATGACGCTATATTTTGGGGTAAGGCAGTCAATATTATAGTATATATGATGAACAAAACTAATTTGATCCTATTAGAGCTTTACAATCTCGAGAGAGTGTTGAAAGGAAAGGATCTAACTTATATGCATCTAAGAGTGTTAGAATGCAAGGCTTTTAAGCATGTGCCAAAGGAGCAAAGATCAAAGCTGGATTTGAAGACTACTCCTTATGTGTTTATTGGATATGGTGACGAAAAGTTTGGCTATGGCTTTTTGACTCAAAATATAAGTGTTTGGAAGCATGGACATAGTCTTTTATAAGGATGAGATGGGTGTTGATCTCATCAAAGAAGACACAATTACTTTTAGTAGTTTATCTTTCAACGATGAAGATACTACCCATATTCTTACCCTTATTAATTAGCCTATAAATGAAGAAAATGAGCATGAACTAACACAAGATGATAATGATACGTGGCAATCTGATGGTAACAAGTCATATAATACATATTATATGGGTGGTGTTGAAGAGGCTCATAAGCATCATGAGTAGGGACAACAATTGTTCAAGTATTCGAACATGTCCAACTTTAAAGGTTAACTAAAGTGAAGAGAACTTTGGTAAGATACTTTAGTTTGGAGTATATCCCAATCATTACCAAGGAACTCTTAGCTTAAGGCAATGCAAGAGGAGCTGGAATCATCACATAATAATGGTGCTAACATGTTCACGACGGTGGTTCTTGGGAGTAGGCTTGAGCTTGGTAGTAAGCTTGCTATGATGACTTTTAAATGATTATTAGGGTAATATATTTCTCCTTCAAAATGGGTTAGAAAGAGAGATTATTGTATATCAGCCCCATGTTATGGATGTCAGCTTGACAAAAACCATTAAATATGAACTTTGGAAGTGCTAAATGTCTTCATAAACTAAAAAGAATGAAGTTTAGGTGTATTTAAGTCATAAACTAATGAGTTAAAGTAGTTTCTAGAGGACATGCTCACATCCAAAAGGTACATGTTAATGGTGAACACAACTGTTTGCATAACCTATAAACTTATGTAACCATGTGGAAGTTGAAAGGTGTTGCTTCAACATTAGATATGCCCATGTAGAGTCAAACACGACCGTGTTTGCTGATTATTTAACTCACTGTGATTGTGTATTTCCAACATCAAGTTTTGAAGCTTAAAGTTTAGATATAATCATTTTGCAGAGCAGTGTACGGTATAAAATCTTATTGTTTTAGATTTAAAGTGCTAGTTTATGTCCTTGCAGCCAATCATTTGGATGCAATTTGATGTATGACATTATTATTTAATTAATAAAAACTTTCTTTATCTTTGTGTATTAAGTTGTTTGCATTTGATGTTTTAATATTGAAGATAAAATCCATAATTAGTAGGTAATTGAAATTATGACAAGCGTATTATTCCTAAATATTTTTAATTGCAGTTACATCAATACGGGATATTGTTGAAACAGTAAAGATAACACACATTAAGTTTCTCTTTTTTATAAAAAAACTAATTGATCTTACAAATTAAAGCATGAAGATAGTTAAACTAATGCGTAGGTGATTATTAGAGAATAAGTCATTGAACTGACCCGACTATGAGAATCCTAAATGGAATATTACTTATGTATTTGTAGATTTTTCTTATAATGATGACTGTATAATTGATCCTTAGACTTGTGATTACCAAGGTATCTTGCGTGAGAATTACTATATTTTGATGCTACTTATGAACTGTCATAAGATAATTTAGTCAATAGTATTTGAATACAATATGAATTATGTGGAGATAGTTAAGCAAGTCAATAAATAATTCGTCAGTCTAAAGCAATTAGAGATAATATTATGTTATTCTTGTTTAGTAGTGATTCATGTAATTCATGGCCAAAGTGAATTGACATTTGAAAATGTATTTTCAAATTTCAATTATAAATCAATTGTTAATTAGCAAGAACAAACACGATTGGACCAAAAGAGTAGATACTATATCCATACTCTGTTCAGTTGGAATATAAGATGACAAAAGAATTAAATTATACATCACACTCGTGCAAGGACAACTTAAGTCAAACCACTTCGACATTCCTAATATTTAAGTGATTATGATATGTGGCTAGATGTCAATCTTGATATATGATTATAAATTGTTTAATTGGAGAATTAAAGATAAAATGAAAGAATTTGTAATAATTTATCTTATTGTAATTGTTGATTAAATAATAATTTATAATAATTACAGATATATTAGAAGCTTAACAGGTCACACATCAAAGAGCAACTTGTGATGGGAAAATCAAATTTATTAAGTTGAACTTAATTACAAAGTTTAAGAAATTTTAGATAACAAATATGAGATATTTGATTTTATTAAAAATTCTAATGATTTTTTTATTAATAGGAAGAAAGTTTAAGGGGGCAGCAATTTTGTTAAAGGTATTGAGAAATTGTTTTGTAAATATTAGAGGTTGGATAATTAAACAACTTATGGTTGATATGGTGCAAAACTTGTTGAAAGATTTCAACAAAAAATACGAATCAGAAATAATTCTTATTTTACAGTTCGTGTTTCTATTCACGTTATGCAGTGATTGAGATTTGGTTGGAATATATAAAAATTTTATTTTTTACTACACCCGTGATTTAATTATGGTTGAATTCTAACAGTAGCATTTAAGCCCCCGTTAACTATTTGACGGTGCCTGCTCCATTTTATGTTGCATGTTTTGTTTACGCGTTGATTTTGTTTTTTAACAATAGAACTGATGACGACAACCCAAAGGTCATAACAAGAAGACTCTAATTATTCACCGGAGCAAGAATAAATCTGAAAGCGCCACGTGGACGGGTTTTAAACCAAGTGTGTAATTGCAATCAGAATTGAAGAATGGGTGGCTAGTTGGGTTCGATACTTCGAATCGAACGCTAATCACAAGTCAAATCGCGTGGAGTTCACGCGGTCGTTGA
This sequence comes from Erythroxylum suave, assembly GCA_027563595.1. Lineage (NCBI taxonomy): Eukaryota > Viridiplantae > Streptophyta > Magnoliopsida > Malpighiales > Erythroxylaceae > Erythroxylum > Erythroxylum suave. Next base: position 6,172,906 of record JAOSBN010000002.1, on the reverse strand, counting down.
GCCCCACCAAACACGTGGTTTCTCGCTTCTATTTATTCGAATTGTACCGAAACGGATCATACCTCACGTAATGCTTATGCTCGTATAAAAGATTACGGTCTGAGAAACGGATCCAATCATGAGGTATGTTCGTGATCACAAACGCTGTAATCTTCTGAGGGCGGGCCCAGGTGAATATTTTGTTTCTGTGTAAAAGAAAAGAGTGGGTGCAGAACGTTGTTCGGTGATTTTTGGCAGCGTCAACAAATCGTGCGGTGGTAATAACAAGTCGATTTATGTTGCGCATCCGACAAGATCAACGTAATGATGAAATTTATCCATTATGCGTGTTTGTTACATTAGTATTTCGTATCATAATAATATTATAATGATAATGAAAGTTTTTACTCATATTTAATTATTATACGATTTATTTTACTAATAATTAATCAAAATATGTTATATTTTATAAGTAATTAATCAAATTTCTTTTTCAGTGGATTATAAAATAATTATTTTTTATGACAACATAAATTTAAAGAATT
>JAOSBN010000002.1:6149243-6172282 GCA_027563595.1 Erythroxylum suave | reverse complement strand
ATAAGTAATTAATCAAATTTCTTTTTCAGTGGATTATAAAATAATTATTTTTTATGACAACATAAATTTAAAGAATTAAAAAAACTTGATTTAGCTAATAATAGTATTAATAAATAAAATAAGATAATCATTAAAAAATTAATATATGATTTTGATAATAATATTTTTCATAAAAATAATATATTCATAATATTTTAATTATTTTTTATTTTTAATATTTGATTCTATTATAGTCAAACCTCCTTTGATAATAAAAATTTAGAATTATTTAAAATTTATTATAAATAATGTTATAGAGTAAAAATTATATTCTCATCCCTTCTTCTTAATTACTGATTGCCAAGCAAGATTTTATTGTTAAAGTTTTAAAAATTGAATCTAAGAGTTTATTCACCTAGATTATAATTCCACATATTGACTCACCTGTGGCTGTCATGCTCCTCGAGGAAGAGGCTGTCTTTCGCTGTTAAAGAGTACTTCTGGCATTGCCCAGAAGCTCAGGTGTGGCTGCTTATGGTCCCCGTTTCAGTCACCAAGATGCACTTAACAACTATCAGACCCATAAAGGAATTTATCTTGTCTCCTATATGAAATGAAAATTTGACAACTCACGAAGGTCACTCTCGGGTTCGTGTATGTATGTTAAAGCTATAATTTTGTACAATATATTCTCTGGCAGATGAACTTCCTTCTTGTCCATGATTACCAAGATCTAGCTTTGTTCAGAACCCTGCAAAGAGAAAAGTAAGAGCTAGCCTTCACTTGCTGCATGCAATTTGGTTATGAAAGTTGAATACTTTACGCCAGGCATGTGAAAACTCTTACAAAGGTATAAGTTGAATACTTAGGCCGAGTTTCCCATTTTGACTATTTTCTATTTTATCCTTATTTTAGTAATGTCATTATTTAGACCGTTAAAATGAAATCATCATTGCTAATCTTCGGTATCTAATTTTGTGATTAAATTAAAAAGCAGGAAGTCAAAGATGGATATTTGACAGGAAGTGAGCAAATTAACAAGCAAGCAAAGCACGTATCATAAATGGCAAACAGGACAGCACAAATAGCTGAGCTGTATAACATGAACGTATAATGTTAATGCATGTTAAATTTTGGAAAAGGACAGGTACAAGCGATTAAGACTTGTTTTATTCATCAGCACATCCGGCACAAAGGACCTATCGCTTATGTCTGGTCGATTCTTTGCCAAGTTTGTTTGTGTTCTTGCCAAACATGGCAATTCCTCTTTTCTTTAGTCCGATGGAAACCTAAAAACGAGAAGGGAAGTTTTTCCATCCTCTGCCACCGTCTTGCCTTCCATTGTTTTTTATCCCATCTTCTAATGTTTGCTCCAAGTCGACTAAAACACAAAAGAAGCTCATCTTCAAAGGGTCAAAAGAATCAACCGACCAAGCAGTAGTAGCGCCCTATGCTGTGTCAGGAAACGAGACGTTGCCACAGTAAAACATTTGGATACGTGATGATCGTTTAAACAGCAAACTGTGTGTAAGAGAGCCCTCAGGAAGGCATGACATGAGATGACATACCAAAAAACATGAAAACTTTCATTTTTTCTTGCGCGGGTGAAGCAAGTCTGTTTGAACAACTCGAAAGTTGCGACCTTTGAACCTCAAAAAATCATCACCGGGGCTAGTTTGCTAAGCTGGTAGTCTCTGGAGAATGGAGATGTAGTTGACTGAACGGTCAAGATTTAGCCGATTGTGTGTACAACGCTTACTGGGAAAAAATGGGAATTGAATTGAAGTGTCAGTCACTATCAGGCATCTATCAATCTATCAGGCATAGAAGCAGAAAGAGTACTGTGAATCTGTGATCTGGTATGTGAAAGTGAATAAATCCAGATAGTCATTTCATAACCAACCAACCAAGACTGAGAAAGTGAAGAGAGGGTTTATAGGTCTGATCTAAGAGCCTGGATCTAGAAAGCAAGACCTGTATATGCATGATGCTGGAAAGTTCGATGGGCCTCTCAAACAGTATATTATCCACAAGACAAAATAGTGTGTGAATGTGGTACTTACTATTGGGAACTGCAATTGCAAGCCATTTCACTTCGGCCTGTTTACTGTGCATTTAGGCTCAAGTTGGAATCACAGCCTTAACAAATAAAATCTGAAAATAAAAGAATCTAAAATCCAAAAGTAGTCTGAAATCGCTTGAAAGGGAGAGCTTATTTGAACGTTTTCAGGCCAAGCCCGACCCAAATCAATTCCTCTGTTCTACTTATTTTTGTCATCCTCTCTTCATTTATCCTGTAAAGATTCCCATTTCAATTGTCACCATTTTCTTCCGTTCCTCTCTTCAGACTATTCTACGCCTCTCAGCCTCCAAATCAAAGGTTAACGGATATCACACATGTGAAGAACATAGAAAGGAACTGAAAATAAATTACCAAATTTTATTAACTGAATTTCAGTTTCCTACTTACAGATCATGGCCATTGGGTGCATGAATCTTGTCCAACTCAGTAGGAGATGTAAGCCGCCTAATGTGCCCAAAAAAATGTTGAAAGGAAAAAATTGGAGCAACTAACAGCAAAGCAAAGCCTAAATGAACTTATTTTATCAATCTAAGTTTGTATCCAGAGGGACTTGGCCGAATACATCAGGACATGAATCCCAGCTTCCCCTTTCTCTGGCTTCCCAATATCCACCGATATACCGATAGCTATCACTTCCTTCATCCTTAGTGAACCAATTCGGCTTCCAGCCCCTCTCCTGCATTTTCCGTGCCTGAATCCAAATCGTAAAAACAAAAATACGATAGTTACAGGCACGAAATGAACAGATGAGACAGAAAAATTAGCCAGTCAAGAGGCTAACTAATATTATTAGAAAATGAAAAACACAATCAAATTGCTTGCAAATGCATATTACCTGGCGCTGTCGCTGCTCCAGTCGCAATTTCTCTGAATTTGCTAGTTCAAACCTTCCCTCTTCCAGGTATCTCTGATCAGGTCTAATCCTTGAATCTGTAGGTGGCAACTTTTCCTGTATATAAGAATTACAGCAGACATAATCCCAATTAACTAAAAAAGTGTTGAGACAAACAAAACCATATTCCAAATCTCTGGTCCAAATCAAGTGAGAGGTCATTAGGTTAGTTTAAGTATTCAAAGGGTATATTTTATTTGTTATCCTAAATTAAGTTTTAATAATTGATGGATGTATAGTAAATAGAATGAGTTATCGCTGCAAACCTTGAGATATTATTACAGAAAGGGATGAACAAAATTCCATTAATGCAAATAAAAGTAGGAACGTGAAATCAAGCACCTTAAGCCCAGGTGTCAGCTCATTCAGTGTTATGGCAAAACGTGTCAGGTTATATCTGGTAGGAAATTGTGGAGGCTTGCTTCGTTTCCAGAGCATATGAGCATCTTTTAAAGACTCAAATCCTTTTCCTTTTACAGAACAATCACCATTTACATAGTGCATGCTCTCATCCCATTTTCCAAAGAGAGTTGCAACACTTTTACCACTGCTATCGTGAACTATTCCATGTACCTGACAAGTGTTTCCGAAAAGATCAACTTATGGAAATTACAATTTTATACATCTAGCACATTCTTCAGTCAAGTAAAGTAAAACGGGAAGGAAAAAGTGGCAGAAGAGCAAACTATCATTAGAGAAAAGTGAAAGCAAACCTGATGAGGGTTTCGGTCTATGATAGATTGCTCCTTGAATTTCAGTTTGCATGAAAAGTCACGATTTCCCGATATACGCATTGTACCATAGTGATCACAGTACAGTTTTCCCAATATGAGATTGTATATTGATGTCGTAACCTGATATGAAAAGAGCAATTCATGACAGGAGTATTCAAAGGAAACGAAGTAGACGCTAATCATTTGTCCATAGCATATATGTGTTATACATATTTACAGTCCTACCTTGCTCCATTTGAAAACCTCTCCATCATCAAACTCCAAAGTCAAAACACCAACAGGGTCAAGCTGAATTGATCGCCCCCAAAATTTACTCTTCAGATTGCTATCACCCCAAAATTTCCATCCTGTACCCTCACAGTGACATGCAACAATCATGGGATGATGACTGACCTGACAAAAATTGTTGACAGGAATATATTTACTCAATGGAAAGGCAGGTGAATCGAAATTCAAAGTAATAATTATGCAATGCTCACTAAATAAACTTCCTACTTATGACAAATTCTGAACCAAAATCATGTCATACTTGGGCCTAAGAATACCCCAAAACCTTAGAATCTTCTTAGTCCATCAGATGATACAAAAAACAAAAAAGAAAAATACTCAGACGAAGTATACACGGTTGCACATTTAACACTTGGAAAGAAGTGGCGAACAGTCAGATTACCCTCATTTAAACGAGATCTTCATGAAATCGACACTATTATTGAGCTGGAAATTGGCGCAGATGCACACCATATTCACAAAAGACCATAATATGGGGATCGTTAATAGTGGAATTTAAGGAGTAAATGTCAAACCTTCTCTGAGAAAAACCTGAGTCCTTTGTCTGGATAATCAGCCTCATATGTTTCCCCTAATAATGGATTAAATGGCTTGCAAATTCTTCCCTCAGTTGAAGCATATCCAGAAACAGCAAAAGCAGCCACATTAAGAATCCTCATTAGGTGATTGCCCTGGAAAATAGGACCATAAAAAAAGTGTTCAGTAGCCTGACTCCCATGCCTCAAAACACTTCCTTCCCCAAGAAGAAGACAAGAACTGAAAGTATCTGACCTGGTCAATAGATCTTAAACTAGCAATTAAATGACCTCTCTATTCAAAACCAAAGCTCCCACTATCCCTAGCGCAACACACAAACACACACATTCTCCCTTTCTCCCACCACTGCTGAGAATCAATGAAAATATTCTATAGAGCTGTATTATAAATGCAACAACTTGAAAGGGTTTTTATGTAGTTGTTTGAAATAACCAATTTTTTTTAGCTTTTCTAAATGACCTGGAAAAACTTTGACATTCTATAAGTTTGCAGAGTACAACAAGCCGAATAGTTAATGTTGTAATGCAAGACAACAAAAGAAAACCAGTGAAAATATCCAAACACCAGAATTTTCATTACAGGAGCCCAGAACTCACCCTTTTTCCCCACTCATATGCCCGGTCAAGGAGATATGAGTATTCTAAGTCTTCAAAGCATTTCTGTAACGAAGAGAGAGGTTCGTTGAAATAAACAGGAAGACAAACTTTTATAAGGTCCTTTCCCACATTATCCTTTATCATCGACCATAGACTGACCCCTTTTTCTCTCTCAACTGGATCAGGCAACTTCTTACGCCGCTTAATATATGGGTAATTTGCCCCAACAGCTCTAATAGAAGGATCAACGTCATCCTCTGATTCAACTGCACGAAGACCATCATCATCTGAAGAGAAAGATGATGTCCTAAAATCAGACCCATTACTTTTGAAAGAACCTGAAGACAGAAAGTCTCGAGTATCAAAGAAGGTATTTTCATCATCATCTGTTTCTTCCTCTGCAGCATCAACCCTCTCATTGTCATCTTCAGATTCAGTGACACTTCCCTCTGGAAAATTTGCACAAAACATTGTGAAAAAGAAGAGAATGTAAGAGCAAAAGCTAAATCATTGGTAACCTCAAGTTACTCTTGGGGAAAAGCAACATATAGTAATGTTCGGAGTCAGGATAAGTTTGTACTAGACATCAGAACCATCACAATTAACTGTGACAACTGCCTTCACAAAAGAAAATGTCTAAAATTTGAACTCATTTTTGTAATCGCAAATAACACTTACCAAACAATGAGTTGGTCAACTTAAATATAGTCAGGAAAAATCAAATGTATTGGAAACACTATAGAAATATCAAATTCATAGTAGCTATAAAATCAAAACTGGAATTTAAACTTTCATTGCATAACTCACCACTGAACTTTTCTTGACTTAAAGTGGAAGAAACTCCTTGATCATTTAACTGTCTTTGGCTCTCATCTACCACAGTGTTCTCAAGGTCAACCTTTTCTGTCTACACAATACAATACAAATGTCAATTACTTAACCGAACAAAGAAACTTGAAATGGTCTTGTATTGGATAAGAAGAGACACAGAAAAGAAAACAAGTCTGCTTTGATATGTGTATACAATGTATTGATTAAAGACTAAATTACAACAGACTATAGACTTCAGTTCTAAAATAGAAATAAGAAATTTCTTCAATCCTCAAGATAAAGAATGGCAGAAATATGATCCTTCATAATTCTATTATGTCATTATCTCAAATATTTAGGGAATGAAAGTCAAATATCAGGCAAAGTTCTTTCGTTTAGCATTACTAATCTACAATTATATGCTATTTTCATTGTAGTTAGTCCTAGAACATAGTGGTCTCACATGTTTTTCTTGATTATACAATTTGATCAAAATGTGCAGAATTTTGCAGAGCTTAAAAGAAAAAGAATAGCATTTCTTAATGTAGCCAACCATCTCTATGTCATTTGAAAAAGATTGTACCAAGGAGAATCAGCTGCAAATAAGCCCCAGGAAAGATAAATGTCACAGTTTTGTGTTTGCACCCAGGCATTTAACTATAACTACTGATCAAACAGTAGGTGGTAGACAAAATTTTGACAAAATGCGATTGTATTTGAAGATGATACAACTTTTTGATGTTTGTGAGGAGGCCCTTCTCACAATCAAAATTTTATAAAGAAAATCATGGAAAACACCAAAAATGCTAGCAAAACTTCCCCACCTTCTACAAGTTATCTAGAAATATTAAACGTCTATCACCTAAAAAGAAAGACAAGGAAATTTATCAGATCTGTCAGTAAGAGAAACTGAAGAAACAGAAGAATTCTGAATTTGAATGGCACTTTGTTTTCTAGTATCCATTACATGTACCTCTAAATGCCGTAGTGTATCAATGAGAAGCCATTGCTTCTGCTTGAGCAGCACAATCTGCTTCTGCAGGGATGAAAACTCATTCCTCATGATAAGCTCGCAATCCTGGATTGCAGCTTCTTTCACACCCTCTTCTTGAAGCCTCTGCCTCAATTTCTCAGTTGAGGCAGCCACATTGTCTAAAGGAGCCATCAACTCACTGTTGGACATTCGCGGAAACATGTCCTTCACTGCCTGCAAGGCCTCCACCCAACTGATACGATCCTCGCGTGTCTCTGCTCTCAAATGGAGCCTCTTTGTCCCAGTGAATATCGAGAATCTCTTGTCATCGGATCTACTTTCACGGATTGAAGATACCTATAAACATCAGTCGTAACAAAATCTTTATCAGGTATGAGTTGATTTCCCATTAATGTTACATGAAAAATGTCAGAAATGAAAAAACAAATACCAAAAGTGCATTTCCTAGCAAACAGAATTGCTAATTAATAGCAATAAAGAAACTAGATCGTTAGAAATATATTTCATAGAATTGAATGTGGAAGAATAATTACTTGCTAATCAAACTTTCCATTAAAAAATCAGGAATTCGACATAATCACCAGAGGAAGTCAAAGTATCCATCGAAAATGTTTCCAACGAAATGACGGAGATTAAAAAAAAAAGAAGAAGAAAAGAAACAACTCATCAAAACAAACAGGGAATCCATAACAAAAAAAGAGTTTATTGTTAAAAGTAAGTTAAAGGAGATTTTTATATACCTTGAGATGAATTTCCCCAAATGGCTTGCGCTTCAAAGGGGAGTTGACAAATTTAGTCCTGGAAATCCTTCTCATAGACTCCTCACCGATGACTTTGGATCCTTTTTCAGTCACCTGATTAACGACGATCTTATCAGGTCCATGAACCTTATAGTACGACAAAACGCCGTCCTGCAAAACAAACCATCTCGGCCTCCAACCTTTACCGTAATTCACCCACTTATAAAGTATACCAGAGATCCCACTCCCTACGATGTCGTTTATCTTAACGTCCACTTGCGGCTCGCGGCCGGACCCCATGCCAGCCGCTCCCAAAACGCGCTGGCTCAGTCGATTATTGCCGTTATAGTCGTTGCCGTTAGCATGATGATGATTGTGATTAGTTGATAAAAATACGTTCTCTTGAGATAAACTCGAGGTCGATCGGGTATTCGGGTCGGATCTGGAGGTGATTGCCATAGAAATGTCCGGTATTTGCGTCGCCGGGGAGTGATCGGATACGGGGGAGATGCAGCAGAACGGATGCATGGGATAGGCTTCTCAGCGAGCGAGGCAGGGAAGATGGAAGACAACGGCGGCGAAGCGGCGGCGCATAGCGGCTGATGAGTAATCGAGAAGTTTCCTTTTCATGTAATTTTGATATTTGATATTTGATATTATTTGGAGCGAGAATGATAAAGCCTTAAATTATCAGTTAGCGAGAGAAAACCGGTTTGCGAAAAACAGAGAGAGAGTTAAAATGCGAGAAGGTCGGAAGAGAGGAAAGGGAGAAAGCGTGCCCGGTGAGAGAAGGAATACCCGGTTGGTCTCTATTAGACTTTTGAAAATATTCAACCTAATATTTCTTTTATTTTATTATTTTATAATCCTTGCCGGACGGTTTAAATATGAATCGGTTAGTTGGGTCGGAGTTATGACTTACGACTCGTTCTTGTTGCTTGATCTATGGCATGATTCAGGTTATCAGGGGCACTGTGATTCTGACACGTAGATCGGTTTAACGTTTGGTCCATCCATCACATCTGTTGCCATAGCGGTTTGAGTATTTGATTTTATAGTTATTAACGATTTTTATATAATTATCATGCTCATGCCCAAAGTCAAGCCAATTTGGCACCTTGAAAAGCTCGTAGCAAACAAAGAAAGAGCGTATATGCTATACATATTATTCGGATTTTAAAAAGATAAAAGATAAAAGAGAAAAGAAAACAAACGGTAGCTGACGTGGAGTAGCGAGACACTCGGGAGGTCGTGATCGACCGAACGTGTATATAAGAAAGTGGGAGAATGAACACTGTGCAACAGTACGTAACGTAAGGTGTTAGAAGCGGATTAGACCGTCCGGATCGAACTGTCCGTTGGAACATCAGTTGCTGAATATATCCCTTGTACTGCCACGCGTCGCTTCGTAGTTCCTTCTGATGCCCCCCAATCATCGCAGTTTCTGATTGTGCCATTTTGGTACCGTATGCTATGGTAATCAGTGCCCGTCCCGTTGGAACGGGGGGTGTCAGAAAGATTGAGAAACCAATGAATATTTGCTGACGTGGCAATTTCAATTCTCAATAAATAATTTATTTTATTCCCTTATTTTTATTTATCTAAAACATGCAATCTTGGGGCAAAAGTAGCGGGATTAATATAGATTGCACCTAATTGCGCCTCAATTAAACCGGGATCAATTCATCTATTTCCGTTTTGGTGTGCCACCCTGTATTCATTGACATCCAGCCATCTACGATAATAGTTGATAACCTATTGAAATAAATAAGTACTTATATATTTGAAATTTCTATTTTGGTAACTGTTGAAACGTAAAAATAAAGGATTGCTAAAAATAGATAAAATAACTAAAAAAATATTGATTTAATAAACTATTAATTATTGTATAAATAATTTAAAATATATTATTAGTCATATAAATTTAAAATTATAAATAATAAAATATTAAGTTAAAATAAGAATAATATAAATAAAATAAATTTAGTAAATAAAATATTTCATAAAAATATAATATTAGTCATATAAATCTAAAATTATAAATAATAAATAATAATAAACAATATGTTGGACTTGCTTTCTATTAGTTGATGGTATAATGGAAAATAATAATTATCAGAAGGTTATTAATAAAAAGTATAACTTTTACCGAAGAAACACTTTCCTCGCAGAAACCTACCACAAATATAACTTTTATCGTAGAAACACTTTCCTACCACAATTCTCTTTCTGCTTATCGATTTATGCGGTGACACTGTACTTTCCTCCAACTTCCAATTGTTCACTTGCAGATCTAAACATATGACTGCGCTTGAAAATTACGGTAGATAAGTATTTATCCTCGCCACATTGCATATCCAAACGCAGCCTAAGTCTTAGGCTTAGTTTGTAGGAGCGATGACGGTTGATAACCTGCTGAAATTATAAGTATTTATTCTCAAAAAGTACTTATGTATTTTGGATTGTTGTTTTGGTAACTTCTGAAACGTGAAAATAGGTGTTTGACAAGTGCAGTTACGGTTCCTGAAAAGAAATAAAATAACTAAAAAACTTATTAATTTAATAAACTATTGATTGTTGTATAAATAATTAAAAATATATTATTAGTCATATAAATTTAAAATTATAAATGATAAAATATATAACATATCTATCGTTATCTTTTTCTTGTTATGTGCTTATTTATATTATTAAAAATGATAATTTAAATTACAATTCTATAATAATAACATGTTCTTGGGATATTTCATAAATTTAGGTACCTTTAATATTATATAATTAAAATTATAAATAGTAAAATATTGAATTAAAATAAAGAAAACAAAAATTAGAAATATTAGACTTGCTTTTTATTAGTCAATGGTATAATGGAAAATAATAATTATCAGAAGGTTATTAATAAAAAGTATAATTTTTACCGTAAAAGTACTTTCTTACTGTAACCTTCTCTATTTTTACTTGTTGATTCTTGCGATGTCACCATACTTTTTTCAACCTTCTATTATTGACCCGCATATCTAAATATCTGACTATATTTAAATAAATACTTATCATTACAATACTATATATCTAAACGCAAACTCGATCATGTAAATATTGAAATAACAATTCTCGGAGGCAGAGTGGATTGGAGACCCAATGGCCCCCAAAGCCTCAAAAGAATATCCACTTTATGCTAATTGACAATATTAATTCAAGCAATAATCACATAAATAATTAGGAGCATTTGGAATCTTCCCGGTCCAAGATCCCAACATGCTCCTTTCTTAAAGATTTCCTTTTGACCAAACTAATTATTGCTCAATTTGTCTTATCATGTTTTAGTATGCAATTAATTATAGATTTTTTTAAACATTGAACCTTTTTATTTACGTGTTATTTTATAAACTTTAACACATTAATTAACAGCAATAACAACATTCAATTCAAATTCTGACACACAAAATTTAGAAAAATTAGTATTATATAACTTTATCTTTAATTAATAGAGAAATTGTTTTCAATTAACTAACAAAAAGTTAACAAATCTTATTATGATTTGTTTCAAATTTATGATTATGAATTCTAATATTTTTTAAATAACCTACGAAATATTTTGAATGAGCCTGAATTGTTAATGACACATTTAAGTCATTACTATGCTTAGATTAATTTTTGTTCATGATTTATAGGATTCCAAAGAGCAGCTCAGTACTATTGCTAAGTATTTAATACTACTGCATTTACAAATAATATTCAAACTCCTGATTTCGTTTAAACGAAGTTCAGCCCCTTACCGCTATATTTCGATGGTGGATTCTAATATTTTAAGTGGAGAGAGTTCAATTATAATAACAAATTCAGATGAAAAAAGATACATTCCTTTGAAAAGTAAAAGGAAAACATATGGCTTACATGAGTTCTGCTTTTGTTTTTTTGTACATATTCTCACTAATCACGCAACCGAACAGACCTTTTTCTAAAATAACTAAAGAAAGGACCACGTTTGTTTAAGCCTGCAATGTGGACCTTTTCAATACGTCTCTTCTCCTCTCTTGTGTTCCGGTGGAATCAAAGGAGCACGTCACTTTCTGGTGGGGGCCTCGCACTGGGCGTTAAGGTGTACCAAAGTGCAGGGGATCACGGACGATAAAAATCTTTTGACCAAACCCAGTCAAAAGCTGAACAGTGAAGCTGACATGGACAACACGTGGCCGTCATTCTCAACGTTATCGGAACGCGGACGCCCTCGTGAACTGAGACAGAAGCTGCCACGCGTACTTAATGTCGGCGGCAATAGAATGTGGTCGAATTTTCCTTGCTTTACAGTTGTACATTAGCTAACAAGATCAGCGCCGTCCAAAAGTCTCACCGCTCTTGATCACTCACCGTTGAGGTAAAAGTAATATTTTAGAAATCGAATATTTTGAGATTTAAAGTTTAAAAATCAACACTTAAAAATTTTAAGTAAGTTAAAAAGTAATTTTTAAAAATTTAAAATTTATTAAATAAAAATTAACTAAATAATTTTAAATTATAAAATTTATTAATTTATAAAAATCTTCTAATAAATAAATAAAATTTTAATGATAAATATTATTAAAATAAATCAAATACAAACTACTAATTTTATAATTAATGGATTAGAGGTATTTCGTTAACTAATCAAATCAGATGTGACGATCATAAGGTTAGGCGGCGGAGGAGGGATCAGATGTAATGCGCATCACGTAACTGTGTTTGTGGACCCTAAGTTTGGTGTAGGATAATGTGTTTTGTGGTCCCTCCCTCTGTCTCTCTCTCTCTCTCTCTCGCTCTCTCTCTGCTTTAAGAAACAAAAATATCACGAGTCTATTATAGGGGCGTTGTTAAGATAAGATAAAAAGAGACATTGTATCTACTTCCTGTGAGCAATGAATTATTATTATTATTTTATAATAGAGGAATTATATAAATTTTTGAATTGATACAATAATTTATAAATCACACGAAAAAAGAATATGATTTTATTTGTATTATTTCTTTTCTATTATCTACTTTGAATTTAAATTAAAATTATAACATAACTATAATAATTGTATTTAATAAAACAATTATTTTTATTTTTATTTTGTATAAGAGATTGTAGTTTTTCTATCATTTAAAATGAATGAGTGCAAATATATTGAATTCCTTTTCAATATTTTGAAAACTTACCTGAAAGTTAAACTTGTAAGACAAGAGATTTAAAGTGTAAAAGGTTCAATCATACTATCATAAAATTGGATAAAGATTGACTAAAATTTAAAAATTTGAAATATGATTATAAGAAATTGTCTTTACTTATTGAAAATTTTGATGTTTAATTAAAAATTATTAAATAAAAATTAATTGATTTATTTTGGTTAAAAAGTGATTGATTAATTAATAAATTGATCAAGTTTTACAGGCTCTTTGGAAACCTTCGAACTTGATTCATTAACGAATTGGATTCAATTATATTTGTGGGATTGATTTTGAATAAATATATAAATATTAGAATTAAATTCAATTACATTCTTTAGAACACAATAAAAATAAATTCAACTACTTCAATTCACATTAATGTGTGTGTTTGTTTTGTAGTAATTTGTATATTTATGATGTGTATATTTGGACCAAGATGTGAATTGAATTCATAAAGAAAATGAGATTCAATTATGTAGTTAAATTCAAATCATCTATTTTTATTTAGTTAAATTCAAATTATCTGTTTTTTAATATTCCAAACGCATGAATTAAATTCAATTATACAAAATTAATGAATGAAATATTCGCTGGATTCTAAAAAGTTAAATATTTCAAGACTTTTTTTCTTGAAACAGCCGAACAGATTGAGTTTTTTAATCATCGGAAAGATTAATTTAAAAGTGTCATTACATAAACAAAACGTGTTATAAATTCTCTTGCCCTTGGAATCCCTTTAAAGTTAGTGGTGAGGGTATACATTGACATGCCATTAGTATTGATTTGATGTTAAGAGGATGATAACATATTATAAGCTGACAGCATATATCCACCCCAATGCCGTCCCAAATCACAACGAAAAACTTCTTTTCTCTTGTAGTAGTCTTACGATTAATGATTGTTTAAGAACTGAGTACTAATCGTAGGTGATGCTTGTACTGAGTACATGTTCCCTAACTATTGCTGCATCAACAGATTTCCCTGAAAGTGGAGCCAGCATCATCGTCCATGTAACCCGTCACATACCTACCTTGGTTAATTTCACATGTTTTCTCTTCGATAACTCGCTAGGCGAGTGTCATTTGATTGCTAAGAAAGTCAATTATTATTCTTAATTCCAAATCAAAGAAACTTCTTTTCAAGCATCCAAGCATGTTAAATTAGAGGAAGCGACAGTCCTCTCCTCCTTAAAATTGGTAAGAAGGGTCGATTAGACTGTAAGTAAGATGAGAAAATAGGAATTGCATACAGTGATTGTCACGGTAACAGAACAGAAAGCGTGCAACAGTTTAAGGGTTTAATGTAAGATCTGTTGCGTGGTACATATGTAAAGCAGGAATGATGAGAAATTGTGGTTTTAAGACTGCACTGTTGAATTTTTGTTTTTGGTCCACCAAACTTGTGCTGGCCATGTGAAGTTGTGACCATTCGAGGCTTTGTCTTTTAACTCCCGTCGTAATTATTCCTTTCTTTGCTTGAGCTTGTCGCAAGAGAAGGTGATCTTTTGCTGCTTTAAGTAAATGTGAACATACTGTATGAATCTTCTCCACGCGGCTTAACCCCACTTCTTGCCAAAATATGTGAAACTTCATTTCTTGACAAAAGCAGGAAGGAAATGGAAATTGCTAAAGAATCCAATCACGTACAATTTGGAAAGTGTCACGTCTAGTCTCCCTAGGAAATTTATTCTGAGTTCATTGAATTTTCCTGGAAAACGCTTGTAAGACTTAAGGATTATTCTCTTTCATTCAAATTTTGCTTCTCACTTCTCCTTTTTTTCTTTCCCTTTGTACTTTTTATGCATTAAGTTTTATCTTGAACATGCAATATATCATTTAGTAAGACCAAGTTTTGTTCACTCTAGGAAGGGTACAAAGAAACAGTTAACACCAACTGGAACAACTTGCTTGTCCTCCTGTTTGTGATCCATATCCATTGAGCTACGTGTTTCTCCTTCCGTATGTGACCGACATACCATTGATGCATCATTGTCACTTTAAAAGGATATCATGATTATTGATCACTTGGAGTAATTGCAGTAACAGAAATCCGCAGGAGGACATTTTTGTTGAGACGATTAAGGGTTCATTTAATTCGGTCACAATGTAAAACTGTGGACTTGAGACTAAAATAGCTTAATAATTTGGGATTATATTATTACAACGTCGAGAGTTCATTTTTTCTCTTGAACCTAATATGATCACATAAGCAACGCAAGTCGCGCAAAAGAAGAGAAAGATGGAGAAAGCTGCAATTTGATGTTGCTTCCTACACTCCGAGAAGCTTAAACTTGGGAAAATGGAACCTTTTAAGCTTTCACAAGTGACAGAGAAACAGAACAAGTTGAACTTTCTTTTCCGTTGTTCTTTTGCAACCTTTTTTGAGTGATGAGGAAACCGCAATGTGATTCCACGTTGTGATGGAGACAACATCTGCAACTTACCCAATAATTGAAGCAACCACCAATGACCTAACATGTCAGACCCTTTTGTTCTAGGCTTAATACGATGGTAGGGGGCCTTGTCTCTTTTTACTTCCAGGTAGAGAACAGAACAGAACTGGACAGGACAGGACAAAACAGATGCTGCACAAATGCAACGAAACAGAGCAATGAAAATGAAAAACATAAGCGTCCCACAATCATAGGGACGCAGCTGTTTCTGAGCGTTAGAAGGCAACCGAAATCCAGATTTCCGTAGCCAATCATCGCCTTGGTAAAAGAAAGAATTCTCTACACTGCTTGTTTAAAACCAGAGACACAGACAACACAGCAATGAGAACTCATAAAGACCTCGTTATTTTGACACATGGGTCTTAATAGGGCCTGATCGGTCCACGTAGCCTAACAGCTAACTAGTTGTCTCCCCATAGTCCCCCTTGGTACAACCTTACCGTATCACTTTTATTGCTGTCGATTTATACCATTCTGAGATCTGCAATAAAAAATAAAAAGAACAAACAGAACCTGCAACAAATGGACTCACAATTAATGTCTTGCTTGCCCATCCACAAGTAGAAAATTCAGTACAAAATTTTCAAAAGACGTCATATGAAACAAAATATGAACTTGTAAGTTAGAATTTGATAAAAGAATACAATTCCATATATAATCGACTATCTCATTCAAATAAGATTAATATACAACAAAAAAACATGTATTGATTAGCTTAAACAAGTGCCTCGAGAAAGGCCATAAGTATACGTCCAGTCTAATTCCCAGAGTTAGACACATGCTGCTGGCGAACTTTCTTCAATCAAGCTTCCTTCTCACTAGTCCTTTGAAGAAGTCAAAACTGCAGCCATATCAGAAAAATCTGTGACTGGTTACCGTGGTAGGATATACAGGTTCAGGTCCTTACATGAGAACTGGGGAATAAATTGCTGGGACTATACAATTGTGAGCAATGAAGAGCAACGTACATTACAATTTGCCAATTAGCGAGCATGATCAAATTGATATGGACAATGCATCAAAGTTCACAACTTAGGATTTGAGTTTCTTTACGATGGAATGTTCCTTTCAAACTAGTATGCATTGCAGGATTACTGAATAGTCGTCAAACTTTTTACGAAGTTAATATTATTCCATAACCAATGGTCGAGGGATATCCGCAAAACTCAATTTACAAGGTAACCAGATTAAGCACCTCTTTGTTCATCACTTTTCTTTTAGCATTTAATGCAATTTCTCAATGTAAGGCAATCTACTTAAAAGCAAGATGTACTCCATCAAATGTTAATTTTGATGACCACAATGTACGCATATTCCAATAAGCCACATATTCTCTACATCCAATTTGAATCAGACACAATATTGTATATTTTTGTGGAGAAATAACTACTCTACCTATTGCCATCAGGATGAAGCTCACACATTTGACCGTCATCACCAAAAGCTAGCAAATACCCTGAGGATGTCAAACCCTGGAAATAAACCAAATTTGAACATTTAAGAGAAGTTATCCAAGTAGCAGAAACAGTATAAAACTTCCATGTTACTGTGCCGCTCGATGTAATATTGAGTCTGAATAGATGTTAAGTTTCAGTTGACCATTTTGTACAATAATCAAAATGCTAAATACAATATAGGCTTGAGCTTTTGGTTAAGGGTGTTTATACAAAAGTCAAAGCAAGTGTAGTCTGACTACATAAGGATAACGTGACAACTTAATTTCTAATATGTGCACAATCACATTTGCATGTAGTAGCTCAGTTTGGAACCCCTAACTATGCTATACCTGAATGGTTACCACATTCTCAACAGACTGATCTCCATTGTTTTCCTGTATGATGACTCGCTGCCCACTACATTCACAGAGAAAGATAAATGACACCTAATCAAGGAGGGACACTGCAAATCCACCAAACTACTTAAGCTCATCACTGCATTTGATAGGACATGCCAATTTGCAGAATTCGCAATACAAAACCAAAAACCATTAACAAGAAACATTTATGAAAGAAGAAAGTAACCAAAATATAAATACCACCTGTGCAGCCATGTTTTGTAATACAGATCCTCAAGAGTTTGAAAGCCTGGGACATATGCAGCAAAACAACTTCATATTATGCTAAAGCAAGTTCAGCAATATGTGGAAAAATATATCACATTCTAAGTGAAACTAGGCCCATAAACAAGTTCATTTGATGCAAACTGTGTGCCAAAATTTTCCAGTAGACCAAACATATTATTACGATCAAGCTATTTCAAGTAGGAAGTGGTGGCATATTGCAACAAACGTGTACAAGAAAAATCCCAAACAGTAGAGCCTTTGGTCAATAAAAGAAACTATGACCTCAAAGATGGAAGTACACACCAATAAGAAATCTAAAACTAAGTATTCTGGTATTAAGTTTGTACGAGCAAGTAAATTGATAAATGAGCTTAACCGATAGATTCTGTTATATTTGAACCTGCAAGTTCATCTAAGAGGTGGGATTATAATACAACAAAAGGTTGCAATAGGAATCCTGAACAGTAAAGCACTGGACAAACAAAAGAAAAATATGACATCAAAGATGAACCAGACGGTATTTGACTATTGAATTCGCATGAGAAAGTAAATCAATAAATGAGCTTGACCAGTAGATCTCCATGGAATCTTTCATGACATACTTTTCCATTTATTTATGATAATGACTAATAACCATTAAGAAAAGCCCAAGGATGTTTCTTCAACCATATAATTTCCTTCCAGTTATGAGGTTTATCGAGATCGAACTAGAAAATTGCAACTCTTCCATCAATATGAGAAGACATTCTAATTGCATCCAATCAACATTGAAATTTTTGGGAGTCAAAGGATTAAATTGAAAGGAACTTTCCTACAAGAGAATGATTACTGGAACGGTATAAATGTCAAAAATGCCTTTTCCATAATTGTAAATGATAGGCACCTTGATTTATGAAGAGATCATAAAGTTTTTCAAATTTGTTGAAAAAAGCAGCAAGAACGTCTTCTCTTCTGAGTTGAAAATCAGAAGTGGACAATTTTCTCAGCACTTCATTCAAGCATGTTGTTGGCTTCTCATTGTTAACATTCAATCCAATGCCTACAAAAATAGACAAGTTTACCAAAAGACTTATTACATATACAGAAACACAGATACAGATACTCAAAACAAATGTGTATAGCACGCAAAAGAGAGTCTACCAGCACTGACGTTGAACTTCTGCAATTTATATGTTGAGGTGCATAAGATGCCTCCAACTTTAAGGCCATTCAGGTATAGATCATTTGGCCATTTTATTTTAACATCAAGATATGGTAAACCCTGAAATAGATGTTCAAAATGGCATATTAATGTCTATATTTCACGGAAGTAACAAACAGGTCTGAGTGATGGTGGTGAAAATGCCAGCAAAAAGGAAAAATAGACCTCAATCTCTTACATGACGTCTTACAATCTCCAAATATGTTTTTTCATCTAAGCTAGCTACCTAGACAATATGTTGACAATAAATACTCTTTTCTAGATGAAGTACAATCATGCACTGAGCACTAAAATTTACAAAATTTCCTTTCTGTGACAATTTGCCTTTACATTACAATACAACATGGAATAACATATTTATGTAGTGTCACACTTTATCTGACCTTACAGTTATCAGTATCCTCAATTCTTTAATTTGATATTTACGAGCACATACTATAGCCGAGACTTCAGTAAGTCTAGTTTTTAAAGTCATTATGCTGAATTCAATATCAGATAAAAGGACATGTCCTACAAATTCGAAGAAAGTGTGGGCCTTTTATGTTCCTTCAACAGAGGTGCAAACCGCTTGTGAATATCATGAAATGATCAACAAGCACAAACCTCTTTATTGCAGACATCCTTTATTGCCTCTGTAACAGCGAGAGATACTACATATTGTAACAATGGCACAATTCTCCCGTCTTCCATTTGAACAGTAAATGAAAACAATAGGCAACCAATTGGAGATTCCCACACATTTTTCGATCTGCCTATACGATCAAACAACAATAGTAGAACTTAATGTCAAGCATTTACACAAGGAGATCAAACTCCAAAAGCATTACAAACCAGACCTCTTCCTTTATATTGGATATCGGCAACACAAACTGCGCCAATTGGAAGCTCTTTAAAATTGCTGCCACATAATACACAAGTGATCAATTTTAAGCATCTACGCAACTGTAGAAAGATTATTCTTTGGGTGACGCTTACTGGGTAACCACATCGTGTGTTGAGGTCAACCTAGGCGACCAAATGAAAAACCTACCGAATTGATTAGTTGAGAGAGAGTTCATGAACAATTCTACATTGAAAGACTTATCCTCACAAGTTTTGTCAACTTCTGATTGCAAAAGCACGGATAGTTCTCCATTGTCCGGGAGTTTAAGAGTTCCGTTGTTCTTCAAAGAACGAGCAATTTCATTCTCCGCACATGATTTTCCACACAACACCAGCTTACAAGCTGAACTACTATCCATTGCTAAATCAATAAACAAGATGCGAATGCTATCAGACTTTCAGTCAAAACTAACGACAAACTGCTATTTTACGCTTTCCACTCTTTTTTCTTATCAACCAAACACAAACCTGCTACGGGTAGATATCGAGAGAGACTACAAGCTCTTTGGCTTCCAGAAGTGAGGTGTCCTAGAAAACAATACGACAGCGTACCAAGATGAGATGTAAAGATACGCAAGCAAGGCGTAGGTGGCATAAGATGAAGGAGCTCCAGTCTTCCTCTTTACGACGGGGAGACCGAGGCAAATTACAGGCACTAAGGAGTAAGGAGCTTGAGGCTTTTCGTCACGGACGCATTTATATTCGACCGTTCATACTTTCTGCCGGCCCTGCACCTAAAGTTTATCCACTAGGCCGTGTGTCTCGGCCTGTATCACAATCAGCGGAATATTATTAGCTAATATACGTCTTGGCCTATTTGGCAATTTTTAGCTGATTTTATTAACAATTAACTGAAAATGGATTATACTATTTAATTTATCAATATATATGCTTAGCTATTTATTTTAAAAATTTTAATAAAATTGACTATTTAATATTAATTATTTATGAATAAAATAACTTACGAGGATATAATTTAGAAAAATATAAGAATATGAATATTATATCTTTAAATATTTTCATAAGAATTTAAATTTTAAATATTTGATTTAACAAAAATTAAATTTACTATTTAAGAAAAATTAAGTTTATAATAATAATAATAATAATAATAATAATAATAATAATAATAATAATAATAATAATAATGTGTGATCCGTTAGACATAGATCTAATTTTTGGCTTTTTTTGCTTCCTTAAAATGAGTTTTAATCTTTCCTAGAGATATCAAGATATCACTAGGTCAGGATATCTTATCTGTTTCTCCCGAAAAATGTCTATCTTAAGAAAGAATTTGAAGTTCCGTTTTTTTTTTTTTTGGGTTCTCTCCACCTCAAGATACTCTCCTTCTTGTAAACTTTCATGTGATATTTTGGTTTAAAATTTTCGACTATTATTATTATTACTACCACCATTATTACCACTACCACCACCACCACCATCACTACCACTACCTTTTTTCTTCATATTAATAGAGTTGAAATTGTAATAACTTTTGGACACAATCATCTTTTCGTTTTTTAATTTCTCTGGAACAAATGTTCCTTGTAGAGCAATTTACCAAACAACATATTAGGGTCAATTCATGAACCCAATCAACTGATTATCAAATATAATTATCAGTAGTTTGACATTGTCAAATAGCCAAATACCTTTCAATTGGCCAAAAAATAATTGATTACCCATTTACCAACAAGGCCCTTATTTTTCATAACTGTTCTAAAATGAATATTATATTTGAACTTATTGTTTTTCTGCCCCTTTTTCTTATTTATTTCTTAATTCGTAAAAATTATTATGTACCATCTTAAATTTTGGTTTTTATTTCACTTTTAATCTCTGAAATTATAACATCCTGTATTTCGATCAAGTATTATATAGCACAACATCTTTCATGGTTGGCTATGCAATGCACAACCTTAGTTATTGTTATTTTTGAAGTCACAACACGGTTTATATGGGAACAAAATTATTTAATTGTTATGTCTCTTAAACTATGTTTAGTTGAGGATTTATTAATAGAATATAATAGAATGTAATATTATTTTATCGTTTAAGAGTGGAGTTTATAATATAATGAAATGAATTGAGATGGAAGAGGAAGGTGTTGATTATTGTCTCAAACTCATAAAACTCAAAAATGGTGGTTATTTCGGTGGCTTTCGGTGGATGCATGCATTAGCCAGCTATAACCCATTGACTTCTCTGTATAAAAGAAGCAGAAGCAGCAAAGAGAGGTGAGCAAAAAGAAAATCTAAGAGAGCCTAGAGGGAGAGAGAAAAGGAGAGAGAGTTGCATCAAGAGAGAGAAAATAGCAAGGAGAAATTTCGGAGAGAGATGATTTTGTATTTTTCAGTTTTTTCTTCCTAATAGGAGTATGTGAGCTTGAGTTAATTTGGGTCTTTGGAAAATTGAGTGATAAACACTATTGTATGTTCTTATTGATTATAGTGAAATACTCAGTCGTCTCCAAACTAGACGTAGGCATTGCCGAATCAGTATAAAAATCTTGGTGTTCTTGTTGTTGTTCTATTTTTCACTCCAAATTTATTAGCGTTTTCTGCACAACAAGTGGTATCAGAGCTCCAGTTTTTTCGACTGGGATATTGTAGGAGTGAAAATCTGGTGGAGTTACAATACCCGAGAATAGTGTCGGTGTTAGAGTTGTAAACAGTATCCGTGCTACGGTCGTGAACAGTGTGGTACTACAGTATCCGTGAACAGTGTCAGTGCTACAGTATTCGTGAACAGTGCTGTAAATAGTATCGATACTACAATTGTGTGAATTGTACGTATTTGTGAATAGTGACGAGTAGATGGCTGGAGATAAAGATGAGCCTGTTAAGGAGAGGGAGTCGATATCGTCGTCATCAACACCGACATCCAATAGATATCCAATCGCTACTACAAGGTTAGAGGTTGATAAATTCAATGGCTCTAGTAATTTTGGTATGTGGCAATGTGAAGTTATGGATGTGCTGTATTAACAAGAGTTGGACATGGTTCTGGAAGATAAACCCGAAGGTATGGATGACAAGCAGTGGACACGAATTAATCTCCATGCTTGTGCCTCTATTCGATCATTCCTTGATAAGGAGCTGAAATATCCGTATATGAAGGAAAATTGTGCTCAGGAGTTATGGAAGAAATTGGAGGAAAAGCATATGACCAAGAGCGCAGAAAATCGACTCTTCTTGAAGAAGCGACTCTTTCGATTTCAATATTGTCCAGGTATTTCTATGCATAAACACCTAAATGATTATAATAAAATACTTGTTGATTTGGCAAATCTTGATGTGAAAATTCCTGATGAGGATAAGGCACTATGTTTGTTAAATTTATTGCCTGATGATTATGATCATTTGACAACTACTTTGTTGTATGGAAAATCTGATGTAAAATTTGATGAGGTTTCTGCGGCATTGGTGAATCATGAGTGTTGTGAGAAGTAACAGAAGACTCACAATTCATAAACCGAGGCACTCACTGCAAGGGGACGAACAGAGGAAAGAAAACATGGGAAGCGGGGAAAATCTCGTTCAAAATCACGAGGAAAGTTTCCTGCTAAAGATGAATGTGCCTTTTGTCGTCAAAAGGGTCATTGG
>JAOSBN010000002.1:6097731-6140356 GCA_027563595.1 Erythroxylum suave | reverse complement strand
TTAGGTAGAGGACGTAGGTCTTAGCACCGAACCTCTATAAAAATAGTGTTTGCTTTCTTCCCTACTCTTTTACGTTTGTTTAATTTGATTGTTTATTGTTTATTAATTCCGTGTTTTTTTGTAGAACTCTGCGAAAAAGTTTAGTCGATCTATTCAACCCCCCTTCTAGATCGCTTTCACAACTTTTATTCAAACTCACATTTTTCTTTTCTTTTTTTTTATGAATATAAAAGTGATAGAAGCTACATCAACACAGGATTCATAACATGGAATTTTAACAACTATAACTAACCCACATGTATACATACCCCCACACTTAGGCTTTCGTACAAGCACATTCATCAGGAATTAACAAATGTTCCACTAGCTTTGAGGCTTAGGTAGGGCATTTGGTTACGTGAATGTAATATGGTTTATACAAAAGAAAAGGCTAATAAAGCTTAAAGGGGGTTATCAAAGGAAAATTCACATAAACAGCTAACCTATTTAGCTAATATAGCTCGTAATCAACAAAGAATGCCTAATCATTTTCATAAAAATGCATGATAAAAATTTGGTCTTAAATAAAAAATTGATGCAAAGTAAGGATGTATACATCCTGAAGTTCACATAAAACAAAAGATAATGAAACTGATATGGATATGCCAGTCTCATACGACCCAAAACCTTACTAGTATTTGTTTATCACTAGTCAATGCTCTTCTAAGGATACTGCACATTAACCAATCACAAGAGAAAAAGTACATGTTAAGGTTGCCATGAATTTTCTGGTCAATTCAAACTCTAATTATGACTAAATAATAATAAAAGTAGCAGAAAGTAAGAAAAGTTTGGATTTTGTTTGTTTGATTTTGAAAACCCTAAAAAGCTACATAAGCAACAATTAGGCTTAAAACGTGCATAAAAACTAAAATCTCCACACCCACACTTAAAACTCAAGGATCCCCCCTAAGTAGCTTTTCTTCTACCAAAAGCCTTTTCTTTGTGCCACCAACTGGCGTTACCTGCACTTTTGTGTTACATTGTCCTCAACGTAAAATAAAATGTAAGTAATAGAGCTTTAAGAAAAATAGCAATTACGAAAATGTAAAAAGACATAATTAAACTTTCCTTGGGTTGCCTCCTAAGCAACGCCTTTGTTTATTATCGTTAGGCTCGACTCCACGTTGCTTATTCTTCATAACAAGGATTTTTTTACCTGTTACTTCCACATCCACCCCTTGGGGTCCTTTATAAGAGGGTTTCAATCAATGACCATTGTCTTTGAAATTCTTATTTGTCTGTTAGCTTTAAATTTCAACTGCACCACGTGGAAACACATTAGTAACAACAAAGGTCCAATCCAAAGGGAATGTAATTTACTTGGAAAAAGCTTAAGTCGTGAATGGTAGAGAAGAACTTTTTGTCCAACCATAAAATTCTTCCTAATAATCATCTTATCATGAAATTGTTTTATCTTTTCATTGTAAATTTTTGCATTCTTATAAGATAAAGTCTAAGCTCTTCCAATTCTTATAGTTGCAATTATAGTTTCTTTTGTTCACTCACCACATCCATCTTCATATTGCATTGCTTAATGGCCCAAAAGGCTTTGTGCTCAATTTCTATTAAAAGATCAAACGACTTTATGAAAATCAGTCGGTATCGAGACATGTTAATTGGTGTGGAGACATGCCAATTAGTGTCTTGTATACATTCCTATATGCCCAAAAAGTATCATCAAGTCGTTGACTCCAATCATTACAATTTGGGCTCACCATTTTCTCAAGGATGGACTTGATTTCTCTAATTGACACCTCTGCTTGCCCGTTTGTCTGTGGATGATAGGCTATAGAGACGTTATGAGTGATATGATACTTCTTTAAAAGCTTTTTCAGTAATCGGTTGCAAAAATGAGTACTCCTGCCACTAATCAATGCTCGCGGTGTTCCAAACCTAGAAAAAATGTTAGACTTAACAATTTCTACAAGAACCTTAGAATTGTCAATCCTAGTAGCTTTAGCTTCCACCCATCTAGAAACATAATCCATAACTAAAAAAATATAAACAAAACCGAAAGAAGAAGGAAGTGCTCCCATAAAATCGATGCCCCATATATTAAAAATTTCACGTGCAATTATTAGAGATAAAAGGCATTTGATTTCTGTGGGATAAATTACCCTATTTCTGGCATTATTCATATGCTTTACAAAACATATAGGAGTCTTGAAAAATATTTGTCCAATAAAAACCAAATTTAAGAATTTTGCTAGTAGTTCTATTAGGCCCAAAATGACCACTATAAGCATACAAATGGCAAATTTTCAAAAGTGATTCATATTCATATTCAGGCACACATCTCTTAATCTCCAAATCAGAGCAACACTTCCACAATTAAGGATCATCCCAAATATAATATTTTGACTCACTCTTTATCCTGTTCTGTTTAGCCTTACTCAAATTAATAAGTATCTCATGCTTCATTAGATAGTTCACGATATCAACATACCATGGAATCTTACATTGAAGTGTTAGTAATTGCTCATCTGGAAATAATTCTTGCAATGGTACTGAATCCTCCTCCTTCACCACTCGACTTAAGTGATCCATTACTGAATTCTCTACACCTTTCTTGTCTTTGATTTGCAAATCAAATTCTTGGAGTAGGAGAATCCATCTAATAAGCATTGGCTTCACTTCTTTCTTATAAAAGGTACCTTAATGTTGCATGATTAGAATATAAAATCACTTTAGAACCTGGCAAGTATGGTCTAAATTTATCCAAAGCAAACACAATAGCTAAAAGCTCCTTTTCAGTGGTGGAATATTTACATTGTGCTGGACTGAGTGTTCAAGAAGTGTAGTAAATAGAATGAGTCATCTTTCCACATTTTGACCAAGGATGACACCCACAACAAAATTGCTCGCATCATACATAGTCTCAAATGGTTGACTCCAGTTAGGTAGTTGAATGATCGGTGTTGAAGTCAAAATTTCTTTCAACTTGTCAAATGCTTCCTTGTATACCTCATCAAACTCAAAGGGTACATCCTTTTGTAACAAATGGTAGAGTTTTTTTGAGATCTTAATGAAGTCATCGATAAACTTGCAATAAAAACCCACATGGCTAAGGAAAGAACAAACCTATCGCACATTCGTGGGGTAGGGTAAGCCTTGTACAATTTCTATCCTAGCTTTATCGACCTCAATTCCTTTAGATGGGATTACATGTCCCAAAACTATTCCTTGTTCAACTATAAAATGACATTTTTCAGAATTGAGAACAAGATTTGTTTGGATGCAACATTTAAGTACACAATTTAGATTATCCAAGCATCCATCCAATGAATCCTTATAGACAGTAAAATCATCCATAAAGACCTCAATAATGTGTTCAACATACTCATAGAAAATACTTACCACGCATTTTTGAAAGATAGCTGGGTCATTGCAGGGTCCAGACGGCATCCTTTTGTAGGTAAATGTGCCAAAAAGGCATGTGATGGTTGTTTTCTCCTGATCCTTTATAGCTATCATGGTTTGATTATAGTCCGAATACCTATCTAGAAAACAATAGTGAGATCGTTGCGTCTAATAGCATTCAACTTCCTGTAATTGATGAACACTCACCATCCATTTTGAATTCTTGTAGCTATAAACTCATTATTCTCATTCTTCACCACTATAATCTCAGTTTTCTTTTAAACTACTTGGACTGGATTCACTCATTTACTATCTAAAATTGGATAGATTATACCTACATCAAGCAACTTTAAGATCTCCATCTTTACCACTTCCATCATTGGGGATTCAACCTTCTTTCTGTTTCTCTTGATGGTTTGGATCCTTCTTCCAACAAGATTCGATGCATAAATGTCGAAGGGTTAATACCTTTGATGTCAGCTATAGTCCACCCTATAACTATGATGTGTTCCTTAAGCAATTGAATGAACTTTTCCTCTTGAAGCTTGGTTAAGTTCCTTGCTATAATTACTAGAAGGCTTTCTCCTTCTCCCAAAAACATATATTTCAAGTGCTCCAATAATTACTTCAATTCAATTGTAGGTGCCTACAAAATCGAAGGTAAAGATTTCGTATTAGATATTGGTAGCTCAATATTTTAAAATATGTACCCTTTTGGTATTGTTTGCATTGATTGCAATGCTAGCACAATTTCTTCCATTTCATTTTATAATTTTTCAAAATGTTTCGTTAAACTCATGCAAAGAATGATTTCTAACTCATCTTTACCATCCATATCAAAAATTTCTTGAGACAAAGAATTAATGACATCAATTGATAGTACATAATGAATATCACTAGGATACCTCATAGCTTCAAAAATATAAAAATAAACAATTTCACCATCAAACTCTATAGTCAATGTTCCTGCACTCACATCGATCGTCGTCTTTTATGTCTTTAAAAATGGTCGACCCAGAAGGATTGGTGCAGAATTAGACAAAGGTTCTCCCTCCATGTTCAACACATAAAAGCCAGCTGGCAAAACCAGTACATTAACCTACACTAAAACATCCACTAAAACTATTTCCAGATAAGCATTAGATATGTTGGCCAATTGAATTATAACTCATGTTTCTTTCAACGATCACATATTCAATGAAGTATAAATGGAATATAGCATGAAATTTATTGAAGTTCCTAGATCTAAAATTGCCCTTTCAAATCTAGTATCACTAATTTTGCAAGGAATTGTGAATGTAACTAGATCCTTACACTTTGGGTGAAACTTTATTTAAATGACTACAAACATGTTCTCTCCCATACTTACTTTCTCTTCTCCCCTCAGTTTCCTCTTAGAAGTGTATAACTCCTTGAGAAATTTGGGGTATCAAGGAACTTGCTTAATGACATCAATTAAAGGTATGTTCACCTTTACCTTTTTAAATATCTCCAAAATCTCCCTATCTTGCTCTTCTTTCTTCAATTTAGCAAATCTGCTAAGAGAAGGAGGTAAAGTCTTAGTAAAATTTTTAATCACAAGAGATTTAGAATTTAATTGAGTTCTTGTTTCTACTACTTTTGGAGGCACTTCAAGTTCATTTTCAAATTCTTCCTCATCACCAATACCAAGAGTCTTATATGGTGCCTCTATTTCTCTACCACTTCTCAAGGTGATAACACTTGCATTCTCTTTTAGGTTCACAATAGTTTGAGAAGGAAGCTTACCCAAATTCTGATTTTCTAATCAGCTCACCAGAGTAGCTATATCACTCAGTTGATTCTCCATATTTTGAATGCTAGCTCTTGTTTTTTGTTGGAATTGTATGACATTATTTTAGAGCTGAGTGGTATTTTGATTCCATGTTTTCATCATTTCTTCCAATAAAGGTCCTAAATTTGATGGTTGAGCTTGTCTTTGATATGGTTATTGATAAGAAACTTGTTGTTATCCTTGCTACGTGTAGGTGTTGAAAGGTGGATTCTTCCATCATAAGTTATATGCATATGGGTAGCTAGGATTCCTTTGTGGTTGACCCGGAAAGCTCCCAAAAGCATTCACTTGTTCCGTTGAAGTCTCCTACAAGGTTGGACAACTATCAGTGGGATGTCCTGTTATTGTGCAAATTCCACATACATTGACTTGTTGAGCACCACTTGCAGCCATTTGCCTAACCAAAGATGTCAACCCAGCTATTTGTTGCTCCAATGTAGTAGTACTAGCTTCATTAACCTTCAATGGGTAGGGTTCCTCTTGAATACTGAATTGTTGGTAGTTAGCATGGCTTCAACAGATGCCTTGTCCACTAGTGCATAGCCGCTAGCTGCATCTACCACAATTCGTTCTTATGGAAAAAAATCCTTATAGAAATACTGGATCAAGAGCTATTTATTGATTTGATGATACGGGCAGCTAGAACATAACCTCTTGAAATGCTTCCAATACTCATATAATGTTTCCTCATGATGTTATCAAACTGCACAGATCTTCTTCTGAATATTTGTAGCTCGAGATGTATGAAAGTATTTTTCCATCAACAATCTTTGCATCTCATTCCTATTGGTAATTAATCCAGAGGGCAAGTAATAAAGCCAATCCTTCGCAGTGTCCCCCAACGAGAATGGAAATGCCCTCAACTTAATATGCTCTTCTTATACCCTGGCGGGCTTCATGCTTAAGTAAACCATGTGGAACTCCTTAAGATGCTTGTGAGGATCTTCACTTAGTATACCACGAAAAGTAGGCAAAAGATGAATTAGACCATATTTAAGCTCAAAAGCAGCATCAATAGTAGGAAAATCAATGCATAACGGCTGATGATAAAATCAGGGGCAGCCAATTATTTAAGAGTACGATCACTATTTTGTTCAGCCATGTTAGAAGCAGTATCAGAAATGGAACCCCTAGAAGAATCTGAAAGTAAATCTAAAGCCATTTGAATTCCTGGTGAAGAGTTGAGTTTTCTATCAAATGATGATGGATCCTTGGAACTTTATACAACTTGTCTTCTCACTCTGCGTAACGTTCTTTCAAGTTCTGGATCAAATTTCAATTTACCAATGTGAAAAGATAGTATCATACACTGTAACTAACCAAATAAGAAAAGAAGTTAATCGAAAATAAAAAGAAAAAATGAAAATAACAAAACAAAACAAACAAATTCAGAAAAGTAAAGGATATTAATCCTTAACAATGACACCAAAATCGATCCCACATCGTAATGCTACCAAAATAACTAGACTCAAACTATAGATAACGGTAAGTCTAAGTCGATCTCACATAGATTAATTCCAGTTACTTTCCTAAATTATCTATATAAGTAAGAAAGGGAGGTTTTGGTTTGAAGCAAATTAGAAAGCAAAGTAAAATTGAATCTATAAAAATAAGTTAAATTGAACAACAGTAAAGTGATAAAATTGATGAATAAGTTTAAATTTAGTTCTTTTGTTTAATCTCGGCATAAGCACAATTTTGCATATGTCATTGAATTATCGCCTTTACACCCCTCTTAAGACTATTGATTGTGAATTAACAACAAGCTCTGTTAATTTTGATTTTTTATTAGGTTGTATTTAATTAAAAAGAGCTAGTTAATTAACCCTAATTATCGGAAAACTTAGAACAAGCTCTCTAAGTTTATTCAAAGTTAGTGTTGTTCACAACCAAAATACATAATAATGTGTTTAGATTATATAAGGAATGGTTATGCAAGCTAATGCCTGAAAGCACATAGGATGATATCAATAAAGAAATTCGAAGACATTTTCCTTAATGGTTCAAGAAATATGTAAGTTTTCAGCAGCAATAATTGAAAGGGTTGAATTATCAGATCAAAGTGTTTAAATGACATTGTACTATTTAATATTTAAAAAATTGGTATAGGCCTCAAAAAATCCAATAGAAAACAAGTTCATATGTTATTTTGCGAAAGGACCTTTGCGAATTGTTAAATCCTATCTGGTGTGTTTTGTTAATGCATACAAATTTTATACAGAATATCATCGTCATAGCATGACAACAGTAAATAATGGAGTTTGCATACAGGGAGAATTGATGGACTTCTATGGTAAAATTATTGAGATATTTGAAATTGAGTACCTTACATTTTCAATATAATAAAGTGTGATAATTAAGTGTGACTGGTTTAATCCAACTCTTAATGTTGTAACAAAAGTGCAAAGTTGATAGAATCTAGTTGAAATCAACTAGTGAAGAAGATTTAAACAATTTGAATCTTTCGTATTGGCGACGCAAACGATCGAGGTGTATTATGTCCCTTTTCCCAGGTTACAACCAGATAAGTCAGATTGGTTGGCCATTTGCAAAGTAAACTTCTAGGTGTTTTTGAATTACATGGAAAATGAGAAAATAAGAGAATTGAAAGTGAAGCATTTCAGGAAGATGTTTATGAAATAAATGTATGTGTAACATATGACGAGAATTAATCTTTGAATGATTCAAATAATTTTTTTTAAATTTCATTTGAAGAGGAAGAGGAGGGTGAGAAATCTAAAGAAGAAACTAAGTTTGATTTTAATTTTTCAGGAAAAAAAAAGATGATGATGATTTTGATTTACAATTAAGTGATGACAGAAATTAATTTGTGTTTGTACTAGAATATTATATGAATAAATCTATTATTGCATCAACAATATAATGTTATTTGTGCATAATTTATATTGTTTTATTACTAGAATGTTCAATAAAATATGAATTTTACATTAAAAATATGTCACAAAAGAGAAAATAGGATTTGTTACGGCCAAGGTTCAGGTTACCACGTTTTCCAAGTGAAGCATCACATTCTACAGATGCTATAGAATCAGGTGATGTACATCTAACTACTTCACATCCAGATGAGGCATCACCTTCCTAACTTACAATCCCTATACAATCACCTTTTGTACCTACTGCTACACCATCCAACAACCTTGCTATACCATCCACCACCCCTACACCAACAAAGTTGTCAAGGATAAATGTTGCAGATGACGGAGGCAGCCTTCTGCCTAAAGCTGAGGGAGTTGATGGAAGAACATACATCACAATTATCAATAATATGTGAGTGAAGTTCTAAAAATTTTGTAATTCATGCATGATAACACCATTAGTTTATAATTAAGTTATATGTTTTAATTTGAAAATGATCTAAAAATGATTATATATTCGGTTGGCTCTGTTTGGAACGTGCTCCAGAAATATCTCATCCTAGTTCAAGGAGAGAATAGATCTTGAGGGTTATACATGGAAGATGTCTCTCAGATGACAAAAGATTTTTATTATTAGGAGTTTGAGGTACAAAAAAATGTATTCTTTAATTTTATTTTGTCTAATTTTATACGTCAATTAAATAAATGTTATCGTTTATAAGTACTTATAATATGTTCTTCTCTTTTTTAGTAAGAATTTTTTTATGATGATGTAATTTATATTGTATAGGGAGGCGAGCTCGTAAACGTTATAGAGACTTTCTTAGTTCGATACATAAGAATGGTGTACGACTACCATATACATCTAAAGAAATATGAAGTCGTTGGTAACAATATTGGGTATCACCTAAGGCAATGTCCATTTCTGAGCGCAATTCTGCCAGCAAACGTGGAGAACCTGATGGAGAGAGTCTACCCATATAAACTGGAGGATCTTTGACCCACCAAGAACATGCATTTCAACTTGTAAGTACCAAAACTTTAAACTTATATTCTGATTTTTGTACTTTAATGTATAAAATTTGATTTCAATGTAATTTGATGTATGAAATTTAGAATGAAAATATATGTGTATTATGGAGAATAATGATGTTATCAATGTATGGTGCCATTAATGATTGTATTTTTTAGTTAATTGTTTTGTCTGACTAGGGGTAAATATCATAAAAATAGAGGAAAATCTACTGAAATTTTTGTAAAGTGTAATTCACTTATAACAAATTATTTTGATGCAAGAAAAGTCTATGAGTAGGAAACCTACACCATGCCAACTTTTTTTGCACACTCACACCAAGAAATATGATGGTGTGACCTTAGTCAACACCTAATGCATACAAATTCATGTACATAAAATATATATTTAAATATTAATTCTTAAAAATTATCACTTATTAATACAAACAATTATAGTGGTAAGACCAAATACAAAAAAGTATTGAACAACAGTTTCAAAACTTTGAAACTGTTGATGAGAGTCAAACATGTCTTAATTGGGTGGTAGGGGCCATCGTGGAAGAATGTTCAACTTATGTTCATTTGCAAGCATATGCTATTCGTAATCCTTCACATCCCCTATAATTGGCTCTAGTAGGAGGTCCGCATGAAATGAGAGAGTCATTCAGCTTGAGAACATAGTAGAGAGGTTGATGGAGTGTATAACCCAGCTTCATAATGAGGTAGATGAGTTAAGGGGAGGGATAGGACGTCATCACAACAGTCAAAGTATCCACTTTCATCGCCTGCATAACTTTTAGATAAGTGAATGTATTTGATAGTCTACTACTCTTTAGTTTTTGTATGAATTCTTAATTTACAATTATTTTCAAGACACTTATTCGTGCACATTATAATATTTTTATTATATTACCAATCAGAATAATGTTTACTTTATATTAATTAATCAACGTTATATTATTTACAGAAATTACATGTAGAAAAAAAAATCAAAACATTATCAACAGAAAACTCGAGTAGGAAGTGAGAAATGACAGTTGAAATTTATCATAGCTATATTTCCCGACAAAATTACAATATTCGTTGATAAAATTTTGCAACAGATAATGCTTTTTGTTGGTAAATTTATCGACGGAATAATATATGTCCTAATTTAGCAACAGGTTTATAATTTATCGTCGGTAAATTCACCGACTGATATTAGGAATCTGTCTCAAATTTAGCAACAAAATATTGTAAATCTGTTGGTAAATTTATAAGATATTACCGACAAAAATATAAAATTTTGTCGCTAAATTTACTGACAAATATATAACATTTCATCTCTAAATTCACCGATAGATTCCTTATTTCATCACTAAAATTTACCTACGGTTGTTTATCCGATAACTCCTTATATTGGTAATTTCCATCGTCAATTTTATTTTTCAACAAAAAAATTTTACTTTCTATCATTAAAATTTATTTACTTTTTGTGCTATCCTCCGACTTCCCTGGAGGGTGAAGAATATCTCTCTAAGCATGTAGATATCGCATCCACAACTCTCACAATTTGTTATTTCAGTTAGTGCAATGTCAAAAAAATGTTTGTTACGAAATAATGAACTCTAAAGTACATTACGTTATTTTACTTTTTTATGTAAATGATGTACATACATACATACATATATATATATATATATATATATATATTGTTGATTATTGTCTCAAACCCAACAAGTCAAAAATGGAAACCAACACGTCAAAAATGGTGGCTATTTCGGTGACTTTCAGTGGATGCATGTATTAGCCAGCTATAACCCATTGGCTTCTCTGTATAAGAGAAGCAGCAGTAGTAGAGAGAGGAAAGCAGAAAATCTAAGAGATCCTAGAGGGAGACAGATAATGAGAGAAAGAGTTACACCAAGAGATAGAAAATAGCAAAGAGTTATTCGGAAGAGAGATAGTTCTCTCAAATTGTCTTTGGTTTTGTATTTTGTCCAGGTTTAATTTTTTCGCTTCTCTTCCTAGTGGGAGTGTTGTGAGCTTGGGTTAATTTTGGGTTTTTGGGAAATTGAGTGATAAACACTATTGTATATTCTCATTGATTATAGTGAAATACTCAGTCGTCTCCAAACTAAACGTAGGCATTGCCGAACTAGTATAAAAATCTTGGTGTTCTTGTTACTGTTTTATTTTTCACTCCAAAATTGACTAACGTTTCCGCACAACAAGTGGTATCAGAGCTCCAGTTTTTTCTACTAGGGTGTTGTAGGAGTGAAAATCTGGTAGAGCTATAGTATCGGTGCTACAATACCCAAGAATAGTGTTGGTGCTACAGTTGTGAACAGTGTTGATGCTACAGTTGTGAACAGTACGGTGCTACAATACCCGTGAACAGTATCAGTACTATAGTCGTGTGAACAGTACGTATTTGTGAATAGTGGCAAGTAGATGGCTAGAGATAAAGATGAGCCTGTTAAGGAGAGGGAGTCGATATCGTCGTCATCAACACCGACATCCAATAGACATCCAATCGCTAATACAAGGTTAGAGGTTGATAAATTCAATGGCTCTAATAATTTTGGTATGTGGCAATGTGAAGTTATGGATATGCTGTATCAATAAGAGTTGGGCATGGTTCTGGAAGATAAACTCGAAGGTATGGATGACAAGCAGTGGACACGAATTAATCTCCATGCTTGTGCCTCTATTTGATCATTCCTTGATAACGAGCTGGAATTTCCACATATGAAGGAAACTTCTGCTTAGGAGTTATGAAAGAAATTGGAGGAAAAGTATATGACCAAGAGCGCAGAAAATTGGCTCTTCTTGAAGAAGTGACTCTTCCGATTTCAATATCATCCAGGTATTTCTATGCATGAACACCTAAATGATTATAATAAAATACTTGCTGAT
The DNA here is from genome assembly GCA_027563595.1 of Erythroxylum suave. Taxonomy (NCBI): domain Eukaryota; kingdom Viridiplantae; phylum Streptophyta; class Magnoliopsida; order Malpighiales; family Erythroxylaceae; genus Erythroxylum; species Erythroxylum suave. The sequence goes on along the minus strand of JAOSBN010000002.1, from coordinate 6,128,353 downwards.
TTAGCAAATCTTGATGTGAAAATTCCTGACGAGGATAAGGCACTATGTTTGTTAAATTCATTGCCTGATGATTATGATCATTTGACAACTACTTTGTTGTATGGAAAATCCGAGGTGAAATTTGATGAGGTTTCTGCGGCATTGGTGAATCATGAGTGTCATAAGAAGGAACAGAAGACTCACAATTCACAAACTGAGGCACTCACTGCAAGGGGACGAACAGAGGAAAGAAAAGATGGGAAGCGGGGAAAATCTCGTTCAAAATCACGAGGGAAGTTTCCCACTAAAGATGAATGTGCCTTTTGTCATCAAAAGGGTCATTGGAATAAAGACTGCCCCAAATTGAAGAACAAAGAAAAGGAGTTCTATAGAAAATGTTGCAAAATCTGGAGATGATGATTTCGAGTTTGCTTTGGCTAGTTCATCTGCTGATGGTCACTCCAAGGAGTGGGTTTTGGATTCAGGTTGCACCTATCATATGTGTCCTATTCGGGAATGGTTCTCTAGCTTTCAAGAGCTAGATGGTGGAGTTGTTTTGATGGGAAATAATAATGCCTGCAAAACACAAGGGATAGACAAAATCTGTTTGAAGATGCATGATGGAACGGTCAAAGAATTGAGTGATGTTCGGTATGTACCGGATATGAAAAAGAATCTTATCTCATTGGGAGTATTAGAATCCAAGGGTATCAAGATCACCATGGAGGGTGGAGTTCTTAAAGTTGTGTACGGGGCACTAGTGGTGATGAAAGGTATAAGACGAAATAACTTGTATTTCTTGCAGGGGAGTACAATTATTGGTGGAACAGTTGTCACTAAAGCTACTGACACAGATAACTCAGACATTACGAGGTTATGGCATATGCATCTTGGATATGCTGGTGAAAAAGCATTGCAAGGATTGGTGAAGTAAGGCTTATTGAAAGGTGTAAAGGAATTCTGTGAACACTGTTTGCTAGGTAAGCAAACTAAAGTGAAATTTGGCACTGCTATTCACCATACTAAAGGCATTCTAGATTATGTTCATACTGATGTTTGTGGACCTTCCAATAATGCATCTTGGGGAGGTAGCCATTATTTTGTCTCCTTTATTGATGACTTCTCTAGAAGAGTATGGGTGTACACCATGAAGTATAAAGATGAAGTCTTAAAGATATTCCTGAAGTGGAAAACGATGATTGAAATGCAAAGCGGTTGGAAGATCAAGACTCTCAGATCAGAAAATGGTGGTGAATATAAGTATGATCCTTTTTTGAAAGTTTGTCAAGATGAGGGAATTGTGAGACATTTCACGGTTAGGGAGACACCGCAACGGAATGGGGTGGCGGAGCGCATGAACCATACTTTGCTTGAGAAAGTCCGGTGTATGTTGTCTAGTGCTGGTTTAGGCAAGGAATTTTGGGCTGAGGCAATTACTTATGCAAGCCATCTTATTAATCGATTGCCTACTGCTGCGAACGAGGGCAAAACACCTATGGAGATATGGTCTGGTAAACCTTGTACTGATTACAAATATTTACATATATTTGGTTGTCCTACTTACTATCATTTTAGGGAAAGCAAGTTGGATCCAAGAGCAAAGAAAGCTCTATTTATGGGCTTTAGCACTGGCATAAAGGGATACCGACTCTGGTGTTCAAATGAGAAGAAATTTATTATAAGCAAAGATGTGACTTTTGATGAGACTGCTATGGTTAATTGGAACAAGCATGCAGGAGAAATTGAAGAGACCAAGACCATGAGTAGTTCAAAGCAGGTGGAGTTATTGAAGACTCCAGTTGTTCCAATAAGGTCTGACGTTACAAACCTTAGTCCTACAGTTGACTCTAATGATGAGGATGAGGATAATGAAGAGGAGGTATCTACCCAAGAGCCTCCACAGCAACAAGATTCTATTGCAACCAGAAGACCAAGAAGGGAAATTCGAAAGCCTGCTCCGTTTACTGATATTGTGGCATATGCACTTTCTATTATTGAAGAAGATATTCCATCCACCTATAAAGAAGCTGTCAGGAGTACAGAGAGCATGGAGTGGAAAAAAGTCATGGATGAGGAGATGAAATCTCTTCATAAAAATGAGACTTGGAAGTTGGTTCAGTTACCAAAAGGGAAGAAAGAAATTGGTTGCAAATGGGTATATGCTAAAAAGATGGAATCTTTGGGAAAAGACAATATAAGATTCAAAGCTAGACTGGTAGCTAAAGGCTATGCTCAAAAGGAAGGCATTGACTACAACGAGGTATTCTCTCTTGTAGCAAAACATTCTTGTATTCGTATTTTGTTGGCTTTGGTTGTGCAGTTTGACCTTGAGTTGGCTTAACTTAATATCAAGACGGTGTTCTTACACGGTGATTTAGAGGAAGATATTTTCATGTCTCAACCAGAAGGGTTTACGGTTGGTGGCAAAGAAAATTGGGTTTGTAAATTGCAAAATTCATTTTATGGTTTGAAGCAGTCTCCAAGACAATGGTACAAGTGATTTGATAGGTTTATGATTGAGCAGAAGTACACAAGAAGTCACTACGACCATTGCGTATACTTTCGCAAGCTACAAGATGGAACCTTTATTTATTTGCTTTTATATGTTGATGATATGCTTATAGCATGTAAAAGCAAAGTGGAGATTGAAAAATTGAAGACTCAACTAAGTAATGAATTTAAGATGAAGGACTTGGGAGAAGCTCGGAAGATACTAGGAATGGAAATTGAAAGAGATAGAGCAAAACGCAAGATTGGCATGTGTTAGAAGCAGTATTTGAAGAAGGTACTACAACGTTTTGGGATGAATGAAAATTCAAAACCAGTTAGTATACCTCTTGCTCCTCATTTCAAACTTAGTGCTTCTATGTCTCCTAACACAGATAAGGAGAGTCATTACATGACTCAAATTTCATATGCAAGTACTGTTGGTAGTTTAATATATGCTATGATGTATACTAGGCCTGATATTTCACAAGCTGTTAGTATTGTCAGTAGATATATGCATAATCCAGGAAAAGGGCATTGACAAGCTGTGAAATGGATTCTACGGTATATTCTGGGTACTGTGGATATTGGTTTATTGTTTCAGCAAGATGGAGTTACTGCTCAATGTGTTGTTGGATATGTAGATTCTGATTATACAGGTGATTTGGACAATCGTAAGTCCACTACAGGTTTTGTATTCACTCTTGTTGGAGGTCCAGTAAGTTGGAGATCAACTTTGCAATCTACAGTTGCTTTGTCGACTACTGAGGCAGAATATATGGCAGTAACAGAAGCTATTAAAGAAGCCATCTGGCTTCAAGGGTTGCTTGATGATTTAGGGGTCCAACAGGACCATGTGGATGTTCATTGCGACAGTCAGAGCGCTATTCATTTAGCGAAGAATCAAGTTCATCATGCACGTACAAAACACATTGATGTGAGGTTCCATTTTGTTCGTGAAATTATTGATGAGGGAGATATTCTTCTTCAAAAGATTGGGACCGCTGACAATCCTGCTGATATGTTGACAAAACCAGTTTCTTTACTCAAGTTTAAGCATTGCTTAGACTTGATTGGCATTTGTAAAATTTGTTGATTGCCCCGTAGGGGGATTGGGAGATGACCATTGGGAGTTTTCACTTCGAAAGTTTGAGCCAAGGTGGAGATTGCTGATTATTGTCTCAAACTCATAAAAGTAAAAAATGGTGGCTATTTCGGTGGCTTTCGGTGGATGCATGCATGCATTAGCCAGCTATAACCCATTGACTTCTCTGTATAAAAGAAGCAGAAGCAGCAAAGAGAGGTGAGCAGAAAGAAAAGCTAAGAGAGCCTAGAGGGAGAGAGAAAAGGAGATAAAGTTACATCAAGAGAGAGAAAATAGCAAGGAGAAATTTGAGAGAGAGATGGTTTTGTATTTTTTAGTTTTTTCTTCCTAGTAGGAGTGTGTGAGCTTGGGTTAATTTGGATCTTAGAGAAATTGAGTGATAAACAATATTGTATGTTCTCATTGATTATAGTGAAATACTCAGTCGTCTCCTAACTGGACGTAGGCATTGCCGAACCAGTATAAAAATCTTGGTGTTCTTGTTGTTATTCTATTTTTCACTTCAAATTTATTAGCATTCCCGCACAACAGAAGGTTTCATATTGCATCTCATTTCATCTTAAACAGTAAAAATAAAAAACCTTCAATTTGGTAAGTTTAGGATGAAATGTAAAATGATAAACAACTTTACACTATATTATATTATAAATCTTTCATCTAAATAACATTTTACTATATTATATTATGAGTCCTTCCGTTACTCCCAAACAACAATTTTTTAGTATTACATTTATTTACATTTTATTCTATTATAAACCACTTCGTTCTGTTACATTTCATTCCATTCAATTTAAAACTATACCTTAAACCAATCTTAGCCTTAGAATAGACGGTATCTTGCGTTATCTGTTACGAATATAATAGGTGTTGTACAAGGTCAAACTTAATTAAATAAGAAAATATTATTTGTTCATTTTTTGTTACAAACTCAACATTTAACGATGTTAGGGAGCAACAGTGAAATAAAAATAAACCTTATAAAAATATATAATAAAATTTTAAAAATAAGAATTAAAAATTTCGAAATTATAAGGAGTTCGATATAATTAATTCTTATTTAAAACTTAAATAAGTGAGAAAGAAATCGATTGGATTGTTTGGTTTCAGTTTTGATTTTGTAAAGTATTTAATTTTTTTTTACTTTTTAAATAAATGTAAAAGTATGTTTAATCATCAACACTAATATAATTATATTTTTATTGTTAATGATAATTAAATACAGAATAAATTTTAAAGATAAATTAGTTATTTGAGATAATTAAGTAATTATTTATATTATATAACATATATTGAGAAATGCAAGTAAAATTTATTATTTTTAGTAAAATAATAATTAAATAATTAAGAATAATATCTTAAAATTTAAATATATTTATATAATAGTTATCATGTTTAATTTTTAAAAAAATTATATTTATTAATCATAATTCTTACTATTAATTAATATTAAATGATTAAGTAATATATGTAATTGATAGTAAATCAGATTATAATGAGAAAACAAAACAGGGAAAAAGAAATCAAATAAAAAATAAACACTAAAAACTAGATTAAACAAATCATCATATTAAATTTAAAAATTAAAAAACATTAAAATGAAAACAAACAATTTAATCAGTATGTTGTTATTTATTTTAAATAAAGTATTTGATAAATTAGGATTAAATGATAAATTCGATATTTATATCAATATTAATATCAGTAGATCAATGCGTTTTCGTATTCGATTAACCACATTTTATAAGCATTTTAAATAAATCAAATGCTAATTTAGAGTCCACAATTTATTAAAAGGAAAATTTGCAAAATCCTATCCAATTTATCATAATCCATTTGACATATTGGTTGGCCTAGTGTTAAAGTTCACAAACAAGAATAGTTGGGTGAAATACCTGAAACATTCTGTATTGGTTGGTCCACCCCCTAAGGGGCCTTGATTTCTAATCTTTCCACAACATATGTACAACCTACAGAAAATTTCTGTTGCGAAACCTTGTTGTCTCTTGTCTCCAAGGTCCCCAACTGTCATAGTTGCATGTTCGTATAATTGTTATGCTTATTCATTTTCATGCAGATTTACGTTTTAGGTGGGGAGTAGATAATAGTAGTGGCCTCAAAGTTCTTACAAGAACTAGGTGAAAACAAAGAGCTTTCTGTCAAAACATGATAACACATGATGATTATATATTCTTACAAACAAATGTGGGATAGGATAAGCATGAATATTCAATTTCCTTCATGCAAGAAAGAACATCCCAAGCTGACACACAAGTTCTTATTTTATACACCTGATTATGTTTTTTATTCTCTCGATGTCACTGTCAGACATTCCCGAAGCTGAAAACAAAGCTTAGACAATTGAGAAAGCAACATACACTGTTGATCTCGTGATGTTATTGACTGAGATGCTGTGAGTGGATCTCTTAGTAGTTGTTGGATCTCACTGCAGAGCATAGACGCTTCCTGGTCATTGGCACAAGCTTCAGCAACAAGTTGAAGCAACTTAGATCCATGGTCATGACACGAGGATGGTTGGGACGGAATTGGAGGAACTAGAAAAGGGTGTTGAAGTAGTTGAGGAATTCTCCATCTTTCATTGCGGTCCCACGCAAGACATTTTTTCATAAGATCAAGAAGCCAAGGGTTTGATACAGGTTCATAAGTTATTTCATGGTTTGGATCCGTGATCACTTTGAATTTGGCCCAGAAAGTCTTGTACTCAGAAAATGGAGTTCTTCCATACACCATTTGGTAAAGAATGCAACCAAGAGACCATATGTCTGACGGACGACCACATTTTATAGTGTTTCCATTTGCATCCATCTCATTGCACATGAAAGCCTCGGGAGACATGTAGCTTAATGTACCAACCTACAATTTGTTAGAAGTTAGCAAGATTTACTTTTGATACATACCTATATAGAAAATCAAACATGTAAAAGCAATGGATTATTTTTCTAAGATACCTGTGAATCCCTTTGGATGTTGGTCGTATCACTCATTATGGCTTTGGCAATACCAAAATCAATCAATTTTAAAGAACCTTTGACAAGAAGAAAGTTTGCTGGCTTCAAGTCAGAGTGCACTATCCGCTGTTCGTGTATGGTGTTGACAGCTTCAAGTATTTGCTGAAAGATAATTTAACATGATGAATTTGATGGCTAAGCTGATCAACGTGTTTTTGTTTAGAAAATCATCTGAAGTTAGAAAAGTAACAGGAGAGAATATCGTGATCTTTCATTGAGTACTCAAAACTATTTTAAAAAGAGGTTCTATATCATATCAAAACAGTTAAAGGACGCATCTCCTATTAGATAGCTAATTTCACGGTTATCAGCAACAGGAAGAATAGCCGGTTCCCTCGGCACGGGAAAGTGGTCTCCCATTATCAAGTTGACCTTCCTCAAGATTACAATAATGGCAACAATGTTAATAATTAGCTGAATTGATCAAATACTATATCAGTGAGCAAGATAGACAGAGAAGACGTATTAAAAGCACTATTAGCAAAGTAAAATAAGGATGATAGTTAAGTGTACCCCACAGACCTGCCAGTAGAATCTTAGCCAATTCTCATATATAGACTGATTGAAGCTATCCAATTCTTTCCACTTCTGCGAAAGCATGTGAGCCAAATCAATTTCCCCGTATTCAAGCACCATGTATATATATCCATCATCCTTGACTCTTCCATCCTTATTGCTCATGCACCCATTCATCACTTCACGAAGCAAAGCTTTGTCTGTCACCTGATTCGAAAAGACTACTAAAGATATCAAAAGAATATTATACATAGTAAAAGAGTACATGTATATCAAAAATCTTTTGGTATCATGAATTTGGGAAAATATAAAGTAGGTTCCATAAAAGAGCTCAAGTGGAGTAACTCTTATTGGCCCGGAGGTAATATCTTACATACATTATTGCTAAAAACTTAAAACCACTCACAGGCATCGGCGTTGTGTGTATGCATAAATGACAAGAATAACATGGGATGAGGGTTAAGGAATTTTTTGTGAACAATATTTCTAATGTTTCATCTGAAGAGTGTAGACACCAACTACACTGTGCCACGTTCCACATACTTTGCTCCTTGACAGAGGAGGTGTTTCCTACTTCCTTCACAGAATAACATGTAATTATTCAACACAAATTAAAGTTTATCATCCCATTACTACGTGAATTTTGTTCATCATATATATTCTAAGTGCTGCTCTATTTTTCAAAGGCATAGTCAACTATTCAATATTTTGTATCAGTTCATAAATCCACACAACCTTGAACAGGATATTACTTGAAACCAATTTCTTAGGTTGCAAACAAGTACCTCATAGTCTACTAGTTGTATAATGTTGTTTTTTCCCTTCAGTTTGTTCAGATACTCAATTTCCTGGCAAAATCCATAAGCTGTTGCATAATCACGACCCTTGAGCTTGATTTTCTTGAGTGCATAGATTGTACATTCTGAAGAAATGACTTTGTGAACTTCACTACTTCCTCCACTTCCTATCTTACCAAGCCTTTGGTACAGTTTCCCATTAACTTTAAAGAACATCTCAGGATCATAGTTTTTTTTACGGGGAACTGACACAGCTTTACCAATTGAAACCTTTTCCTGTCTTTCTGGTTTAGCAGGCTCCAACTTGGCATCTGAAGTTACGCTTTTGGGAAATGAAGCTTGATATTGTGCATCAGTGGCAGCATTTGATGATCCTCTCTCTTTAATTGTCTTGTCACCAGCATGAGAAGGATTGATTGGAATGTCAGTTTCCTTGGGAATACTAATATCTTGCTTTCTGGGTAGGTTATTTCCCTTACTTTGAGAATCCATAACAGAAGTGGAAACTTGGGTTGCATTGACTGGATGTTCAATCAGAACCCCCCTTGTATCCTTCAGTGAAGGATGTGAGATCCGGTCTGTATTCCCTGCATTCACATGTTGAGGTTTCATATTATGATCTCTTAAATCTTCAACTGCCACATTAGAACTGTTATGTGGATGCAAACGGGAGGAATGAGTAGTCGAATTAAGCATGGGCGCCGAAGTAGAATTAACAGATGTTGTGGTGGGACATGATGACCCAACAACCGAGGACTGAGTTGCAGGTTGGTTCAAAAAACTCCTTAACTGTTGAAGATGGTCCTGAATAACCGATGTTCTCTTTGGTAATGTACCTATTGCACTTTCAGATCTTAAAGTGTTATCAGATTCCAAATTCTGAAAGTTCTGATGTTTGGAATCATCTTTGATAGTGTTCAGTGCCTCTGCTTGGTTGCTTGCGTCCCAATCCATTTCTGTCAATGAAAGTGAACTTATATGAGAAGATAAGTTCCCCATTCCAGTGGCCATACCATCACGGGCCCCTGCATATTGGGACAGACGAAACAAATACATGCATAGCAAAATGACAAATTTATGAATTATCAAGAATTCAGAAACTTCAGTCATAATGTCATGAAAGTGGCAAATAATTACCGCAGCACAACTGACTTGAGATATAAACTGGAAGTGAGAAGGAAAGTAAATTACCCTGGAAATTGGCAACTGTTTTCATCTGATATTGAACTTTGCTCTTTCCATCAGCATTTTCAGATTCTCCAAGCAAGGAAGGCGCTAGATCATTTTCTTTGTGATCAATACAAGATTTAATTTGTTCTCTCTTCCCACAAAATGGGTTGTAGGTCTCATCCGTAGTCTTTGTGATGGTGCCTAGCATGGAAGGTGGCGTAATTGTTGCATCTTCGTGGGTTTGCTTAGCAACAGAAATTGCATTTTTGGTATGTACAGCAGAATCCTTTATACAGCGAACATGAGTTGATGCAACATTTTCAACCGTCTTTGAGCTTATGCTAGGACCGACTTCTGAAGTTGTATTTCTAGATGTTTCACGTTGGGGGACCACTATACGCCTAGGCATTATACTACTACTCTGCATTGCACCTAAAATCAACAAACCAGTCATTTGTGCTTTTAACAATTATTGGAACAAATTTACAGGAACCAAGATGATCCAACATCACCCAACACCAAAGCTATCCACTCCTCCATATTTCTTTTTAACAAAACACATATCAGCAGTTGCAATCTGAGTAAATAAAGTATCTACTACTAACCTACAAGATTTTTTTCATTGTACAAGGTTGAACACAAATGGAAGTTATTTTCTCGGGAAGTTACTCCAATTGAGGATGCTCTCAAAGGTTATCACTTTAAAGGTTCAAAAAAGAAGGCAACAATACACTGCAAATTTGAAGAAGCCCATTCCTGACTGGTAATTGTTGACTTACTAATTTCCATAACCTAAGATTTTGTGTATCCTAAACTTATGGAACATATTTGCAAGTTAAAATTTTGGGAATTCTTTGCAACTCCACATGTCATGTGTGTGGGGACATTGAAAACTACGGAATGGAAATCGTAGATATAAATCACTTAAATTTCCTTCAAAATAAGTTAAATAGAAAAATGAGTTCCATCCTAGTCGAGTTATAACATATACTAAACCAAAATATCATAACTGGCACAAAGCTCTGTTCTTTTAGCAGGTGGGAGGAAGGAAGTTAAACACTCTTAATTCAATGCTGTTTCAAACAAAAGATATAGAGAGATTCCAATTAATTCAATAGAATTAAATTGATTACTTCACATATAATTTTCTACAATATAATTCATTCGTTCTTAAAAGGGTTTTCAAAATCACTTGATTCCAAGCAAACACGCCACAGCCATCAAATTTTCAATTTTCACCATAAGAGCCAAGCATAAGATAAAGCCATAATTTCGAAAAAAAAATGTGATGAAAAACAAAAGGATAAATAAAATAACAGTTATTCATTTGATAAATCTACTGCGCAAAAAGAGGGGAAGGGAGGTACCGAGTGGACGATGACGCTTGAAGGCGGCTTGAACATGCCGAAGAAAATCCGGCGGAGAGGAAGAAGAAAAGGACGATGAAGAAGACGACGTCGGGTCTGCGTTGACAATCGGACGGGCGAGACTCTTCAGCGGCGGGGGAAGGTTAGCCTCCCTGTCCATGGGCGGATCTTAACGGCATTTCCAATGGCAAGAAAGCCGAAGAGAAGAACAAATTAGCATATTGTAGAAGTTTGTGTAGGAGATTCAAGTGTAGGCTCCATCCTGTAGTATTGAGATTTGAGAGGCATCGTCAGTCACTGCCCAAGCTGAGAGAGAGAGAGAGAGAGAGTGGCGAGTTTTGAATATGGTTTATTGGCGCTCTCTGGTCCTCGTCGAGAGCAGCTATTGGGCCATTCTCGGTGTCGTTTCCTTACAGTATAGTGGGCCTTAATGCAGTGATAAATACACTCCACTCAAAACTCCCAGTCCAAGTTTGGACCAAGAATCTTTGGATACACGCCACCTAGCCCAACACATGTAAAGTTCGACTGAATCTCATAAAGGATCATTTATTGTTAACAAATAGTCAAGATATTGGCCTTATTAATCAACCGATTACATTAGCAGTTAGCTGGTAGCTGATTTGATTTACGAATTGTATTAGCTATTTATTAGAGATGTTTGGTAAAATTAGTTGTTTAATATTATTTGCTTATGTGTAAAATGACTTATAAGGACATGACCTTAAAAAAATATTTTTTAAATATTTTATAATAATTTAAATTTTAAATATTTAATTTTATAAAATTAAGTTTATAAATCTATTAAAAATATAATAATAATTATCATCATCCTAAATCCAAATAAATCTTTATTTCTAAAGAATATCTGGTCCACTTAAAGTTTGATCATTTACACAGTTGCTAAAGATATATCATCACTACAACAAAAATTAAAGTAATAGAGTTCCTGATTGATTAGATCCATTTGGGATTGGAGGATGTATTCGGCACTTGTTTTTTGTTTATTTAATCAGCTGAGGCAAAATGTTGCCCCTCTTTAGCTTGTTAAAAATAAGCTTTATTAGGTTGGTAAAAACAGCTGGTTAATATAGTCAACCAATTAAATTGGTTCAATCAACTACTTTTTTAGCTGAAAAGCTAACATCCAAACGGGGCTGTTGGTGTCAAGAAAAGTTTTCCTACTTCAACTAATATGCCCTTGTTCAGAAAATCGGACCAACACTTCTGATACTATAAATCAATTCTTACTATATTTTATTAAATGCCATTCACATATTTATATATAACCTATATAAATGTGTGGATAACATTGACTAAAACAAAATTGAAACATCTAGAAAATTTGTGATGGAGTGACCATTATTTTGATGTTTTGGTCGGTTGTTGTTATATTATTTTAATAATATATAACAATTTGCGTAATTTATATATTTTCATAATAAGCATAGTGCGAAGAATAGACAGGTTGGATAATTGAAAAATTATAAAATAAGTTCCATAAATAATTTGACTTTTTAAATTGCATTAAAAAGATCATATTTTTAAGATTAATTATGTGATTTCATATAATTTGAAACCAAAAATACTATATTAATTAATATTAGAGCAGGTAATAACGCTTTTGATCTACTATTAGAGTTAATTTTAGATCATTTTCGAATGTTCGCATTCACATAATTCTATGTTTGTTAATAGATAAATAGAATTTGTTGGAATTGTATACTTATAAGATGTTGCTTCTCCATAATTATCTGAAGACATTTTCAAGTTCTATGTTTCATTGTGTCTATCTTTTCAATATCACCACTATTGTTACTAGGGAAGATATGCTTAAAATATTCACTTATAAGAATCATCCGTTGTTGTTTATTGTTGTGTACAAGAGAAATAATCAAGAAAATGAGTTAAAAGAATCCAAAAAAATGGGACGAAAAGGTCATTTTCTCTATTAAGGTTATTGGCTATGAAAATTTTAATAAATACATGAATAAAGATTTTTTCAAGCAATGAAATTACCAAAAGCCTTTAAAAATTTACCAAACGACCTACATTATTGTATAAAAGCATACCCTTTTCTGTAAGAATTGTTGATAAAAGCAACAGTCAAGATTAGGGTCTTGCTTAGATGATTAGATGTTTAAAATGGAAAAGGTTGACCTTTTGGCTATGTTTTTTCGTTGTTTTTTACAAGATACGAATGCAATTTTTTAGCAAAAGAAAAAATCATCTAGTCAAGTTGATTTTTTAAATCACATGTTACCCTGATGTTTTAGTTAATTTTGATGAAAGATCAAGGTTCTCTTTCATAAAGAAAATAATTTTTACAATGAACTGATCAAATTTTCACTTAAAATTGATCAGTTATGAATAATGCCATTAAATTTGAACTGAAAATGAATTTTTTGAATTGAATTGGTCGTGGTTTGTAATAAAGGATTCTGATTAATCTCTCCAAAGGAATCAATTCACAGTTTTGTGTTCAAGACTTGTCTTATTAAAAATCTATTGCATGGAAAACTTGTTAGTTACCAAATTGACCTATCTTAAAAAGATGTTTATGCATTTAACTGTGCATTTTCAATTGTACATGCTTATGTAATGCTATTAAATGATACAACAGGTTGAACTAAACAATTGAAATCATTAGTTATGACACTAAAAAGATTGTCCAAAGGTTGACCGTGGCTTATGATCAACGGCATCGAAGGTGCTTATTACTATACTTAGTGAATGTGATTTCATATCCAAAGATAACATATATGCTAACTTGAGTAAGATAGATTGTTTATTAAAGTATGTTTATGTTAGCATCATTATTGGTTAAAATTATGAATTTAAATATCACCCAAAGGTGAACTTAAATACATATTTAATGTTTATTGTTTGTTTGACTCTCTTAAGGTTACTTAAAGCATTTTAATGTGTGAGCTTGTGTAATGTTTGCAGCTTTTCCTAAATTTTTAGCTTTGGGCATTGGGTTGATCAACTTCAATGGGCTAAATTGTGCGGATTGGTCTAAGAAAAGCTAATTTCAACTGGGTGTTATAGATTTGACCTAAAAATAGTTTCGAGTGAAAAGCTTATAGCCATTATTGAGACTAGTACAAAAGCTGACAAGTTTTCTCATGAGGCTTTGGAGCGGTTAAGCAGGACGAACTTAAACTGACATGGATGATGATAGTTAAAAATGTTAAACCACTAATTCTTAAAGTGAATAAGACAAAGGAATTTATGATGAAGATTAAGGAGTATTCCTAATTAGATATAGCTGATAAGTCCATTATGGGAACCTAATAAATGAGTTGACAACCAAGAAGTTTGACTGCTCACAACCCGTATGGGCATGACGAATCTAATAACAAAGCTTAAATTAATGAGTATTGATGAGAGTAAGTCTTTTTTGGTTTAGTTTATCATCAACTTGCTTCCTTCTAAGTTCATCTAGTTTCAAGTGAATTATAATACCCTAAAGGAAAAAATATAACTTCAAAAAATTAAGGCCATGCTGGATTAAAAGTAAGGAAGGTTAAAGAAGATGAACGAATATATTTCACAGTTTATGTCAAATCTAATAGCAACAAAGCTAAATCGAGTAAGAAGGACAAAAAGAATGATGAAGCCCAATAAAGTTCAGTCAAGTCCATAAGGAGTAAAGGTATTACTTCTGCAAGAAGGTTGATCACTTTAAAAAAGGTTTTTCGAAAATAAATGTATGGTTTTAAAAGAAAGGTATACATTACGTTTTAGCATTTTTCAAATAAAGTCTTAATGAAGTACCTAATATTAACTTGTAGTTAGATTCTTATGCAACTATAAACATGTCACATGTCATATATTACATAGGAATTCCTTTCAACCTAAACTATAAATGGAACTGAAAAGGTCTTATATATAAGGAAAATAATGAAGCATGAATTAAGGGAATTGGGACGTATAGATTAACCTTATAAACTAGATGCTATTTGGATCTAGAAAAGTGTCTTTTTGTTTCTAGATATAATCATAATCGAGTTTATATTCGAAAGTTTATTGATATAGAATTTAACTTTAAGATTAAAAAAAGAGTTTTTTTTTCATTGTTTAAATACATGTACTATTAAGGTTTTTGGTACCTTTGTTGATTGTTTATATCATTTCAATCTTGGTGTTGATTTTGTTGAGTCTCCGTTTCGTGTTGAAAATAGTATATCTAGTAAACTTAGCACACATACTGAGTACTCTACTTTCTTGTAGCATCAAAAGTTATATCACATGTCCAAAGAAAGGAAATTGAGGTTAGTGAAAAGTAAAATCTTACTTCAATTGAATTTTGCTAACTAGGATGTATATGTGGATTGTATTAAAGGTAACCAAACTAAACACATACTAAGGAATCCATCTACAAGAAGCAGTCAATTTTTTGAGTTGATACATACTAACATCTGCGGTCCTTTTGATGTTTCATCTTAAGCAATAAAACACGTTTCTTCACTTTTATTAATGACCTCTCTAGTATTGTGACTTGTATTTGTTGTATGAAAGTTTCAGTTAATGGACATCCTCAAGGTTTTCATTAATAAGGTGGCAAGTCAGCTAGATAGAAAAATACAAGCAGTAAAGATTGATTAAAGTGGTGAATATAATAGTTAGTTTGATGGAAGTGGATAAAGTTTGGGTTTGTTTGTAAAATTTCTTAAAAGTCCGACATACATGCATAGTAAACAATGCCTGATAAACCACAATAAAATAGTATAGCTGAAAAGTGAAATCATACTCTTTTGAACATGGTTTGGAGTATGCCAAGTTACAACAATATACATTTATTCTTGTGGATGCATTATTAAATGTTGCATATCTTCTTAAAAGGTTCCTAGTAAGGTAATTCTAAGACCCCTTACCAACTGTAGATAGAAAGGAAACCTAGTTTAAGATACCTTCATATTTAGGGTCACTTGACATAAAAAATGTATATAATTCATATGAAATGAAGCTTGATGTAAGGGCCATTAATGGTTACTTCATCGGTTATCTCAAAAAGTCAATAGGTATAGATTTTACTGTCCTAACCATAATATAAGAATATTTAAGTATAGTGATGCTTGTTTCATTAAGAATGGTCAATTCAATGGGAGTAGGGAACCATAAAAGGTAGATATTTGATAAATTCAAGTGAAAAGAACTACATTCAGTATGTCTCCTCAAGTTGTTATCCCTCTTAATGTCTCAAAGTCACACAATACGATGGAATAACAAATCAATATTCAAAACTCACAAGATGGATATATAGGTAAGAGCTAGCTAACGTTGTGTAATTATAACCAATTCTTTTTAAAACATTTAGAAACTAAATTTGTCCTAATTAAAGGAATGTATTCAATTCCATGGAACTCAAAACAATGTCATAAAATATGTTGTAATGTTATTGTCCCTAAAAAACTCAACTTTGTTTCTTATACCATGTTCATATATACATATTACTCCATACTAGCTGGCTTCTTTTTGTTTATCATTTCCTATAATAAATTTATAACTTGAATTATAATATCATTTTCTAATTGCTAAATATTAGAAGGTCCATTAATAATATTATACTATAAGTAAACTATCAACAAAAGATTACCTTAATTTTCTACCATTCTTGCCCCTTGTTTTATTTCTTAAAAACTTGTTATTATTAGTATCCTTTGAAGGAAGCCATTGCCACCTTTGTTGTCCTTCTTATTTTCATACCATCCTCCTCCTTGGCACGAATCGTGGTCGTTTCCTCTATAATCCGTTACTCTTACTGAGCATTGTAACTCGACCTAATGGAACTAAGATGAGACGAAAGTGAAACCAGGATAAATAATACAATTTAGTCCTTATCAAATAAGGATAAGTTTGCAAATTAAGAAGGAATGTTGTAAATAAATACTCAACAATGAAAAATTGATAAATTTTTATCTGTGAAAAATTTGTAAGTGTTTAGTAGTAGCATAATTGTAAATACTTAGTAGCAGACTTGTTAATTTTCATTAATAACATAATTGCAAATATTTGATAATGACATAATAATAAATATTCAACAATGACGTAATTGTAAATATTTGATAGAGATATATCTGTAGATATTTATCCTTTAATTTTTAGACAAGTTTTATGGCCTTTAGGTAACCCACAAATTCACCTAATAATATATCATTGTTAGAGAAATTATTCTGTACAATTTTAGAGTGGTTTTACCAAGTGATCCATAGCATCAATTTGGACAAAGAACTGTCGGTAAGAGATTGAAGAACGAAAAATTTTTAACTATGAAGAATTTAAAAAATGCTAATATTTCAACCATTTTTATTGAAAAACCCATCAAAGGAACATGTGATACTTACATGAATATTTTCTTTCCAAAAAGGGTATGCTTATGTTTACAAAAATTTTCAAAATTAAGTATGAAAAGAATGAAAATTAAAAAAATTAATATGTAAAAACGTCTTCAAAACTTAAAAAATGACTCTAATAATAATGGTTAGTATTTGGAGGACAAATAATAACATTAAATTAATAACATGAATATGCCTCAACTAACTAAAATAAAATTCTATAAATTTGAAGGACGTGAAAACAATGAAATTAGAGAAATAGCTTCTAAAGGTGATGAACATTGATTAAAAGACATGATTCTTTAATGAACGATTGCAAAACAAAAACCAATATAAGGAAGAAGAAAAATAGGGCTTTTAGAATTATATTCACCAATCTTTTCCACACATACCACACAACCATGACTTGATCATTAACTAATACTTACTAAGCGTGAACATGGGTGAGGACGAAGAAATGAAATCCAACCGTCCACTTTATCAACGACTATCATCCTCCTCTTTTTATTGACTACTATATATCACTCTCTAATCTCTTCTCATTAAATATTCTTCCCTTTATGCCCCTCCTCTCTCATGTTTAGAAACATCGTCAATGATTATCCAATACTCAGCTCTCCGAATTTCTGATCTGGTTAATCATTGCAAAACAATAGATATTGATTTAGCTTCAGATTGTGGATTTGACCTATACCTCTCCGACTACTTTAATAAAAGGATATATGACCTTTAGATTTGTTTAGTTGTTTTGTATTGTATATGGTTTTTCTAGATCTAAGAAGGTTTTTGTATGATGTTTCATGTTCTTTTCCAGATAAGCTTGAATCTTGTGTAGGCAAAGTGGTTAACATGTCAAAATGGAAAGAGGTTAACGCGAGGCTTTTGGGTATAGGCCATGGGATGATTCCCCCATCGGCTTGGATTGACCCCTCTAATGTTCATCTAGGGCACAATTGAATTTCAATTTCCCTCAAAATAATGGCTTAACAATATCTCCGCCTTCATAAAATTCCCGCTCTTCTCTATTTAACTTTTCTCCTCCCTTCCAAACCTTAACCACGAGCTCTACCTATTCTCTCAGGTGATTTCTCACGTTTTCCCCTGTTTGATTGGTAGTTCAAGTTTCTGTACTGATCTGTGCTTTTGACCTACAGGATTTGCGATGAAAGGAGGTAAATCTAGGTCAGATGCCAGAAACAACACGTGAGTTCTCCTTTTTTTGTTTTTTGTTTTTTCTTTTTCCTTTCTCCATTTAAGTACCTTTCAGATCTCAGACATCAGAAGTTTAACGATGGATCACCGTAAGTTCTATGATCTGTAGTTCAGTTAGTTTTTATGTTCGTTTTCGATCCACACAAACCTTTTTGGGTTTTGATTGAAGATATCTACCCTCCTCTCTTAAATCAATCTATCATCAAAACACCTACCAAATCGAAGTTCTTTGGGTTTTGATTGAAGATAAGTTTGTTGATGAAGTGGTGAATGCAATAATGGTTCTTCTGCCCTTTTGCTTTTTGGTTTCAGTTTTTGGTTACATTCCTACAAAGCTCATAGAACTTTCAAAAAAGACAGTCTAGAGAGAGCGATATTTGAGAAATTTCTGACAATTATCAGACATCAAATTACTTCATTCAGCATAAATCTTTCAATTTTTTCTAGTGTTACAGTACAAATGCTTGACGTTTCTATTTATCATGCTTATTATCAGCTTGGTGTTCTTAACTCTTTATTGGCAATTGAGCAATCAAGAAACTTGCCCATGGTTTAAAAGGTTAGAGAATGGATGTTTCACATGGCTCTCCTGGTCAATCTTGAATTCCATCTATTGTTATGGTGTGATTCTTTTCCATTTGTTGTTGTAAGCAACTTAGCTTTGGTTATTCGTATTTAATTTATAATGACTAAATCTAAGTTCTAAGAATTCGTCTCTATTTTTCGTTACAAAACTTGTGTTCGTAGCCAGTTGCCAAAGGTAGAGACGATAGATTCTCTTTTCCAACCAATTGAAAAAGGTGATGATGGGATACTCAGGTAATACTTCTAATTATAAACAAAAATTATATTTATTATTCAGCTGAACTTGAAGTTTTTGTTGTCCCTTTAAACATGTAACCAATCAAGGATTCTTTGTAGGAGCACCCAGAACATTATATGTCTCTAAGGCTGCAAAAATTTCGTAGGATTCTTTGTAGGAGAACCCAGAACATTATGTGTCTCTAAGGCTGCAAAAAATTCGTAACTTCTATATATTAGTTCTGTCATCTTTAAGCGTAAGTTATCATATACGTAATTGCTTTTATCTCTTATTGATTGTCCATTGGGGGTTTTTTAAATCAGAATTATAAACAGTAAAGCATGACGACTTCTTCTACTTAAGTTCATCTTTGTATGCCATTGTGCACTTTGTTTCTGCATGTCCCACTTGACTTTCCCTTTTAACAGCCTATTGTCCAAGCTATTGATCGTGCTTCAATATTTTTTATCCAACAATGCTCTGTGGCCTCAAGTAGATAGTATGGAAACTTTTTTTTCTGGTAAAATAGATTCAATAGACAATACTTCTTACTGCATAGACATATAATAAAAGTGTTATATTTGGTTATGCTACTTTCTCCTTGTCTTCTTTCGATATAGATTTTAGCATGACCACTCTGGTATTAGTTTTTATTTGAAGTTTTAGTTTTAGAGATTGAAACTTTTGAGTGATTTTGATCAGTATAGCTATTTGATCGCTTTTGGTGAGATCTATATAATAGTCCTTTACTTTGGAATCATTGATATCTTACATGAAACAATGGATTAGGACTATTAAAATCATTGGGGAGGTTAATCAACCAGTATTAAATCAAAAAAGAGAATATGCACAACACTTTACTCCAAATACATATCCATTCACAATTTAGCAGAGTTAAAAATAGATTCAATATACAATCTTACTTCTTACTGCGTAGATATATAATGAAATTGTTATAGTCGGTTGCGCTACTTTCTCCTTGTCTTCTATCGATATAGATTTTAGCATGACCACTCTGGTATTGGTTTTTATTTGAAGTTTTAGTCTTAGAGATTGAAACTTTTGAGTAGACTTGTATCACTTTGTTTTGTTTTTTCTTCTTGTTTGAAGTACTTGGTAGGTGTTGTTGAACATAAAGATGAGGATGCTATTGATGAGGTGTTGAGAGACTAGGCAAAGTTGGAGGCCATGGATGCATCTCATCCTATCTATTTTGCCAATAAGGTTGTTAAGTAATTTTTTATATTTTATGGTATAATTCAATAGAGAATGTAATTGATTTAGTTTGCATTCTGGTGATAAAAACGAAGCAGTGCTTGTCTTCAAACAAAGCTTTGAATCTTACTTTTTAGGTTTTTAGGCCAGTAGGATTAAAGAGAAACAAAATTACAAATTAAAGGTAATTTTTGATATTTTATGGTATGAGTCAATAGAGAATGTGATTGATTTAGTTTGCATTATGGTGATAAAAACGAAATATTTTGCTCTTCAATCTCTCTCATTAAATGTCTCGTCAGAGCTTCATTTAGTATTTTAGAACCTAAGACCTACTTCACCACCAACTTCTACTCTTTCTCTCCCTCTTCTCTCAACTTTCTTGGCTTTAGTAGATATTTTCTAGATAATTTTCCCGAGTAACGATTTTCTTTCTCCTCTCTCAAACCCAGAATGTTCTCTGTTATTCTTCTATCTGCGTTAATACTTCTCTTCCCCTTCTTCTTTTGTCCTCTTGCCTCATGTTCGTTCTCTTTTCTTCCTTGATGTTTTCCTTCTTTTTCTTTCATTTCATCTTTACATTCTAGTGTTTTCTCTGGGTTTCCTTTTCTTGGGAAAAACGTATGTGTAAGGGAAAAAGCTAGATGTGAATTATAAAGGCTTATATTGTTCAACCATTTCTTCTTCTCCTAAAATTGAAAAGAAGACAATTTCTTTTGTTTTTCTACAGAAATTTGTGTAAAGATCTGTTCAAGAAATGGTGAAACTTGGAAGATTCTTGCTTGGTTTCTGATAATGATTTTCTTAGAATCAAAGATCTTTGCAGAATCTGGGTTTTGGTTCTTAGTAGTAGGTTTGTCTCTTTTTTTATTATTTGTATGCAGAACATAAGCTGGCTCATTGCTGCCCTTGTAATATGTTTAAGTGCTGCCCTTTTGCCTTGCCATATCTTCTTAATATTTTTTTTCCTTTTTTGTTTTGAGATAAACTCAACTTAATCGTTCATAATTTCCTGTTGATTTGTGTTTTGATTTTGCCTACAGAGTAAAAATTTTATATGAGACATCAACTCCATTTTTCTATTACAATTGTCGTATCTTTTAATATACTCTTTTAAGAGAGTCGATGAAATGAAATAACTTTCACCTTTCCAAAAAAGTTGCACCAGGATAATAATGAACTCCAATGAGACAACTAATGGCATTAAAAGAGAATCAATGACTAGTCATTTTATTGATAACTTTTTATCAAAGGCCAGATCTTCAATAACATTTTATCAAAGGTCAGATCTTCAATGGGAAGAGAGACTAGATATTGCCTTGATTGTTGTACCAAATACTTTGATGCTTTCATTCATTTAAGGAACGTTGCTTAAATAAAATGAAATAATTATCACCTACTGAAATAATAGTCACGCACACCAGTTATGTGATATGTACTTTGATAGCTGTTAAAAGATATAAAAGATTCAAAAGCTTTTAAACAATCCAAAGAGAATATGAATACTTGACGCATTAGTCGACTACATTCATCATATACTCTCCTTCTCTCCTTCCAAAAAATTAAATACACCTTCTCTTGTTCTAACAATTAAATGATCAACAAGAAATGCAATAAACACCTTTTCTCGTTATAAGAATTAAATGATCAACAAGACATACAACAAACACTTACATATGATATCCTCCTCTTCTCTTGTTCCAATGATTGAAATGATAAAAAAAACCTCTAAACAACAACAATACTTTTATTAATACTACAGATTTTGTTTGGACATATTTGGTAGATTTAGTCATTCCACCGCCTATTTCTTTCGTTTCAGTCTCTCTCTCTCTGTCTCTCTATATGTGAGAAATTTCATTGTAACCAAAAACTACGTCTTTCTTCATCAACGATTAAACCATTAGTTAGGGAAACCTTTCTTTTTCTATTTCTTCTCCTCCAAAACAATATCTCAAGAAGATAGTAGCTAATGTGAGTTCAATGGTTGACAATACCAACTCAGAAATACTAGCAACTAAGGACTTGCTTGGAGAGCTATCAAAAATTGTTGTTTGTAATGATTCACTGGCTATTCTGTTCGCTCACATGAAGTTTAAGGTGATTTGTGCAACTTCCAATCTTTTTTTCTTGTTGGCTATAAATTTCTAATTTTTGTTTGAACCTGTTTTTTTTCTCTTTTCTTTTGTTGTTGAATAGTCTGTGTTTGCTACTATTATCTCGTTTTACTTATGAATCTTTTTACCATTTCTTTTTTGTTTCAAAATTATTTTGTCAAGCTAAAGCAGATGGTGGATGCGAAGAAGAATCATACCTACGATCACCATGTCATGATGAAAACATCTCAACTACAAAAAATTAACATGTCTTATTTAAAGAACTTCTCAGCACAAACAGTTGTGGAAGAAATCTCCCTGGCATTGAAACTCGAGGGGCCTTCAACTAATACTCCAAACCATTTGCAGAGCCTTTGTACTCTTGATAAGGTCAAATCAGCTCTGAAAAGGGAAGATAAACAATATTACTTAAAAAAATGATCATTTTCATCTCCACCAACATCCTTCTCAGACCATAACCAAGAACAGGAACAACATGAACAAATGTAAGGAAGTGAAATGGATGGCAGATGGACCATGTTTGCTACTGGGCGTCCTGGTTGTTGTATGTATGTTATGAAAGAATAATCCTAAACACCCTCGTTGTAACGCTACGATTCTATCCCTATTATTGCTGGTCAAAAAGCCTCAACTTGATTTTAATGCAACCATTTGATTGAGTGGGGGTGTAAGTTTTGTACGTTATAGACTATAAATTTTAGCACATAGAAATTATGCATTATATAATCAATTTATGAAATCTTTATCTTTTTTATTCGAATTTTAGGTAAGTATATTTAGTGGGTCTAGTTTCTTCATCCATGTGATTCCTTTCTCACTAAATTTCTAATGTTTTGTATTACATATTTCAGACACAAACAAATTATTTGGATTTTTATTGTTTCCTGGTTCCACTGGCCGGTTATGTGTAACTAGTAAGTTGGTTTAACTGAAAAAACAAACATGCAGAAATCGATAATATTTATAAATTAATACACGTGGAACTATATTAAGTAAAAAGGTGACGTAAATAATAAAAGAAGTAAGAGAAAAAAGTTATCATTTTAGATATCAATTGTCTACAAATTCAACATATATTCAATCGAACTAGAAGCAAAGCAAATTCATTACGATGAAATCATTATAAGATAAAAACCAAAAAAGATAATAACACATCACAAATGCCTCCATTATTATTCATTTAAGAGAATTAATCAAATGAAATGACAGTCATTCTTAATAAATGCATTAAAAGGATGCAACAAGAAAAACTTTACTAATGTATTTATTAAAGGTGAAGTAATATTCAACGTTGGAAAAAGAGACAAAATATGTTATACTTAATGGTACGTGTTTCTAAACACAATAAAATTTATGACTCACTCATTTGAAACCGTCGTCGATGAGTTAATTATATAGATACTTCTCATTTAAATGATAGGATATCATCACCTTTTTTTATTATTTATCAGTCGTTCTCTACCCAAAATACATTCAAAGATATCGGTGGAACTTCAAAACAAGAGTTTTAACCTTCATACAACATTTGTAAGTTCTTGATCTGTCGACCTTTCAACACAACTTTTTATTGTTGTTATGTATAACAATTATTTTAATACAATCACAATAGGCAGTGAAAGTGGCAAACTTATTTTATATGTTAGTTTTTTCTTTAATCCTTCTAAATGTCTTTAAGCACTTTCAACTTATGCATATGAATTTTTTTGTTGTTTCACTAAATAGGCTATTTTCTGCTCATATATTTGGATGATTGTTCTCTAACTAGAATACATTTAAAGATATCAGTGGAACTTCAAAACAAGAGTTTTAACCTTCATCCAACATTCATAAGTTCTTAATCTCTCGACCTTTCAACATAACTTTTTATCGTTGTTCTGCATAACAATTAATTTTGACACAATCATAGTAGGCTGTGAAACTAAAAGTCTTTAATCACTCTCAACCCCATGCATATGAATTTTTTTGTTATTTCACTAAATAAACTATTTTTTGCTCATATATTTGGTTGTAAAGCACAAGTAATGTAATTATAGAAAACAAGTCGATATACAGTGTCTCAGATACTTAAGCTTATTGAAAATGAAAATAAGTTAACAGGCCAGAGAGATCGATCCAAACAAATATTAAGTTGATGAAAAAAAATGGCTTATTTAGTAAAACAATAAAAAATTCATATGCATGGAATAAAGTAAAACTTGATATAATATTTTATCAAAAAAAATGAAGCATACCTCGGTAGCACAAAGCAAATGCAAGGTCAGACAACAAAACCTACAAAAAAAATTAGAAAAAGCAATTTTTTTAAAAAAAGTTAAAGTCAGAAATCATTAACATAGGAAAATTATATTCCATTTTTCGTCTTCTTTGTTACTTATTTTCTTTTTGTTTTTGATCAAGAATTTATTAGCTTTATAATAGTTAAAGATAATTTAGGTTTAAATAATTTTATACTATATTGTAAAATTTTAATATATAACGTAAATATATGGAAATTAGTTATTGGAATGAATATAAATTTTTTATTCAAAAGAAATTGATAATTTTGAAACAAAAATATCATATATATATATAACACTTTTGATAAGTTTATAATACTTTATATTGCATTTTAATTGTCATAAGAATAATTTAAATTTTAACTCTTTTAAATAAATTTTTTCTTTTTTTATAAGCGAATATTAATTTCTTGACTTTTATATGATATTTTAATTTTTATAGAAAAGCTTCATTTGATGTCTAAATTTAATTTATGGTACATTTAAAAGACATTAAGTGTTAATTTAATTTTTAGAAATAGTTTAATTTTTAATGAAATAATAGATGGTTTGATTCTATATATATTTTAGGCGTGAAAATATTACAAGAATAATTTTATATATTTGGTATTTAGTCATTGTATAGTGTGATATTATAATTGAAGTAATTAATGATAATTTAGGTTTAATCATTGTATAGTGTGATATTATAATTGAAGTAATTAATGATAATTTAGGTTTAAATAATTCTATATTATGTTGGTAAATTTGAATATATAACATACATTTACAGAGATTAGTTATTCTAATGAACGTAAATTTTCTATTAAAAAATTAATAATTTTGAAAAAAATTTCATACATACAACGCTTTGGATAAGTTTACAATATTTTAAATAGCCAAAAAAATATCGTATATACAACGCTTTTGATAAGTTTACAATGCTTTATATGATATTTTTATCATCATTATAATAATTTTAAATTTTAACTCTTTTGAATAATTTTTTCATTTTTTGAATATAGATTAGTATTTAAAAAATAATTTTAGATATTTGATATTTAGTCATTGTATAATGTGATATTGTGATTGAAGTTGTATATTAAAGCTAAAGTATAAAATAAATAATTATATATATACACACATATATTCGTACAATTTAATTAAATATTAAACAATAATATTTTCTAATATGAGAAAAAATAGTCTATTTAGTGAAATAATAAAAAAGTTCATATGCATGGAATAAAGTGAAACTTGATATAATATTTTATCAAAAAAATAAAGCACACCTTGATAGCACAAAGCAAATGCAAGATCTGACAATAATACCTACAAAAAAGAAAATAATTTAAAAAAGACATAAATTAAGTCAAATTCAAAAATCATTAACATAGGAAAATTATATTCCATTTTTCGTCTTCTTTGTTACTTATTTTGTTTATTTTTGATCAGGAATTTGTTAACTTTATTTTGTAAACATATTGGATTCAATCTATATATACCTCTTTTAAACAAATCAATTTTTGGTTTTTTTTCATCAACTTAATATTTGTTTGGATCGATCTCTCTGGCATGATAACTTATTTTTGTTTTCACTAAGCTTAAGTATCTGAGACACTGTATATTAACTTGTTTTCTATAATCACATTACTTGTGCTTTATATCCAAATACATGAGCATAAAATAGCTTATTTAGTGAAATAACAAAAAAATCCATATGCACGAGTTGAAAGTGCTTAAATACTTTCACTGCCTGCTATGATTGTGTCAAAATTAATTGTTATGCAGAACAACGATAAAAAGCTGCGTTGAAAGGTCGAGAGATGAAGAACTTATGAATGCTGGATGAAGGTTAAAACTCTTGTTTTAAAGTTCCACCAATATCTTTAAATGTATTCTGGGTAAAGAACGATCATCCAAATATATGAGCAGAAAATAGCCTATTTAGTGAAACAACAAAAAATTCATATGCATGGGTTGAAAGTGCTTAAAGATATTTGGAAGGATTAAAGAAAAAACTAACATATAAAATAGGTTTGCCACCTTCACTGCCTACTGTGATTGTATTAATATAATTGTTATACAGATCAACGATAAAAAGCTGTGTTGAAAGGTCGAGATATGAAGAACTTACGAATGTTAGATGAAGGTTAAAACTCTTATTTTGAAGTTCCACCGATATCTTTAAATATATTCTGGGTAGAGAACAACTGATAAACAATAAAAAAGGTGATGATATCCTATCATTTAAATGAGAAGTATCTACATAATTAACTCATCTATGGCGGTTTCAAATGAGCGAGTTATAAATTTTATTGTGTTTAAAAATAAGTACCATTAAGTATAGCATATTTTGTCTCTTTTTCCAACGTTGAATATTGCTTCACCTTTAATAAATACATTAGTAAAGTTTTTCTTGTTGCATCCTTTTAATGCATTCATTAAGAATGAGTGTCATTTCATTTGATTAATTCTCTTAAATGAATAATAATGGAGTCATTTGTGACGTGTTATTATCTTTTTTGGTGTTTATCTTATAATGGTTCCATCGTAACGAATTTGCTTTGCTTCTAGTTCGATTGAATATATGTTGAATTTGTAGACAATTGATATCTATAATGTTAACTTTTTTCTCTTACTTCTTTTATTATTTACGTCACCTCTTTACTTAAATATAGTTCCACGTGTATTACTTTATAAATATTATCAATTTCTGCATTTTTTTTGGTTAAACCAACTTCATAGTTACACATAACCGGCTAGTAGAACCAGGAAACAATAAAAATCCAAATAATTTGTTTGTATTTGAAATATGTAGTACAGAACTTTAGAAATTTAAAGAGAAAGCAATCACATGGATGAAGAAACTGGACCCACTAAATATACTTACGTAAAATTCGGATAAAAAAGATAAAGATTTCATAAATTGATTATATAATACATAATTTTTAAGTGCTAAAATTTATAGTCTATAACATACAAAACTTGCACCCTCAAGCAATCAGATGGTTATGTTTAGATCAAGTTGAGGCTTCTTGACCAACAATAATGGGGATAGAATCGTAGCGTTACAACGAGGGCATTTGGGATTATTCTTCCAAGCCATAACGTACATACAACAACCAGGACACCCAGCAGCAAACATGGTTCATCTGCCATCCATTTCATTTCCTTGCGTTTGTTCTTGTTGTTCCTGTTCTTGGTTATGGTATAACAAGGATGTTGGTGGAGATGAAAAGGATCATTTTTTTAAGTAGGATTGTTTATCTTCCCTTTTCGGAGCTGATTTGACCTTATCAAGAGTACAGAAGCTCTACAAATGGGTTGGAGTATAAGTTGAAGGCCCCTCAAGTTTCAATTCTAGGGAGATTTCTTCCATAACCATTTGTGCTGAGAAGTTCTTTAAATAAGACACGTTAATGTTTTGTAGTTGAGATGTTTTTATCATAATATGGTGATCATATGTATTATTCTTCTTCACATCCACCATCTGCTTTAACTTAACAAAATAATTTTGAAACCAAAAAGAAATGGTAAAAAGATTCATGAGTAAAACGAGATAATTATAGCAAACACAAACTATTCAACAACAAAAGAAAGGAGAAAAAAGAAAACAGGTTCAAACAAAAGTTAGAAATTTATAGCCAACAAGAAAAAAAAGATTGGAAGTTGCATAGATATCACCTTGAACTTCACGTGAGGGAGCGGAATAACCTGTAAATCATTAGAAACAACAATTTTTGATAAGTCTTCAAGCAAGTCCTTAGTTGCTAATATTTTTGAGTTGGTATTGTCAACCATTGAACTCACATTAGCTACTATCTTCTTGAGATATTGTTTTGGAAGAGAAGAACTAGAAAAAGAAAGGTTTTCCTAACTAATGGTTTTATCGTTGATGAAGAGAGACTTAATTTTTGGTTACAATGAAATTTCTCTCTCTCTCTCTCTCTCTCTCTCTCTCACACACACACACACACACACATATATATATATATAGAGAGAGAGAGAGAGAGTGAAACGAAAGAAATAGGCTGTGGAATGACTAAATCTACCAAATCTGCCCGAACAAAATCTATAGTATTAATAAATGTATTGTTGCTGTTTAGAGGTTTTTTAATCATTTAATTCGTTAGAACGAGAGAAGAGGAGGATATCATATATAAATGTTTGTTGTATGTCTTGTTGATCATTTAATTCTTAGGACGAGAAAAGGTGTTTGTTGCATGTCTTATTGATCATTTAGTTGTTAGAACAAGAGAAGGTGTATTTAATTTTTTGGAAGGAGAGAAGGAGAGGATATGATGAATGTAGTCGGCTGATGCATCAAGTATTCATATTCTCTTTGGATTGTTTAAAAGCTTTTGAATCTTTTGTATCTTTTAACAGCTATCAAAGTACATACCTCATAACTGCCATTTGAAGGATGGTTTATCTACTTTGCATGTTCTTATTATAAACTCCCACAAGTGTCTGATATACTGCAAATATATAACAAACAATTTATCAATATCATCTAAGCAAATTCTATTTTTCATATTTGATTTCGGTAGGGCATTATCAAATTGAATATCGTGAGCACCTACTAGTATGTCATAAAGACATAAAAGTACATTAAGTAGGATGAAATATATTTTATGATGGGCCATAAGTCTAATGGAAAGGCTTGATGAGACTAGAGAATGGACCTAAAGCCCATGACATATTTAGTAATATAATATACTTCCTATAAATGT
This sequence comes from Erythroxylum suave, assembly GCA_027563595.1. Taxonomy (NCBI): domain Eukaryota; kingdom Viridiplantae; phylum Streptophyta; class Magnoliopsida; order Malpighiales; family Erythroxylaceae; genus Erythroxylum; species Erythroxylum suave. The sequence goes on along the minus strand of JAOSBN010000002.1, from coordinate 6,099,228 downwards.
CTTCAATGTCACATATATATAATTAAGATGGCAATTGTTATAAGATTATGCTAGGCCATACTAATTATTTCAATATTTTAAATATCTCCCAATCCTCCAATTTGGGTTACGAGATTAAGAGAGACGAAGGAGAGATAATTGTATAATTATGTATTTCAAATGAGACGAAAATATGGAATTAAGGTTTTCTTTTGTGAGTGGGACTCACCAACTAATGGATATCACACTAAAAAATTAAAAAGATTCACATCAACATTAATGTAATACTTATTTGGAATACTTAACTATCCAAATAATGGGGTCAAAAGTTCCATTAGTGAGAATTAACTTAGATTGTTTTGAAATATCATAGTTCTTTGGTACATGTTGAAAAAGTTAATTTGAACCTTATTTGCACCAAAATTAAATTTAAATCATAATGCTTTAAAGTATTCTAAAAGAACATTAACATGTTGAAAAAGTTAATTTGAACCTTATTTGCACCAAAATTAAATTTAAATCATAACGTTTTAAAGTATTCAAAGAGAACTTTAACATTTGAAAAGTACTCAGTATTAGTTGACAAACAACTCAAATTCGACCTAACTCGAAGTTAATAGACTTGGTCTAAGCTGGCAAGCTTTGGGCCTAACTCAAATATTTTTTAGGCTTTATGCAGGGCTCATGCTCAAGCTCCCCAACCTAGCTTTGTATAAAAATTAAATAAATATCTATCACAACTAATCTAGCTCCCTACTTCCCTCCCTTTCTCTATCACTTTGCAAGTCTTCGTAGTCATCACATCTCCTCCTCACCCTCGTACATAAAGTTAGCTTTTGGAGCAACAGATTGCGGCTTGTATTTGATATTCGGGAAATGAGGTAAGGTTGAGATGTGGTAGGTTAGGACTGAAGAGGATGATGAACAATATTGATGGGAGGTATGTTAAAGATGTTTTAGGTTGTTTGTATCATCAAGTTAGGTTGCATGCATTTAGAGCCTTCTTACTTTGGACGGTCTTCAAGCTACTTGTAACCTGATTTGGTTTAGGCCTATGTAATATGAGCCAAACCTGATCAAACTTCGATTTAAATTTATGCTACATTTTGTGAGAATTAAGCGTCAACTTATTTCAACCTTAATTGTTTGAAAAATTAATTCATAACTGAAAAAGGAGAGAAAATCAATTTACAAATAATTTTTTAAGAAAATTTGTTGAAGGAAAAGACTTTGGAAAAGAAAGTAACAATTTTTATTCACACCCATGACAAGAATCGTTCATCATTGAGCTTTATCACATTATAGGAAATGTTTGATAAATAGCATATTGCATTAACTGTTAGCTGTTAGCTGATTATATCAACTGATTTGGCCAGCAAATAACATTAGCTGTTTATTAAAAAAGTTTGGTAAAATTAGCTATTTAATATTAATTGTTGATGTGTAAAATGACTTATAAAGATATGATTTTAAAAAAATATAAGGGCATGAATATTATATTTCTTAGTATTTAGTTGG
>JAOSBN010000002.1:6077480-6097631 GCA_027563595.1 Erythroxylum suave | reverse complement strand
ATATTCTTATAAGAATTTAGATTTAGATATTTAATTTTAAAAAATTAAGTTTATAACTTTAATAAAAACATGAAAAATTAATAATAAAGATATGATTTTAAAAAAATACAAGGGCATGAATATTATATTTTTTAGTATTTAGTTGGATATTCTTATAAGAATTTAGATTTAGATATTTAATTTTAAAAAATTAAGTTTATAACTTTAATAAAAACATGAAAAAAAATCAAATAATAATAATGATGATGATGATGATGATGACAATGTTAAATTCTCTGTTAATATAAATGATGCAGTGAGCTGCATCATGTTTATATTTTTCATGTAATATGTATAAATTTTATTATTTAACAAATTAAAAATATATATAATTGTAGTATGACACAGATATGATATATAGTACTCATATACTAAATATATTAATTTGTTGTAACTTTTTATGTTCAAAAATGTAATATTATGCTATTTTTAAATGTAAACTAATATTATAAAATTAAATAAAGATTTAAAAGTTTAATTAACTTCTTTATTATATTCTTTCAAACTTTACGATAAAATTGTGTGATAAAAAAAAACCAACTTTGAAAACACAAAAAGCAAAAGTAGAAAGCAAAGTGGAGGACAATAATGTTATTAGGCAAACAGCTAATTACAAAAGCTCCTCTTATGGAACTTTTAAAAATCAACTTATTAGAATTAAATGAACTGACCAATAAATCATTCACCAAATATATCAATAATTTTTTAAGATGATCAAAAAGTTAACTTTTATTCGAAAAACTAAAAAAAACTAATAAGCTATTTCTTAAAAAAAAAAGCTATTTATCAAATACCTCCACAGTCTTCAAATATTTTTTTAGGCTTTATGCAGGGCTCATATTCGAGCTCCACAACCTGGTTCTATATAAAAATTGAATATATATCTATTATAACTAATCTAGCTCCCTACTTCCCTTCTTTTCTCTATCACTTTGCAAACCTCCGTAGTAATCACATCTCCTCCTTACCCTCATACATAAAGTTAGCTTTTGGAGCAATAGATTGCGGCTTGTATTTGATATTCATGAAATGATGTAAGACTGAGATGTGGTAGGTTACGATTGAAGAGAGATGATGACCAACATTGATGGGAGGTAAGTTAGGACTGAAGAGAGGGGGATGAAGATGTTTTAGGTTGTTTGGATCATCAAGTTAGGTTGTGGGCATTTAAAGCCTTCTTACTTTGGACAATCTTCAAGCTACTTGAAACTTTATTTGGTTTAGGCTTATGTAATATGAGCAGACTTAATCAAACTTCTAGTTAAATTTATGTTACATTTTGTGAGAATTGAGTGCCAATTATTTCAACCTTAATTGTTTGAAAAATTAATTCATAACTAGAAAAGGAGAGAAAGTACAAATAATTTTTTTAGAAAATTTGTTGAGGGAAAAGACTTGGAAAAGAAAGTAAAATTAGAACCATTCATCATTGAGCTTTATCGCATTATAGGACATGCTTGACAAATAGCGAATTGCATTAGCTGTTAGCTGATAGCTGATTATATCGGCTAATTTGATCAGCGGATAACATTAGCTGTTTAATAAAAATATTTAGTAAAATTAGCTATTTAATATGAGTTGTTGATGTGTTAAAATGACTTATGAAGACATGATTTTAAAAATATATAAGGGCATGAATGTTATATTTCTTAGTATTTCGTTGAATATTCTTATAAGAATTTAGATTTAGATATTTAATTTTATAAAAATTAAGTCTATAACTTTAATAAAAACATTAATAATAATAATAATAATAATAATAATAATAATAATAATAATAATAATGATAATAATAATAATAATTCAACGTTAAATTCTCTATTAATATGAATGATGTAACGAGCTACATCATATTAGTATTTTTCTTATAATATATATGAATTTTATTTTTAATAAATTAAAAATATCTATTATTATAGTATGACACAGATACGATATATAGTAGTCATATACTAAATATATTAATTTGATGTGACTCTTTATGTTCAAAAATTTAATATTATGGTATTTAAAATGTAAACTAACATTATAAAATTAAATAAAGATTAAAAAGTTTAATTAATTTCTTTATTATATTCTTCCAAACTTCACAGCATAATTGCATGATAAAAAAAAAACTTTGGAAACACAGAGCAAAAATAGAGAGTAAAGTGGAGGACAATAATGTCATTAAGCAAATAATTAACTCCAAAAAGCTTCTCTTATGGAATTTTTAGAAATTAACTTATTAAAGTTAAATAAACTGACCAATAAATCATTCACCAAATATATCAATAATTTTTTAAAATGATAAAAAAGTTAACTTTTATTCGAAAAATTAAAAATAACTAATAAGTTATTTATCAAATGCCTCCACGGTCTTCAAGATTGCAAGACCAAAAGTTATTGAATCCGGCTGGCTAAGATTTGAGTATAGGGTGGAGAATGAGTCAGGAGAGTGGGAGATTCAAATTACGATACAGTGCGCTGTGGGCCGATGGGCCTTCAAACATACGAAAAAGGGTACTGATTTGTTATTCTAAGTGGGCCACTATTGATACCTCTTTGTTTATAACAAAGCCTGATTATAAAAGCGCAAAACGAATGTTCAAATTTTGAACCAGGCTCGCTCTAGTTTGCTCCCTTAAACTAAGAATAAAACCAAACTTATCCGACAACTAAATTACTTTTAAAAGGGCAAAGATAGAGCCGAAACGTTAACGTTTCAGTAGAGATAACAAAAGGCATAAAAGGAAAAACAAAGATGGTACATTAGTTTGTGGAAGATGAGTGTTTTATTGGGTTAATCATCGTAAAGTGGAAAGCTTTATGACATTAGCGTATGGGGTTGTCCGTTGTGGGCATGATTTTGAGGCAAAAAGAAACATACGCAGCTTTTCCCCATAAGAAGTTCATTAACTCTCTAATTTTCTATTGCACTTTGTCCGAGAACTCCACCTCGGGATGGTTACCGCTGCTATGATCTACTTACTTATTCACAAAACGGCATCGTAGGACTATTAAAGGTTGCAGTTTTTAGATGAACAAACACACGTACCAATTTTTACCGCGGCTAAATTCAACTGGTTTGGTGCGTTCTACCGTAAAAAATTTACATGTCAAATTTTTAATTTAGTTTCTAATTTTTAGTTTTAATTTATTTTAATAACTTTTTGTTGTTAAAAACTGATTAATGTATTAACTAAATAATTAATTTTTTAAATTAACAATTTATTGTAAACTAAAATAAATAAATAAATATTTTATTTAATAATTTCAGTTTTAATTAAATTTTATTTTTTCATAGATAATATTAATCTCTTTCAATTACATTTCAAAATTTTAAAATTTATTTAATTTTTAACTGATTTTATAATTGTATAATCTTTTAAACCTTAAGCTTCTTATCTTATACATGGGTAATAATAATTTCTTTCTTGCTTAATAAGTATAATATAATTAGTTGTCTTTTATGTTTAGAAGTATTTGAGAATTATTTTTATTTTAATGGCTAAAAATGATAAATAGGGAAAAATACATTGAATTTACAAATATTAATTAAATTAAATTTGTCATTTAAATTTAGATTATTATATAATCAAATAAGTTATTCAAAATATATAAAATTTAAATTATTACATGCATAAACAATTTAATTAGTGGGTATTAAAAAAGTAAAATATGGTTTCTTTGGAAAGATAATAAATTGATCACCTAATTCTTTTACTTTCTTGGAATCCCTTGGCAAAAATAGCAAAGGGCAGATCAATGGGAACTCAAAAAGAATTGCAAATGACATCTTTGATACGTTGTGTGTCTTGAAACTAAAAATAAGAGAAAGAAAGTGCCCCACCATTTTCAATCAGCTTACTTGACAGTAACGTTGTGAAGATCGTCCTCCATTATTTTAAATACGGTGGACCCATATGGTTTTCTTCCCCAGTTGATCCAATTGCCTGTCATGCAAATGAATGGCCAGCTTCTAAGCAGTTGGATTTTCTTTATATAAACTTTTACATGTCCAAAGAGCTCTATGTCAACTACATAACTTATAGAGAGAAGCTTTGTCTGCAGCTCTTCCTTGTAGCTCATGCAAGGAAATTAAAGGTAAGTACTATACCTTCAGCAGCTTAGCTCCGGTTCTATCTCAGTTCCCTTTCCAATGGCTAAACATAAAGCCCCTAAAATACCCAACAAAGCGATCCATCAAAACCAAATACCTTTGTCTCAGAAGTTGGAGAAGAATCCTTCCTGGTTCGCAGTAAGAGGCATTTTCAACTGCAAATACCTCCAACTACAACTGCAGCAGCAGGAAGCAAAGCATCAAAAACAATCGCAACAGCAAAAGCAAGAACCGGAGCAACAAAAGCAACCTCAACAACACCACCAAGCTCAAACAAAGGAAAAGAAACATCACAAGTATCAAGAACAAGCTTTGGAGGAAACCAGCAAAAGATGCAAGAAGTTGAGGTGTTCAGGCTCTCTTTGTAATAACACAAAGGTCATGCATAGGCCTGAAATAGCCTCACCTGAAGTCCATAAGAAAAGGGCATTAATGGGCTCCACTAGTAATCACGATGCTTCAAGCAGATCCATGAAAACTCCTTTACGTGAGCTCAATGGGGCTGTTTCCACTACTAATTCTTCACTCTCTGCACCTTCCAACTCCCTGATTAGCGCCGGGACTTCCTTTAAAGGAATGCCGTTCAGGAGGTTCTCTAGTTGCTACGAGTGTCGAATGGTGCTTGATCCTGTTCTTGGAATAGCCAGGGACCCTTCAATGAGAGGTAGCATTTGCTCTTGCCCTGAGTGTGGTGAGATTTTCATGAAAGCTGAAAGCTTGGAGCTTCATCAGGCTGTTAGACATGCAGGTAATTAACTCCTTATTGCTGGAACGATTCAATCAACTTTGTACCTCTGATATATCTTTTTCCACTTATCCTGTTTAAACCACTCATCTCTCTATCATGATGTTACCAAATGTCACAGTTTCTGAACTGGGACCAGAGGATACAAGCAAGAATATAGTGGAAATCATATTCCAATCAAGCTGGCTAAAGAAACAAACTCCCGTTTGCAAAATAGATCGCATCCTCAAAGTCCACAACACACAAAGAACCATCTCCAAATTTGAAGAGTACAGGGATTCCATCAAATCCAAGGCCACAAAACTCTCAAAAAAACACCCACGATGCATAGCAGACGGCAATGAGCTCCTGAGGTTTCACTCCACCACATTTACATGCTCTCTAGGCCTGAACGGATCATCCAACTTGTGCAATTCCATCCCTCACTGTAATGTCTGTAGTATCATCAAGAATGGCTTTAAAGAATCGACCACTATAAATGTCAACGGACATGGGATTTTAACCACGGCAACAAGTGGAAAAGCACATGACAAAGCTGAAATATCAGGGGATGGTGATCACAAGAGGGCAATGATGGTATGCAGAGTGATTGCTGGAAGGGTTAAGAAGAGCATGGAGGGTGACATGGAGGACTACGACTCAGTCGCCGGAGCTGTGGGGGTTTACTCTAATTTGGACGAGCTTTACGTGTTTAATCAGAAAGCCATTTTACCTTGTTTTGTTGTTATCTACAGTGGTTTTTAGTTACGTCCAGTTTGAAGCGACATTGTACTTTTGCCTTGATTTTGCACCAGCAATTCTTGAATGTCGATGCCATTGCTTGTAAGTTGTAATCTTGGCGACCCGCGGGTCAACGAGTACCAATAAGTTCGGCAGGGGCTACCAGTACCAGTACAGGACATGTTGATGGTTATTGGGTGTATCGCACGATGTCCCATTTACCAAAACTACGATTCACGTAAACGAGGCACAGCAGCAATTAATGGCTTTTGTTTTCACCTTAACCTCACTGAACTGAGATTCACCTCTACGAGACCCGTAAATTCTGCTGTTACTTCTATATGTTACATAAACTCTGTTCTGATCAGTACTAGTTAATTTGTTTAGAGTACAGAAAAGACAGGCATTGCCCACCTTCACATGACATCATTCGAAAGAGAGTTTAACAAATTACCGGACTTCATGCTTATCACTAATTTTTATATAACTTAAAGTTATTATTTTTTATATTGTGTTTGTAATAATTCATAAAATACTATATATCTTAATTCAGATGATATTTATAGAGTTGAGTATGTTTCTATTTTTTGATACTTGAATTTTGGAAAAGTGAATGACATTGTAAGATGGAAAACTAGCATTCGACATGGGATCTGTCTGTTCAACCCAGTGATTGTCTATGCTGCACTTGATGTATAACAGAAAAAGATTCCTTGGTTCTAGTTTGTTCCATCTTAAGCTGAGCAGTGACTGACAACTAAACGGCCCAAAACACTGACAAACCTACAATTTCTTGCATGTCAATGTGTCGTTTTGCTTCAGGAAATGGACGCCTCGGAGCTGATTCCTGTGCCTTTGAGCTGGGGAAAGGCCTGACTTCGACGAGTCACAAATACTAAGTGGATCAGAACAGAGGCCAGGCCACTTTGTTGCATATGCAACAGCGTGCGCTACCACTTGTTCTCTGGCTTTGTTTTGTAGCTGGCTTGTATGGGCAGTCGCGCATTTCAGGTTTCTGCATCTTAAATTTCTCTATTATTTGACTCTTCTTTTGTACTCATTGTCTCATGATTTTGGATTTTCTTGAATCCAGACAAAAAGGTTAAGCATCCCAGTATGAGCCTGATAAGCACTAACTAGGAAAAAATAAGTGTGCATTGCCCTATACATTTTGAATCTTGAAATGGAATCTAAAACAGTTTTATGGGGCTACTCAACCACTGATAAATGCCACCAAAATTAAAGATATGTATGGTCTGATTAGTTGACAGTAATTGGTCGGTGCTTAGAATACAAGCTATGCTTGGGACTAGACAATTTTGCTTGTCCATTATCCGCAGCTTTGTGCGGTGCTTTTACTCCTAAAGCCTGAAAAGTACGAGAAAAAGGATCACACATGCATAAAACGCAGAAACAGAAGCATCATTCCAAATGTTGGCTCCTGGTGAATTTAATATACAGTTGACAAGATTTTTAGAAATTGTGCTCTTTCAGCAGTAATAACTAAACTTAAACATTTGCACTTGTCTAAAAGGAAAAGGATGATAGGCATCGGAAGCAGAAGAAAGCGATGTGTTTCAAATCAAATTATCACTCAATGCACAGCCCTTAGGAGGAGTAACTGCACCCTGCAAAACCAACGAGGCTCTCTGATTTTGTCATCAAGTGAACGATAAGTTTGTTATGGGCAATAATGAGTTGTTATAGAATATTCACACCTGACAATTTTTGTTACAAGTTTGTTACCATCTCTTTATAAGAATGAAGAATGACACATAATGAAAAGGAAAAGAATTATTCCCTACAATTGCCCCATCTTGTCTTTTTTCTCTCAAATCTTCTTCTCCTCTTTTTCTCTTCCTCTTCTAATTTCTGCACTATTTATATACTCGTCCATTAATTACATCATTTAGTGCTTTCGTTGACATGACGGAAGGTACGCACACACAGTCTAAGGCTTTGAATGAACAATTGAAACAGATGTAGAAACAATTGACTACTTATGAAAATGTTCTTTCTCAAATTGATTCTTTGGTTACTAAGGTCAAACAATAAACATACCACATTGATCAACTCCTAAAAGTCATGGCCACCCAAACTTCCATTCCCATCAATTTACAAGTCCAGTTGGCTAAATCAGACTAAACACCCATACCTATCTCTACTCTTCCGTCCCCACCACCATCCTCCCAACCTTCATTGTTAGACAATTTTGCCGCTAAGGGCAATTTTGTCATTTTCTCATTCAGTGGATAACATTTAATTGCATTATTTGGTTTTAAATAAATTATCGGTTAAGTTATGTAATATGATCCAGTTAAGGGTAATAAAGTGACCCAATAAATTATCTAAATTAATGGGTCAAATTTCGGATGAAAAATGGATCATTTTTATTGTAGACCTGATCCATATTAACCTTGTGATAGAGAAACTCGATATGAAAACTATATAAATAGGTCAAAGTCTCTTGCAGTTGCTCATATCAATCACGAGTATAAGGAATCTCTAACTCATTAAAAGAGCTCTTGTTTTGAGAAAACTATAGAAAGACCTAGCCCGCGTCTTGATGAAGGATTCCCATGAAGACAGAGGTGGATTCGAGATCGTTTTGCCATCGAAAATCTTGTTTGAAATTTCAGAACCGAACTCAGGTACATTTTGTATTTCTCCTTTTTTTTTTACCCTTTTACGTTCGATCCTGGATACGTAATAAGGCATGCTTTATGTATTACATTCATTACTCCCCTTACCCACTACTCTGACACCACCTATTAATTATCAACCTCACTTTTTCTCTCACAGCACTCCAAATCTTTCCTACCATACTGATTCCACTAATCACCTTATTTATTGGCTACCAAAACTTGAAATCTCCTCATTTTCGAGTGATAATGTTTTGGGTTGGATCTTTCAAATTGAACATTTCTTCACCTTCTATGACACCCCTCCTTCCCACAAATTCTCTATTGCAGCCTTCTACATGATCGGCCTTGCTATTTAGTGGTATTATTAGATGCACACCATTGGGCAACTCTCCTCTTGGGAGGTTTTCACTCGCCAACTTGAGTTATGATTCGATGGTTGTTTGCTTGAGTTTATATAGTTGGGCTTCATGGTTCAGAGAAGCAAAGGGTCCAAATCGTAACTCAAGTTGGCGTGGTTGTTTATTTGGTAGCTTTTGAGGCTCTCACCAACTACACTACCAGTCTCTCTAGTAGCAATCTTCTAAATTGCTTCATCTCTGACCTCTGTGATAACATTCAATGTGAAATGTGGTTGCTTAAACCTCACTCACTTCATGATGCTATGGGCATGGCAAAGCTCATTGAGGACAAGTGTAATGCTAGTATACCATGGTTATTTGCTTGAGTTTATATAGTTGGGCTTTATGGTTCAGAGAAGTAGAGGGTTCAAATCGTAACTTAAGTTAGCGTAGTTGTTTATTTGGTAGCTTCTGAGGCTCTCACCAACTGCACCACCAGTCTCTCTACTAGCAATCTTCTAAATTGCTTCATCTTTGACCTCTGTGATAACATTCAACGTGAAATGTGGTTGCTTAAACCTCACTCACTTCATGAGGCTATGGGTATGGCAAAGCCCATTGAGGACAAGTGTAATGCTAGTACACCACCTTATACTTGTTTGTTCCTTTATAAACAATTTCTCCAACCCCTCCCTTTCCACTCCCATACCCATATACAATTTCCCCAAAAACCTACCATTTTCCCATCAAACGTCTAACTTTGACAGAGATGGCCGCTCGTCAAGCAAAAAGGTTATGCTTTAATTGCAATAAAAAATTCATCCGTAGCTATAATGTAAAACTCCACAATTCATATGCCACCTGATAGATGTGGGTGAGTCCAATGACTCTTCTCTTGATGTTATCGGCCTAGAACCGACTGAGGTCCCTTTTCCTAACACCTTGGATTTGATTATTGAAGAGCTTCCCTGTATTTCTTTTCATGCTTTTACTGGTCAGATGGTTCCTTCTACCTTGAGATTAGTCGACTCTATCTATGGCCACCCAATTGTCATTCTCATCGACGATGGCTCCACCAACAATTTTATACAAACACGGCTCGGAACCAATATGGGTTTAACAGGTCAGTCCTCTCCATAGCTGAAGGTTACAGTAGGGAATGGTGATACTCTGGGTTGTGTGGGTTCTTGCCTTCAAACACCGCTCAAAGTGGATCAAGTCATGTTTTCAGTTGACCTATTACTTCTTCCAATTTTTGGGGCCGATGCAGTACCTGGTGTCCAATGGTTACAGGAACTTGGATTGATTTTATTTGATTATGAGGGCCTTCAGATGGAATTTACATAAAATGGTCGACCAACACGTTTTCGAGGCCTTCAACAGCCGATCTTCACCCATATCTCCATCGGCCCACTTCACCATTTTTCCACGACAAACTTGGTAGCTGAATTCTTCCACCTTTCTATTGAGCTGACAACCACAAACCTACAACCCATTATTAGTCCATTAACTCCTTCCTTCTTCACCACTACACTTCACACTCTTTTCTCCAAAATTTCCTCCATTTTTTTCTAAACCAATGGGCTTACCACCACCCCGATCCTCGACCACTATATTCCTTTGGTTCCAGGTACCTCACCCATCAGTGTTAAACCTTACCACTATCCACATTTTCAAAAGGTTGAGATTGAACGACTTGTTGGGGAAATGCTATCTGAGGGGATAATTCGACTAAGCCAAAGCCCTTTTTCTTCTCTGGTTCCTCGTATGAAGAAAGATTACAACTCTTGGCACTTTTGGGTTGACTACCAGATTCTCAATGCTGTCACCATCAAAGATGGGTTTTCGATTCCTACGGTCAACAAACTATTAGATGAGATCCACGGCACGAAGGTCTTTTCAAAGCTTGATCCACGGGCTAGTTACCATCAAGTTTGAATACACCTATATGATGTGGAGAGATTAGCTTTTCGGACTCATGAAGGCCATTATGAATTTCTCGTAATGCCTTTTGGCCTCTCCAATGAGCCATCGACATATTAAGCTCTCATAAACTAGATTTTTAGGAAAGTTTTGTGCAAATTCGTTCTTGTTTTTTTATAACATATTAATTTATAGTATGTCTTGAGAGTCCCATTTACAATATTTGCAGAAGTATTCTCTATTTTACAGTCCCAACAACTATTTGCCAAATTGCCTAAATGCGAATTTGGGTATACTACAATTGGCTATTTTGGGTCACACAATATCAGCTACTGGTATGGCTGTTGATTCAGACAAGATTCTTGCAATCTAGCAATAGCCAAGTCCGATTTCAATAAAAAGTTTGTCCGCCTAACTAGCTATTATTGTGATTTATACACAGTATGTCACCATCGCTGCTCCTCTCACTAATTTATTGCACAAGAATGCCTATATCTAGACCCTTGTTACAACCGCCGCTTTCCACTTCCTTAAGCAGGCGATGATGCATAATCCAGTCCTGACTTTACCCAACTTTGATTATCCATTTATAGTGTAAATTGATGCTTCTGGCACTTGTATTGGGGCAATTTTCTCAGAAAATAGCCACCTAATTACTTTCTTTAGCAAGCAAATGACTCCTTGCTTGCAAGCCTCTTCTACCTATGCAAGAGAAATGTTTGCTATCACTGAGGCGATCTAAAAATGTTGTCAATATCTTCTTGGTAGATGGTTCACCATCCAAATTGATCACCAAAGCCTTCGCGCTTTGATGGGCCAAACCATTCTTAGGTATGATTTTGAGATTACTTATAAACCCAACGTAGAGAATGGGCCAACAGATGTACTGTCTCGGTTTCACTCAATTTCCTTCCATGCCATGACATCCCAACTCATACTAACATTGTGGGATGCTCTCAAGCTGCTTTGCAAGTCTCATGGTCCTACTATTGATCTGGTACATTTCATTCAGACAAAACCCTCTGACTATCCTCACTTAATCTTAAAGATGGCCTGATTTCTCACAAAGGTAGGGTGTATGTGCCACCTGACTCTACCTTCCAATCAATGATTCTTGCTGAATTTCATAGTTCTACATTGGGTGGACATGTTGGTGTTTAACGCATTGTTGCCCAAATTTCTAGTACTTTATTTTGGTCAGGATTTCAAAAATCCGTCAAAGAGTATGTGGCTCGGTGCCTGGTTTTCCAGACTTCCAAACCATGTAACACAGCACCTCAAGGCCTTTTGCAACCCCTACTAGTACCGGGAAAGATCTGAGAGTCGGTATCCATGGATTTTATCACCCATCTTCCACCATCTCATGGGAAAACCACTATTGTGGTTGTTTTGGATCGACTCTCCAAATACTCTCATTTTATACTTTGGGTTCTCATTTTTCAACTTTGTAGGTGGCTGAAGTGTTCATCCATGATATTATGCGCTTCCATGGAGTCCGCACTACAATTATCTCAGATCATGATTCACTTTTTACGAGTCAATTTTGGCGTGAATTGTTTCGGCTCCTAGGTATAACTCTTGTCATGAGTAGTGCTTACCAACCACAAATGGATGGCCAAATGGAGGTCTTGAATCACTACTTAGAAGACTATCTTCGTTGTTTTGTGGTGGAAAATCCATGTAAGTGGTTGCAATTTTTACCTTGGGCAGAATGACATTATAACACCTTGTGGCACTCTTTAATCAAGATGACTCCATTTGAAGCAGTTTTTGGGCGTCCACTCCCCTCCCTGCTTGTTATATTGCTGGCTCTTCCTTTGTAGCCTTTGTTGATGAGTTATTGCAACTCCACTCTTCGTGACAACTTACTCTAAGCTCAGAACCGCATGAACAATCAAACCAATGCCCATCGTACTTATGTGGTTTTCCAGGTTGGTGATTGGGTTTTTCTCAAGCTCCAACCATAATGCCAATCATCTTTAGCTCATTGTCAATCCAACAAACTTTCTAAGTGGTTCTTTGGGCCCTTTGAAGTCATTGCTAAGATCGGTTATGTGGCATATCACCTGGCTCTTCCCTCATCAGCAAAAATACACAATGTTTTTTAATGTCTCTTGATTAAAACGTTTTGTGGGTGATCCTCTCTCTCAGGTCGTCCCCTTCTCCTCTGATTTTGTTGCTCAACAATCGGTGCTCAAGCCTGCCAACATCCTAGGATACCATCACATTGTTCAACAAGGAACCTCTGTGCCTCAAGTCCTTGTTCATTGGGAGGGACAATCTAATTTCGATGCTACGTGGGAGGCTGTTTCTGACATGAAGCAAGATTTTCCTACTTTTGACCTTGAGGCCAAGGTCAAATTTGACTATGGAAGCAATGCTGCAAATCAAATTACCACTCAATGCACAACCCTTGGGATGAGTAACCTCACCCGTGCAAAGTCAACGAGACTCTCTGATTTTTTCACCAAGTGAATGATCGGTTTGTTATGGGCAACGATGAGTTGTTACAGAATATTCACAACTAACAATGTTTGTTACAAGTTTGTTATGATATGATCTCTTTATAAGAATGAAGAATGACACGGAACGAAGAAGAACAGAATTATTCCCTACAATTGGCCCATCTCATCTTTTTTCTCTCAACTCTTCTCTTCTCTTTTTTTTCTTCCTCTTCTAATTTCTACAATGTTTATATACTCGTCCATTAATTACATCATAGCGTAATGCGAGAAAGTAATTGCATCACAACGTAACGCAAGAAAGTGTGCAAACGGCTAACTAAATCACTATATACAAACACGAAAAGCACTTGTTAAAGGACTCAATCTCTGATCAAAAGGAGAAAAGCTATCACGAGAACTTTCAAAAGCAAGTATCCCTCTTTATCAATTTCTTAAAGAATTACAATTTCGAGTCCTGGCAAGACGGTCCCAATAAATAGCAACTTAAAATACATGACAATAATAATTAATCCAAAAGTGAATATAATATTAAAATTTATAAATACTAATTAGATTGAATTTATCATTTAATTATTATTGTTAATTTATCAAATAATGTATCCAAACATATAATTTTTTGAATATTTCTTAAAATTAACAATTAAAAGTAAGCATCTCAATCTCACCGTTGTTAAAGTCAAAGTTAGCGTATCCTAGTACACAAAATTCCCTATTTTGTGAAATCGTGAGAGTTCATCAATAAATACTACCTTCTCTTTATAGTTTTTACAAAAGGACTATTTTTTCGAATATGTAAAGGTTACACTATTATTGAAAAAGGGAAAAAAAATGCCGATCCAGGATCCAATGGCTGGACCAGGGTTAACGTTGCGACTATCTTATCCTTTAAACTATTCCCAAGTGCCTGCTATGGAGTTGATGGGAGTAATGGCAGCTTGACGAACTCAACACTTTTGTTCACGGTGACTGATGAAAAGCTCGAAGATCACAGTTTGTCGGTTTGTGAGTGGCCTAAAGACAAGTCAATCACAATTCTGCTCAAGTTTCTTGATAAAAGCATCTACATGATAGAAACATTATCTGTTTCCATTTAGACTATATGTGTTAAGACTGTCAAGTGTCATAATTTCCACTTGCTTTCAAGATATCAAAAGAGATGTGAAATGTTTATGTTGGAAGGGAGTATAAAGGTGACAGAAGTATCATTCAATTTAAAATATGTTAAGGCTGCTTCCCAAATAAACATGCATCGGAAGACCTCAGTTGCTCGTGAAATTGGAACAAATACTTTTCTGTTGATGTGTCACACAATGCCAAAAAACACCAAAATCTCCGTGTCCCTTTCCCAGTTCTAGTTCAGCTCAGCTGTCCGAGGATTCAGATCACCTGTATCCAAAAATGGTGTACCCTCTGTTGCCCATCAATCTCAATCATTCAATAAATAGGAGAGAGAAAAAATAAGTGATTGAGATTGATGAAAAACAAGAGGCATACTATTTTTGGGTACATGCAATGTGAATCCGCTGCCCGAACACACTCTGTCTGGAACAGGTACGTTTCTTGCGGTGAGAGAAATAATACCATTTTCATCTGTCACTTTCTATGATATTAATTTTTAGAACAAAATCCCACACAAAGGCCAGTGCACTACAGGAAGAAAGTTTTATTGGCATTATTAGTTTCGAAATTATGGAGTCTATGAAAGAACTACACTAGTATAATGATTATGAGGAGACTTCGACTATCCTCTATGATTGTATAAATAGTACAGATAACAGGGACGAGTTCGATACAAAGTTAGGCCATTTTTCTGTGTCTAACAATATTGTTGACTTCAGAACTCAGAAGCTCCAACTCTATCCCTAGGGATCAAACGCAGCTCTGAACCATGTTTAAGGAAGACATTTCCTATGCCAGACAAAAATCGAAACAATAATCAAAATCGTGAAGTGTAATAATTGTTGACACGGTGCTAGTATAAAGTTCGGACCAAACGATAAATTTGTCATGGATCCTGAAGCATTGTCAAAGGCAGGTTAATACCACAAGCGCATTAAAGCAATACACACTCACAACTCATACCATGTATGTTGCCTTCAAAACAGAAGCAAAAGTACTACTACTACAACTGTTCATAATGGCAGAAATTGCAAGTGAGTTAAACATACGGAAGCTAATCACTCAAGTAAGTTTATGTTACTATACTATTATCAAATGGAAACAGGCTGATAATTGAGCAGACCAGCAGGGAATTCACCACAAGCAGACAGATGCAAAGGAAGGTTATTGATTGTAAAATACGTGAATACTTCAGAATATATAAATGACAGAATCTTATGAATTTACACCATGATTGCTAAAATTTATGTCCACATCAGACTGTAAAGAAAAAATATTCCAAATTCTTAGTAGACAACCAGATTCCTCATGCTGATGTTAGTTATGTTCCACAAGACTGCATATAACATTATCCATGTCGATCTCATGTCACAGCAAAGTTCAGGTTTGCTGGTCTCATAGTAGATTCATGGGCAAAATCCAATTAAGATAATGTAACTATGAACTCTTAATGAATCTTTACATTATAGTAACGGAGAAGTACACAGAATGTTTCCCCTTGTAGTTCTGTGCAATGGTCTTGTAGAAAATAAAATGGATTTGTCATTGTATGTTGAAGTAATATGATAGTTTCATCAACGCAGAAGCTCAATCACAGCTTTTAGATTCACTCATTTAATATCTAAGTTTTCAGGACAGTGAAAACTTAATTTAGGGTGTTTTTAGTTTTGGCGTAGTCATCAAGCAAAGATTACTTCTCCACTCAATTTGATTCAACGTCCCTCTGTCGACAAAAGATTGAAAAGGGTCCAATAAAATAAGTTGCCTTTACGGTCCAGTATTATTTAGTACGCACACTTTGTAACAAAGATATTAGCATAATGCTTGACACAGATTTATAAAAGAAACATGAAGAAAAGAGAAAAACAACAACCAATTATATAGAGGACGCATAGGCATACCTGCACTTTGTTGAGGATTAATTCCAACGCCATCTGCACATGCAAACCAACAGAGCAATCTTAATATACGTCGGGGTAAAACACAATTCTATGAAAGCACCATAAAATTAAAATGGAATACAGAAACCATGTAAGGGTTTGAAAGGAAAAAGTGTCTCTGCTTTCAAGAAATTCATCATGAAAATTAAGTAATGGAGATACACCAGAGCCATGAGTTAGCAACGCTACAACTAATCCAATTAAACAAGGAACTTCCGTATCAATGTGGATGATTCTCGTTTTGGCACTTAGCAGGTAACCTTATTTGATAAGCTTGACATTTAGAAAATGCTTGCATTAGAGTTGCCCAATGTCACGTTAAGCATACATTAGAGCAGAAAACCTCTAAATATATGATAGAACTATATGTTAAGTTACTTGGTGGAGAAATCATTGCATTTATAAATAAACAAGCCAGTAACTTTTTGATTCATGAAATAAAAGGCCAGAAAATGTGATTCCAAGCACAGTGATAAAATTCAATTCCAGGGCACAAGGTGTTTGAATCTGGTGAAACGTAGAACAACTGACTCGTCGGTTATGATAAGCTACAAGTCCATATATAGGATTTCGATACCAACAACTACAAGTCCACATGCAGGAAATCATAGTTGAAAATTTTTCTAGATTTATCTTCTTCCAGAAAACTTCTCACAATTTTATTCCAGGAAAACACAACAAAACCTAGATAATACCGAAACCTATAGAGAGGAAATAAAAAGAAAATAACCGTTGGTGATGATAGCGCTGGTTTGAGGAGGGACTTTGAATTCCTCGGCAGCGAACTTCAAGACGGCAGTGAATGGGGCTGCTTCCGGTACGCTAAACCTGTAAGTCAAACCCATCCAATTCAATACATAACAATCCGCAACAGAAAACCCGATAAACAAACAGCAATTTAATTTTTGAAAAAACAAAAAAAGAAGGACGTTACACTTTGAAAGGGAGCTTGGGATCGGAGGTCAGAGTTACTTTGAAGGACACCTTTCCACCACCAGCAGTACCACCGGTCGCCATTTTTGGTTGATCTTTCTTCTACCTCCGGCCTATCGGTACACAAACCTAGTATTTGAAGAGGAGCCAATGGGCTTTCTTTTTGAGATTAGATATTAGCGCAGGCCCAGTACTAGTTAGGGTTGGGCCTACTTATATCTAAAACCCAAAAAACATAAATTTACCTCGAAAATATCGAAGAAGAAAATAACTAATAGTAAATAATATGTTAAAAATTAGATCAAAAATTAAACCGATAATACAAGAAGTTTAAGGTTTAAAAAATTTAATTAGCATTAGACCGTCATAAAATTGGCTAAAGATTGAATAAAATAAAAATTTTAAAACATGATTGAAAGAGATTATTCTTATTTATAAAAAATTTTAAAGTTTGATTAAAAATATTATTAAATAAATTTTAATTAATTTATTTTCTTTTATAAGAACTTATTAATTTACGATAATTAACCTATTAATTAATAAACTAATCAGTTTTTAAAAACAAGAATTATTAAAATAAATCGAATCGAACATTTAAAAATTGAATCGAAAAATTAGACGATTTAAAGTTTTGACGATTGAACCAACCGAACCAATTAAATATTTTAATCATTAGTAGTCGATATTTCTTATATTGTGAACTATACCGATAATAATAGGCCGAGTTTTTAACTTAACAAAATTTCTTACTTGAAGTTTAAAACTAGCGAAAGATTTGTGATTGTGTAAATACACAAGAGAATGAGCGTGGGAGTGTTCATATACAAGGGATGGTTTAATTACATTAACTTGTAACATATGTAAAGCAAAAGTTAGAATGAAAATAAATCCTTTTCCCAATTAAAAAAAATTGTGGGTTTCTTAGTTCAAAAGCCCATCCACAAAGCGGCAACCATTGGCAAAGCAAGCGTGAGAGTCCACCATCTACCCATCAAGGACTTCAGCCCGTCCGATCCACCACAGACAAGCTTGTTATTATGGTAAGTGCAAACTTGTTTCTTCCTAGAAAAAAAAAAACAAAAAAAGATCAAATTACACTCTTAATTAATTTCTTTGCTTTTGTCCGAATAATGTTTCACTTCTTAGGACGTGCGCTGAACTAATTACAGTAAAAGTTCCTATGAACTGACCTGGTAGCGCAAAAAGTGACAACATAATCAGTTCCTGAGCAAGTGAAAATGCTGGTGGGATCGTCATATGCGTAGCTATAAGCGGTAGGACAAGCCTCCTTGAACTTCTTGGAATAGTAAGTGGGTTGACAAGTTACTGGATTACCGTAAACCCCTCTACAGCAATATTCGTCGGTGTTGAACACATCGCATGCACTTCTACATGCTATCACCTTCCCTTTGGATTTGACAGCAAGCTCCGATGGACAACTCGAACGGAGATCGGAATCACAACCGGCAATACTGCAGTTTCCTTTGCCATTAATTGGGGTGACAACCAACGGCAAGTTGAACCCGTCGACGAGGCTAACATCATAGAAGTCGACATTAGCTAGGGTGAATTCAGCTAATGAAGCGGGAGTTTCGCCTGAGGCTCCGCACTTTAGGGAGCTGCCACAAGGGGCTGTCTGACATGTACCGTTGCCATTTTTGTCGAACTTGCAGCCGCTTCTTCCCCATATACGACCTGACCATCCTACTGGAGCAGTGAAGACGATAGACTGGCCTGGCTTGAGTTCGAATCCACCACCATTGAAGTTCTCTCCTGGGGTTATTCCAGGCCATACAGTTTCTTTGCAGTAGTTTACTATGGTGAAGATGCGCGCAGATTCTGCATACTTCGTCCCTGGTAAGAACAAGAAATATTCGAACCAAAGTAAAGAAGGCAAAAATCTAGATATGATTTACCTGACGAGGAGATCATTAGCAGAATGAAAAGAAATGACAAAAGCACACTATGATGTGCCATCTTGCTTGAAGGTTAATCTGCAACAATGGGATAGAAGATTGAAAACGAGTTATTACAATATAAAGCAGGAGGTGAAGAATACGTGTGGAGGGAGAGATAGAGCAAGCAAAATAACGCATTAGTCTATTCTAGGAAAACTTTTATGCAAAGATAAATGATTCCTTTCCTAATCCTTTCGTGCAAGTTTATTCAGGTTCCATATGCATTACCATTTTCCTTCACTTTCTAAGCTCCAAATATCAGAGAAGGTAGTGGATCAACAGAATCTGGAATTGTACCAACTAACTATATATTGATTTCTATCAATGTGCTTCGATATCTTTAAACTTTATGTACCTTATTCTTTTGTCTATAGTTCGCTACAATGGAAACGAGACGGAGTACACTTATGTATAGGGAAGTGCATGCGTATAAATTAATGAGAATTTTAACCTTATACCAGACTATTATCACCTCACCTTGCCCTAATATATATCGTGTTCAGAGCATTACCTGTTTCAGGATCAAAAACTTCTCGAGGTTAAAGTCCTGACTTGACTGACATTTAAATATAATTGAAATTTTCAAATTATTATTAGCAATATTTTCAAAATTAGACCGAATTTTAAACTATTCAAAAAACAAGTTTAAAATTTAAAAATTCAATTATATAATAAACAAGAAATAAAAATTATAAAAATAAGTAAATAAAATATTTTATTGAAATAAAAAAAACCGTAGGTTTACCTAGAAAAGGAAGTGGAATAAAGATGAAAATGATTATGAGTTTTGATTTTTGATTTTTGAAATATCATTTACAATACATATAAACCAACTAGTTTATTAATAAATTGACCTATTTTTATATAAACAATTTATTAAATCAAATCAAACCGGACAATTAGTCATTTCATATTATTACAATCGAATCGATAGGTTAAGTTTGATTTTCAAAATCTTATTGTTAGACTTTTTTTTTATATGAACCTAAACCACATATGTATATAAATATAAAAATGTTTTGGATCAGACTACAAAATAAATATTTGTATGATTGAATTTTGATTAAAATTCAAAAATTTTATATTTTATTTCAAATTGACCAATTTAATTCGATTCTATTTTAAAATTCATTTACCTATTTTATGAAACATAAAAAATTATATTTATTTGATTAGGAAATATGTTGTTTTACAAGTATTGGATGTAAATCATACGTTTCCTAA
>JAOSBN010000002.1:6053058-6077380 GCA_027563595.1 Erythroxylum suave | reverse complement strand
TTTTCTGTAGTTCTCTCTTATCGTAGAATATGTACTGGAATGACCTATGGGTGTTCCGGTGGGTACTCTACGGTAAGGGGGCGCTACAACATTCGTGTTCCAATATTACAAACTCTACTCATGCCAAGATTCTCAGTCAATAGGAATAGGTATACATTAATAATAAGTAACACGTTGTAAGCATTCCTCAGAACGGTAAAGTAGTACATCCTTAACTAGGAGCATTTGGTCCATAACATGGAAAGAAATAAAAGATTATGATGTTTGAAATATATTCTTATTTATATAACAATTAATTTGAGAAGTGTGAAATGATTTCAACAAATTTGCATGTCCCTTATTTTAAACCAATACCAATTTTGCTAACTTATCGTAGATACTAAACTTAATTCCATAATTTATCATACTATAATTTGATTTAATTGAAGTAAAGTAGACCATAAATTTGATGTAATTGAACATCTTATTATGTAAATTAGTTCATAATTATTCACACTCATGCCATTGATAACTACAAAATATTATATAGGATACAAGCATATTCACATATGTGTTAACGATTTATTAGATTTTGTAATTTCAATAATTGTATAGACTTCAAAGAATGATAGGTAGATTAAAAGGCTTGAAATATTTAATATGTTGTATGACAAAGAAATTCACGTTGACCAAATATATTCTCTAATATCTTAAACCCGATTTAGAATTAACTGTTCAATTTGTTACTTACAAATATAAGGATTTTAAAATCTTGTAATAGACAAATACAATATATTGAAAAACTATCATATGGCAATAACATGTAACCTTCCATACACTTGACTTAGTATTAAGAGGTGAGACAATGGAGAGACACAAATACTAAATATAATAAGTAAGTGCTTTGATGGGTAGTTTTGATCAAGTTACATTATAGTAGTTCTATTGTTTAGTAATAGGTAATTGACAAAATTGAAATTGAAATTGGAAGGAAAAACATATCAATTGACCAAAAAAAATTTGCTAGCTTATTGGTGAGGAAAAGAAAATGCTTGCTTTTTCCCCTATATTGACACATTCATCACTTTGTTGAAGCTAAAAGGTAAATGATCACTTTCAATCCATAAGATAATTTTACAAGACTTTTTTAAATATTTTTCCATTATCCTCTATCATCAACTACTATTTTAGTGTTATTTATCAATTAAGCACGAAAGTGTGGTATCAAGCAATAATTTTGATATTATTTATGGTATCAAGAAATCAACTTTTAGAGTTGCATATAAACTACAACTTTTTGAGTTGCATGTAAACTATCTCCTTGCCGTTTATAATATCAAGTAACCTTTTCACCTGGAGTATTGTAGTTGGAATAAAATATGATGTCAAGTTTTTTTAGAGCTACACTTAAATATATAAGAGTTTTAAGTAGTAATTTTGCTGTGAGAAGTGAGAAGCAAATGTTTAAAGGTTTTTTGCTATAAAATATATGTAAAATGCATATTCAAATTTTATTATTAACAAGATATTCCAACTTGGTTGGTATTTGTTTGCAATGAAATTTAACATAGTAAGGAGAGAATAATATTTTGAAAAGAAGAACAAGGAAGAAGATCATCTATGTTCAAGTGTTAAATCATTTTGGCACATATCCATTTGGTCTATACTATATATTGATGTCTATAATTGTGACAATTTAACATATCTTGGTATTTTTTGTTTTAAATAATTATACAATTTGTAAAATTCAGTGGTATTTTCTATATAATATTGTGATATTTATGGTATAATACAGCAGTGTAATATAGATAAGTAATGAAATGGGGAATGAGACGAGTTACTTAGATACAATGACCTTATATAATGGGGCATAGGAAATAGAGATCGAGATGGTACTTGAAGTAGGAATAAAGTTTGAAAGTTTAGAAATAGCTTTTTATTTGTACTAAATGCATACGAAATGTCAAAGGTTTACAGTTACAATAAAGGAAGGAGAGAAAGTTGATAATGGAGACCTTTAGAGTAGAACATTTACATCGTAAAGGTTAGCCTCACAAACCACAAGGATCGAATAAAAAACCTAGAAGTAGTGGAAGAATTAAGTTCCATGATCGAGTATATTATCATTTAGATGAAGGTATTTTAAGCATAAAAAATTTGCAGATATGTGCAACTACAAAGTTATTCTAAGTAACTTAAGGTTTATAAGGCAACATTAAGCTGTCAACAATCATGTTGACAGATATTATACATGAAAAATGTAGAATTAGGTCATACACAAATGTACAAACTATTAATATCTCTTTAAATGGTTATGAAAACATAACATATTGATATAAATATTGATTTAATCGTATAGGCAAGTTAAGGAGAGTGAGGTTAGGAAAAGAGATACATAAATGGTTTATAATATATTTATTATAATGGAAAATGATAGTATGTTATTTTTAACAAAATTAACTATCATGAGGAAGGAAGGTTGAGTAATAATTTTTGGGTTGATGTAAGGAACTGTGCAACATATGTTGAATTTGATGATATGGTGTCATTTGATACCATGTATCTCATTAATAAATACCAGATATTAATTGCCCTATTTAAGTGTAAACCATCACATAAAGTTTATCTATTGGGTGCACTATTAGAAAGTGATACCATTGATAGTTTTTTGTTAGTTTTTTCATACATAGCTAAGGTATATAAATTGGAAATCATATAACTCTATAATTATGGATGCATAACTCACCATCAATAAAGTTACAAAACCGCCCATGTAAGGCATAATATCTTTAACGCTTATAACTTACAAGACCTTACGAGCATGCTTGTAGAGATGACTCAAGATAACTGCATACTGATACCATAACTAGAGTTTAGGCGTTAAAAAATGCTTAACATGTCCAAAAGGAAGTTTCACTAGAAATATTCCTTTATTTATACACCCTTTACTTGATCGAGTATGAACATGATCATGACTTGATAATCATTGACTTCAGACTCCTACTGAGGCCTCATCACCTTAGCCTTATAAACTTTTGTGTGTATTAGTTTAGTCCCATTTGATGCCCCCGTAATCCATGTAACTCTATTACCACTAACCTCTTCCACTTGATCCTCCTTTATTCTCAATGTTAGTTGGTCTGGATCAAATCAACCATATAACCAACAGTAGATATCCCTCCTCACCCTAAACCTCTATATCTCTTAAAGTTCACAAAATTCTATATTCATAACCCATGTCACCTACTTTAGAGTAGGGCTTTACATTAGTTTGAAGAGCTTGTTTGAATAATAACATATTTGAAAACTCCACAAGTACTCGTTAAAAGTACTCATAATCAAATATCAATGATAATTAACCACCAAATTGTTTTAATTTAGTTTAATTTGGCATAAATTTCATAACTTTTTATTAATGCTCCCACTTTTCTACCTTGTCCTACAAGCAATAACTTCATCTTTGGCCTATTATTTTAAGTTTTAAGTAAAAAATATCACGTTATCATCAAATAATAATTTTAATAAGATGGTTATCTATTACCTTCGTTTTTGCCTCCATGACCTTCTTCTTTCCTCTTATGATGCTCTACTTACATCCTTATCCTTATTTTATAAACTCTGATAATAAAGTAAAAATGTCAACCACACCAAATCAAATATTGTTACTAGACATAACATCATAAAAACCAATGTATATATGCTAATAAATCATCACCTTGCTAGGCTATAAGCTACAAGTTCTTATGTAATAACATGAAAAACATAAACCAATAATAATATATTGTCTCCACTACTCTACCTCACTAACTTTGTCATTTTAAACAGGCCCAACATCCTATAATCATATCTAAATATATGTATAAACATATCTATTAGACATATAAAATATAAACATATAAACTCCATAAAGACAAAGAGGAATATTGGAGCAATATTGTCTACTTGTTATGTATATTCTTAGCTGTTCGTTATAGAGGTGTCTAAATACAATGGGCTTAAATAATTAATAGAGATTTAGTTTGTTTGATCTTACTTGATATTGAGAAATAAAGGAAGAAGATGCTCCATATTACTGGAAGCCTCAAACAATGACTCCTACATGCTACATACTAGGAGGGAGTCAATGTAGGAGTCATTATTTGAAGCTTCTCAAAGAAGCTTCAAATAATGACTCTCACCTTGTAGTATGTAGCATCTTCTTCCTTCATTTCTTAGTATCGAGTAGAATCTAAGATTTAGACAAAGAAAATTACATTGTTACCCTAAAAATGTGAGTTAGAATAATTGATGCAATTTAATATGCAACCATGTAACAATGTGTGTTCTTATTGATTCCCATTCAAAAATTATAACATAAACACAATTGACCATATGATCATGTATTTAATTGTGTCTAACACGAACTTTTATAGGCATGATTTGATATACAATTTATACTAATCTATGTCCTTCATATTATCCCTACAGTAATTCTAACAAGAACATGGTTGACCATAAAATTGTATCATTAATTGTGTCCAATAAAGTCTTAATTAACATGGTTTGGTACATAAGCTTGTAGTAAAATATGTCCTTTCAAAAATTCTAATAAGAACATGATTGAACACATAAGTCTACAATTAATTGTGCCAAAAGAAAAACAAATGGAAACATTTTGGTGCACGAATGTGTAGTAATATGTGTTATTCATTCTGTCCTTTCGAAAATTCTAATAAGAAAACAATTAATCACATTGGCGTCTAGTTAATCATGTCCGACAAAACCTTAAATGGAAATGGTTTGATACACAGGTGTATAACAACCCATATCTTTCACATTTTTCCTTTAGATAATTTTAAATGTTAGTTATCTGTGACAATGATGATTTTTTTTGTAAATGCACATAGTGTGGGATGTAAATAGTCATAAAATAATGTGCATTGATTCTTATTATTGTTTACACTCAAACATAGTATTCTTATTTTTTCACTAAAGGTGTCACTTAATTTTAATTTATTATGGTAATTTGTGAACATAAATATGTTATAAAATATGCTAAATTCTATTATAGTTTATATTGTGACATAGTGTTCGTTGTACTCATTTATTATACTAATTTTAAAGTGTAGGTATTACTTATTTATAATGAATACAATACTTTTTTGGTAAATACATATGGTATGGAATATATAGTGTTATAAGATAGCATGAATTCACACTTACTATTATTTGTACTCTGTTATGATATTATCATTTTTTACTTAAAATATTTTTTCCCAATTGCATCATAATACTTTGTATACATCACAATGATATTGAATGGTGCTAGCATATTTTATATTAAGACGTGAAACTTTTTTTAATCAATCATTATATTCCAAATTTACAATATGTATAATGAATTATGTACTTCTCTAATTACCTAATGGATGGAATGTGTAGTCATAGTATATTATGGTACTTCACTGAAGTTGTTGCATATTTTTAATGCGTTACAATAATTTTGTACATTATAACAATATTGAATGTACTGAGTCCTAGTATGATTTCAATTGATATATGATAGTCTTTCCACTCAATCATTACATTCTCATTTCAAAGTGTATTTGTTACTTATCTGTAATGAATAATAGTATTTTTTGTACAAAGGAGTATTATTAGATATACAGTGTTAGTACAATATGTATTGAGGTAGAATATTTTAGTAGTCAATCTTGTTATTCCCATTTTAAAGCGTAAGCGTACTTATTTTCAGTGATTGAAGATATTTTTTTTGGTATATAAGGTAGTATTACTTGAATTATGTCCCAATTTCTATTAAATCTTCATGAAATTATTGTTATTCATTTATGAATTCTCATATATGAAAATAAATATGTTGCTTATCCAAAATAATTGACCTTTTTTTTTGTACATTGTGTGTCGTTACATGTAGTGAGACCTAATATTGCCTTTTTACTAGTTTTTAATAGGATATTACATATTAAAATTAGGATGTCACTAATATGTAATTGATCAACTCATAATTTTTTTTACATTGTCTTCAAACAAATTCCTTCACATGATGGTAAATTTTTTAAGGAAATCTTATAGTTCTGGAATCTACATGTGTGATATATAAATATTGGATTCAAAGTGTTTTTAAATTTGTTACTTACAATAATGTATTGAAAAATTGTATTGATAAAGATTGGATGATAACATTATAAACTTTTCACAACTCATTTTTCTCACGAAAACACACATCTTCATGAAAACTCAACTTATGGACAATGAAGAACATACTGAGAAATACTAAAAGATAATTCTTACATTATACTACAAGTACCACTACATTAATTAAAATATATCGATATTACATAAACTATATCACTGAATAGAACAATATGTACCAGCATCTGTTAAAAAATCATGTGTACATACCAAAATAAATCACGCACTACTTAATTGCCTATTAGTGACCATATGGAGCTTAAGTAGGCCGATCTGATTGAGGTGTCCAGATTGCATATTGATGAAAAAATGACCTTCATTAGGGGGTGGTTGGTTAAGGTGCGATGATTGCCTATTGTTAGCAAAATGTAACTTATCTTTCTGAGCATCAACAACTTAAAACTTGTTATTTTCCTTGTTATTAATGATTTAAAAGTGTGATCTCCTATGATACTGAAGAGAGAGAAAGAGAGAGAGGAAGATGGAACACCAAACACTAATTAGCTTATGGTATAGACATCTAAATAGGAACAAATTGAAAGATTTAAAAGACAATTAAAATTTTCACTTTAGGACTCTCTAAGGGAAAATTTTAAAATAGAAATGAAAAAGATAATGCAGATATGGCAATGGATGTTTAAAGTTATCAAATAAAGTTTATGAATATAATTTTATAGTAATTTACTTATTAGATTATGAAATCACATAACTATCATTGTTACGGTTATATTTATTAACAAATGTTGAGTTGACGACTAATGGTCATAGTAATCTAAGAATTATGTAATTGGATCTTTTAATTATAGAATATTATAGATAACTTCTTTATTAATTATATACTATAAGATCTTTCCAAATTCTTCATTTCAACATAATTTTCACTGAATATTGTTATTGTCGTTGATATATTCTTTAATTAATGGAGATGTTCCTGTTGTATGAATTCAAAATCAATTATTGGACTTCTGTGTTTTTACTTTATCCTTCTCTAAGAACGTAGAAACAGAAACATCAAGTGCAGACCAACTAATTGACCATAGGAAATAATACAAATAATCTTTGTACGCTTGGAAGTTGTAACCTTGTGGAAGGAGGAATCAAATCCTAAAACAGTGAAAGTCCAAATCAAATCCGCCGAAGAGGATAAGGTACAACGCATGTGTGGGTCGGAACGATCATTTCTGACAGTATAACGCACGTCATGTTTGTCGATCTGCATGTGTCACCAAGTGGTTGGATTCTTTTGATATTAGGTATGCTGTTTCCTAAGACATAGAATCTGCTGTTGCAGCCGGAGTTGCGGGTTCATAACGTTTGCTTGCTTACCTTTTCCCAGGTCACTTCGAACTTTACTGCAGTCATCCATTAGCATGTAAATAACAGTGGCATGCACTATGCAAACGCGGATGCTTCTTTTCTTCCGTTTGATGAAGAGTTTGGCCATTATGACTATGACCGTCTGTTCAACCCATAAATTTGCTCAACAATAACTTTATATATTTTAGTTGGTTAGATCCATGGGTATAAATTGCAAAGAATGCGGTACAGGGTAAAGGGAACGAAGGTAGAATCGTGTGGAGGTAATTTCCTAAAAGATATGCATGTTCTTTGTGTGAATAACGCCAATGCACTTTAATGATGAAGAAAAAGAATGAAGTGACCTGCACAACAGAGAAAAGCTGGTCTTCCTCGGTTCGCAGAGAATGAAGCGTAAAGAAAAGAAGTGAAAGAGAGAAGGATAAGAAAGCTGACAAGTTTAGTTGTCAGGGGATGGTCAAAGGGGTACATGGAAGCTTCTTCTAAGAGAGTTCATAAGGCTGCCGTTGATGGGTCCAGAAATGCATCCACCATTTTCAGGAGCAAAGATGCTCTGACTTTGGAGACGTATTTAATGGTCTGTCAAGGAGAAACCTTTGTCAAAAAGATTTTGATCATTTCCTCATAAAGTATACAGTAGGTTCTGGCTTTCACTGTAACGCCCATTCGTTGACAGCTAGAAGTAAGGAGCCAAGGAGGCATCTCCAAGTACGCAACGTCGAAGTTCGTCAATCATCATACTGTAGCACTAGGTAAATGTTCCAAAGCTTCCAGAGGATGAAAATCATCTTGAGACTGTTAATCACAAATTTCCAAAATGCGACCTCAAGTTTAAGGGACGCTTGAGTAATAGGTTTGGGAAAAAATCAATACTAAAGACATACATATACAATAAGAGGGTCACCCTCTGACTTATTTCTTCTTCTTTTTTTTTAATTAAATATAATTAATTAATTAATTACAATATAATTAACTAATTATATTGTTCTCCTTTTATCAATTAAATATAATTAATTAAAATATATTAAAATTTGATGTAAAATAAAAATTTATTCTCAACATCTATAACGAATCAATCATTATTAATGATATTAACAATCATTCATTCTTTTTAATCAACCATTATAATTATAATGATTACATTCATTATTATTGTTCACTATATTCATACTCATTTTTATTATCATTTTTCTATATAAACTAATCGTTCAGTAAGTTTATCACGAGTTTTTAAAACAATTAATTAATTGTTAATTATTAATTTTTTAAGTTTATAATACCTTTTACATCTTCTTTCGATTATAAATATGGGATGTCGCGTTCAATTTTTTCGTATTTTGAGAAACATACTCTATAGACTATAATCCACGGGTAAAGTAATTTAAATTTCAAATTAAAAACCTATATGCTAGTCCTTGAAAATTTCAGAAACATCTTAAGCTCCGAAGTTTGTGAACTTATTATTGGAAGCTGCACATTTCCAGGCGTACCATTATAAGCGTTTCTTAATAGCGCCCCTTAGAGGTGGTAGCATTAATGGAGTGAAAAGACGAAATCATAAGGTCAAAAAAATCATGTGTTCAACATTCTCTCGATTGAACCTGTCTTACAAGACTTACTTAGTGCGAAATACTCAGTTAACATAATTTATAAACTATTACTTCAATTCAAAGATTTACCCAATACGCATCCAAAAATAACAACTATGAATCTCCCGTTTAAATTTTTGTTTCTTTATAACGATTATCTAATAGGAAACCAGAGCATAAAAACTGAAGTGGAGTTGGACTTTGTTTTCAAATTTGGGCCCAATAAAAGAAATTAGAACTTTCGATTATAGATACTTCTTTAGATAGCTTTAAAGTTACTATGGCCCAATGAGATTTATAGAAATCCTGGCCCGTAAGGTGCCAAATGCGCATAAATCCATAAACTTTCTACACTTGTTCGACCTTCCTTACACCATATCGAAAAGTTAAAGTAATGCGTTAATGCCAAAACTTAAGATAAATTAAATTAACTCGTTGATGTACTTAAAGGCGCACAAAATATTTATCTAAAAAGTACGCAAAAAAGAATCGTAAAATGCAGACACAACGCTAATATCAACCACAGAAAATGACGGTGAATCAATTAATGCTTCATCACACCAGTTCTAGAACAACTGATTCTCCTAGCACGTTCAATTGCTAATGTTTTCCAACAATGTTCAGACATATCATCAGAAGACATAAGGGCTGTACCAGAACAGCTTCACGTCAAAGAAATCTTATGGCATGATGAATATCCAGCTGTTAACTTTGTAGAAGGAATAACACTGGGTAAGAAATGTAGGATAACCACTTCCTAATTGCAGCACTCCCATTGATTTGATAACTGTGAAATTTGCTAATGGAAATACAAGAAAGCTAAGATAGCACCCCAACCTTAGACTTTAAGGAAGACAGAAGTCGACAGAAAAGGGCTACATATAGAAGACCATCAATTTTGGTACTCGTTTTCTAGCATAATGAACAGATATCCAACAATCCACCAAGGAAAGTTAAATCAACAAAAGTGGAGTAAATAATCTGCTCTAAATCTAAAGACCACCCATTTGCACTGTCCCGCACCAACATATGGCGATTGGTCAAGCCTCAAGAATAATTGACCATACTATTTAATGCTATGGTTCCAACTTTCTATAATGATCCTTATTTAAATGATAAACTTATGTCCTAATTATACTCAATGTCCATTTATGTAATCATTCCTACACTTTACAATACCAAATTCAGCACGAAAATAAAGAAACCAAATGACATGGATAGTCAACATGTTAACTTGAAGAAAGACGACCTATATGATAGGACCACAGGGGCTAAGATCCTTCCGGAGTGGCTGATCAAATCATGATTCATCTAATTTGAACCTTTCACGCCTTACCAAACTTTGGACAAGATCTAATACAATGCCAGCCATAAGTACCCTAGCCACTGTTTAGCCAAGCGGCCATCAATACACAAAAATTGGTTCATATCCTGCGTCAGAAAATCAACTATGTCTCCTGTAATCTGCACGTATTCCCCCATAAAAGAACGTCTACAACTAAATAATTAAATAAGAGAAACATTGAAAAGACCAAAACATGTCATCCACATGTAAAACTCTGTAAAGCCACCAAATCCAAAATAACCTGCTGTCGTTTTCAGAGAGCTAACCCTCATTTCACAGAAACCATAAAACAAAAGTCGGAAGAACTTTTTCAGGTGCCATGAACACAGGTTATGCCATTATGGCCATTTCTTTAACAGTGACTATAAAGCTTCAGAAATGAAAAACCTAAGCTAAAATGGAATCAAAGGAAAGAACGGAAAGGTTACCGGGCTGAAAATATGAATTAAACGTAATTCATTTCAATGATAAATAAAACAATCAGGTTAGGGAAGCATTAGAATAAATAAGAAAGAAAAATAATTGAACTGTAGCAAACCATTATGAACATTGATTTTTTTTTTTTTACCCGTGAAATTTAAAATAAAAATATAAGGAAGAAGCAACCGGCAGGCAACGAGAGGCGTTTCTGCTCCCCGGATGATTCAGAATCATCGAAACCTCGAAAACGCGGCAATACACAAAATGAATTCTGAAGAAAAAAATGGGAGAATATTGAGAGATAACACACAAATAATTTCGGTTTGTGATAAGCGCACTCATTCTTGTTCGGCGTTCGGGCAATCTCTCGCAAAATGACCTTCCTCACCGCAACTGTAGCAACCGACGCCCCCGTATTTCCTACTTCCGCCACCTCCACCTCTACCACGAAATTGATAGCAATCCCTTGCTAAATGACCATAACGCCCACAGTTATAACACATAGCACCCCCATAACCACCACTGTTACTATATCCGAAACCACCACCACGTCTTCCTCCTCTCACCGAAAGGCCGCCGCCGCCGTATCCACCTCCGGTACCTCTCCCTCCACCTCGGTAAAATCCCCCGCGGCCCCGAAAGGCGCTGACAGGAGATCTGGACACAGAGACGACGTCGGAGGCTTTCGTGCGGCCGTCCTCTCCTAAATCAACTGAAAACTCGACCAACTGGCCTTCTGAAAGTGTCCGGAAGCCGTCGGATCGAATCGAGCTCTGGTGGACGAACAGATCATCACCGCCGTCGTCGGGAGCTATGAAGCCAAAACCTTTCCTTGCGCTGAACCACTTTACGGAACCAGAGGATCTCTTCGTGGCGTCCATGGGGAGCTCTTAGAAGGTTCACGAAGTTACCGGAGCAAGGATAACTGACACTGTGTAGGTATCTTAGAAGCTGGAAAGTGGGTTCGTACATACGTGTCATAGAAGGAGTCGCCGAGGGGCAGGGGCGGTTTGTTTTTAGGGGGAATCCAACGGTGCAGAAGAAATAGAGTAGAAATCGAACGGCTAGAAAATAATGAAAGGTTTATCCATTTGGATTTCCTATTTTATTTTTCTTATTTAGATGTTTGTTAGTACTTAGTCGCTATCCGGGCTTGTTTATTTTAAGCAAGAGGGCGGTTTAGGTCATTTTATATAAACTAATTTGCGGCGGCCATGCCCATTATTAAGTATATATAAATTCTAAGGATAATAGGATGGATGACTACAATGTCCTCCTATCTACTACTTAATTAATGGTTAAAATCTCCTCTTTCTTTTCTTTTCTTATCAAGTCTCACACAAGTATGAGCAGTGACTTAACATGTCACACTTGCGACAAAGTCAAATGAAAAGGACGATCACGAAATTTTATCTCATTATCCATTTAATTAACGGCTGGATTCTTTTTTTTTTTCTTTTCTTTTCTTGTTAAGTCTCACGATTACAACTTAACATGTCATGCTTGTGACTATGTTACACTCTCACAAATGTGACTTAACATATCACACGCATGATTATGGTGTATACGATTACATACAATAATTCCAAATTTTCCATCCAGCAAATTCGGATAAAAAATTTAACCAAATTACAAGTGAAACTCTATATGTTATTAAGTCACACCAAATCACACGGGTGTGACATCCGATCATATACAACATTATTCATCGTCTTCTATATCGTTCTCACAGGTCTAAGTTTACGTCGGATCAATATTTGAATTCTTCCCTTCATTTGTTTGTTTAGTTAGTGACAACATTAAAAAGAAATTAATATCTCAATAAATATGCTGCATCATATCACAAAACATGATCTTCGACCATCGATTTCAAAAACAATATTTTAACAGATTTGACTGTCGATCTCAACAGACAATCTTTCGATAGATACATTGATTTAAACATCCGATGTTATAAATAAATTTTATTCAATTGTTAGTAATAAAATCTAAAAGTAATTAATTTTGCTTTTAACAAACATTTAATATATTCTTGTACATCTGTCCCTTGTCGATTCAATTTTCTTTCTTATCAATTACATTCATGAAAGCTTCTACCATATTTATTTTCTCTATTTCCCTTCATATTTTCTTTGTTTCCCTTCGTATTGCTTAGCCTCTTCAAAATGAGGAACAAAGAAATGCTATCTAAGCTTAAAGATCTTCCTCAATCGATTCAACAAGATAAAGTTGTCTTGCGTCATCTAACCAAGCAAACTTCTCTCTCACATAATCAGGTCAAATCTTTTCTCTTGTTCCCCTCTTTCGGTTTGTTTATAGATGAAGAAGCAAGATTATATCAATAGTGCACAAAGTGGTTGTTGCCATTAACATTATTTTCTACCTAATGACAGAAGAAATTTGGTAACAACGCTTGTATTAAACGGTTCCTTAAAGCTAACGGTGTG
Organism: Erythroxylum suave; assembly: GCA_027563595.1. Taxonomy (NCBI): domain Eukaryota; kingdom Viridiplantae; phylum Streptophyta; class Magnoliopsida; order Malpighiales; family Erythroxylaceae; genus Erythroxylum; species Erythroxylum suave. Next base: position 6,064,091 of record JAOSBN010000002.1, on the reverse strand, counting down.
CGACATTAAGTTAGCTGCAAAAAATTTAAAGACTTGCCTTTCTTGGAGAGACAACATATTTATCAGTAATGCAATAATAATTTGTATTATAATATTATTGATGCAATCAAATTTTCTTACACTTTTTATGCCGATTCTTTGTCTTTTTTTATCAATACTTTTTATAATTCTTCCATTATAAATAAAGATTGTGTTTTTTTTATATTTGTTCGAATTTTGTTCATTTTATTTTATGTTTTTTCTTTGAAATGTACAAAACTTGACAGTAGATGAATTTTTCCATTGAACTCATTGAAGGACTTGCTTATGTAACGAGTAACGATGAAGATTCGAGACCTGTTTTGGTAACTTTTTAACTCCACTGATTACGTTTTTTTCATTTTTTTATTTTTTAAACTCAAGGAAATTATCAATAAGATTGTTTATATATATTTTTTCTAAAGTTCATTTTGGCTTTTGTTACGTTTTAATCGTTCAAAAGCTTTATTGTTCCTTTATTGCTGTTGGTTCAAGATTTTTTGCCTTAAACAAGATTACCGGAAGTAAATTTCGTTTGCGAAATCTATAAGTGACCATACATAATTTTTGATTGTGCATCTATTTTAATTTTTATCCTTCTTAGTTAATTATATCAACATTCTATCTTTTGCTTCAATTTTTGTAGATTCACACGCTTCATTACGTTTACTCCGGAAGTTGCCATATTAACTATGTGAAAAGACTGTGAACACTTTATACTTCTTTTTTATGCCAATATGTTGATTTCTTCTAAAACTCCGTTGATGACTTATAAAAATATAGCCACTATTTTATCAAAGAAACGTTATTATGTCTTTCCTGCCTTGTGAAAAGCCTTTAAACGTTATTATGTCTTTGCATATAACTTTGTCATATGTTCTCTTATAATTTGTTGTTCTTATCTTCTTAGGGTTTTTCAAGTTTGCTTTAGCTTTAATAAATGTACTTCTTTCAACATTGAAAATTGTTATCGATTATTACTCGTCCAGACTTTACAGAGCTTTTGTAATTGACCCATCTTCGTTTTTCTCTTATCTATGAAAGATAATCCTGTTATTTATATGCCTAATTCTTGTTTATTTTATCTGCCTTTTAACTTCTAAAACTAAAAATAATTTAATGACAAACAATAAAAATAATAAAAAGAAAAAGATAGAAATATAATATTAAGATGAAGATGGAGCAGTCTCAAATGAGCATTTAAATTCACCAGGAAATTCCTCATTTCCAGTATGCTTGCCTCAATCTTGTCCAATCTATCATTTGTTCCCCGTTCAAATGCAATTAGTTGATTCGGCAATGATGGCTATTCAACAGAAGTTCGTACAATGTTTTAACGCCTAGTTTCGAGTGGCAAAACATTATCCTCTTATCTACCTTTAGCTACTCTAACGTGACTAAGCTTACTACTTGACGCTTCTGCTGTGTCGTCATTAACAAGAGCATACCGATTACCTTGTTGCCTAACAATCTTCATAGACACCAATGATTGCTACCTGAAACTAACTGCATAACTGTTCTCTCAATTAGTAAATCCAAATGCTCTGCAATTTGGGTGACAAATGTTTCAACTACTATTTTTCCAACTCTAGCTTTGGGCACATCAATTAGATGTATATTTAACCACATGCTAGCATTAAAATGTTTAGCATGCACCATACACCACAACACAAACAATTTTGCTTTATAAACTCCTCCTTGACTATCTCCTCTATCGAATAATGTAGAAGTTAAAAACCTATGAAGATAGTGAAGGCTAAGGTCCACTAAAACAGACGATTTAGACTTACTTGGAGAAAAAGCATTTCTTGAATTACTAATTTCATTCAAAAAATCTGTAGGCCAATCATATGGTAGATGTATAAATCACTATCTAAAAATTTAAATATACTATTCAGTACATGTAAAGTAATAACATACGACATATTCATCAATCTAAATATTATATTATTCACAATGTCATCATCGTTAAAGATCAAATGTAAAGTACTCAAAAATTATAAAGTTATTTAACTTAGGATTTTTTTAAAATTCAACAAATTTATCTCACCTTATGTTATACAACAATTCATTCACTCGGTCTGCTATTCCCAATTCCATAATAGTTCCATGATCAATGAATCAATTAGGAATAACCTGACAATCTTTAAAGTTGCAGACCTTAACTGGCTCTCGTGACTATCAAATTGGAAACAATGAATACCCAAAATAGGCATATCATTCGGTTGAGAAGATGTAGATGCTGAGAGTCTCAAATGAAACATACTTGCTAACGTTACCTAAAACAATAAAATAAAATTACAAAAACACAACTACAAATAGCTTGCGAGTCTCCAGTACTCGATATAAGCATTCTGCAAATTTTATTTGTTTTTTCATGATACAATATATAATAAATTAAAGGAAAGGGTTATGTCTATGTTGTGTCTTCACGAATCTGCTGCAGCTCTGTTTTCGGGATGGGTCTGGTGTTTGAAACACCTAGGCACGCTACACGTTTTTAATACCACAAACCACAAATGAAGGTGGTGAAATAGTTTGTCTTCAATGTTGTTGATGTTGCTGCGTATCTGAAATTGTCCTTTTATGGGTTGTGAAGGTCACCTTAGTTACGTTGTCATCGGTCTACTTCAACTATATCTCGCGTGGACATGATATTTGGTTGTGCAGCTGAATTAAAAATACGCACAATCATTTAGGGATTTACTTTCAATCACAGGTATGACTTATTAAGTCACATTTGTGACTCATTATTTTTTTTAACTTTTTACTTATATATTATAATAAATTCATTTATTTAGATTTCAGTCACGACGCCATGACTCATGAACTTTTTTTAACTTTTAACTCAAATATTATAATTAATTTATTTATTCTTATCTATTTATAACAAACACATGACACTGTACATATCCAAATTTGATTTTATTTTTTCATTCCTAAGTCTTACTAACTAATTTTATTGATTCATTTTAAATATTCTAACCCTTATATTTTTGCTTATTTTCTCCCTAAATTTTTTTCCTCTTTCAAAAATTTTAATTTTCCCACAAATTTTAAAAATTAACAATATTTATTTATACATATTTAATCATTCATAAAATAACATATTCATAAATACTCTCCAATTCCTTTATATTTTTATTTTTATTTTTATAGGTCCCAATTATCACACCCACAACTCCTTAAAATTTTAAATCAGGTCATAACTCCTTATATTCCTTACTTTTTTATTAAAATTTTTCTTTGTTTTTTAAACTATGCACTAAAATATTATAACACATTTATTTACACATTTTCCTATAAACTTTTACTAAACTATTTTATCTTTTTTACTATATAAATTTCACAATATTCACTCACATATTTCATCAATTTACCTTTTTAATTCATTCATTACTAGACATTTTCGAGTTTTTAAAAATTTAAAATTTTTATTTAAACCTACTTATTTTATTAATTCATTTGAAATAATCCAACTATTATATTTTTGTCCCTTTTCTTTCACAAAATTTTATCCTCAATCACATAATTCTATTTTTCCCTAAAATTTTTAAATTACGCTATATTCATTTATACAATACTTCTTAATTTTAAATTAACTAGATATTATAATTATTTGGATTATGATTGTGCATTTGCGCAGTCTATGTCTGCTAGTTTACATCACAACTTTTCAAACATAAAAAGGAAAGATAGATGCGACGGGTGCTTAGTTGATGAGTTTGGAAAATGATTAATGGGTAAGAAATAAAAAGTAAGTGATTAGTTGTTGATTAACATTATAGAGACAATAATTGATATCCCTTTACTAAAAAATCCTCCATGCTCTCCATTTGGTGGAGGAGTGAAACTCATTTCTCAGTAGCAGTTTTTTTAAAATATTTTTATTCTAATTGAATTGTAATTAATTAATTATAATTATAATTAATTAATGACAATATAATTAATCACGATATAATTAGTTAAAATATAATTCTTCATTAATTAAAATATTGTAATTAATTAAGTATAATATATTAATTAATTAAAATATTATTAATTATTTAATTAAAATATAATAATTTTTATTTCTTAATATTTTTTACAAACTAACGATAATAGTAATAATAATCATTTCTTCTCTTAACTAACCATCATAATTATAATATCCATTTTTGTTTTTCACTATATTCAATCTCATTCTTATTACCATTCTCTTATACGAACCAACCTAAGTTTCGTATCGACTAAATTACTTTTCATATCATAACTTAATTGTCGGTAACATAAGTAATTCAATCAATATTAGCCACGATATACATGAAAATTTGCTATCGTCTGATCACAACCAGGGAAAGATCAATGTAACCGTCACGAAGCAAAAAAGCCCTTTAACGTTTGGGTTCATCGTAATGATGATGAAGATCTTGGACTACTCAGTAAAAAGCATGTAATGGTGGTTACTGAAAAGCTAGTAACTGCAGTTAAGGTTTGTCAAGTTAAAATCTACGACAACCAAACGAAGACTTGAAGGCTTGAAGCTCCACGCCAAGAATGTTTTGAACATCATAGTGATTCACATTGCGGTGAAGTATAATTCATCCATTGACCAAACAAGTACCTATACACACATTCGATAGCCGAGTTCTTTCCATTCCAGATCAGAGAAAAGAACATCCACATTACCAACAGTTATTCTCCGTGTGTCCAGTAAATCAGTCCACTGCAGTGAAGCAAATGTAGTTAGATGCAGTAAAATAAAAAGTATGCTCTGAAAGAACTCAAAAGTAAGATAAAAAAAAAACTGCTAATACTGCACAGGTGAAATCAATAAAAGCAGCGTAATCAAATCTGAAGAAACATACAACGGTCCATATATGTTCATATACTCATAAATCTACTTTCATGCCTTCTTACATTTGCAATGTGATTGTCTGTGAGGAAGAAGTGGATTTGTTTTAAGATCAACAAGAAACGTAGGTTTGTTTAAAGCAAAATGTCTCCCAGAGATCTACTCTATACACCTATAATGAGCAAATTAAACAATTAGGGAAAAGACATCTAAACTCTCAGCCACCATGCAAATGATTTGTAAGAGACCAGCAAAGAGTATACACATTTGTTCACTTGAAGCTACAATATAAGGGCTGTATACGTGGAAAAACTAACACTTACCTGCCCAATACAAACACACACTGCAAGACACCTGCACTTCCTGTCCAAACTGAAGGCCCAGTTTTGACAATTGAATCTTGTACAAGAAAGCCCACGGATGCCGCAAGAGAAACGAATGAAACAACATAAGCAAAGAAAAGCCAGAGCTTCAATCTGTGCCATCATTTGACAAAAAAAAAAGGATTATCGAGAGAAATCAAAAGAATTTGAAGCCCTGAATATTCCAACACCAGTTTTAATTAAGATGGTAAAAGCAAAAATGTAATACTTGTAAGGTGAACAGTACAACTCATTGTAAAAAAAACATGTACAACAACTCAAGTGAACAAAAAACGAAAGTGAAGATTGAAAAACATGCAAGTTTTAATTCAGAAATCAAAAAGAGAACATGTGGTAGTTTTGATGTGAATGGACTCGTAGTAAGATTATATATTTTAAGGTTTGACTTCAAATTCAGCTTGGTTAAATGATAAGCCTACATTATTAGGGTATTGGAATAACTGAGTGACACATCAAATTAGCAAAAAGAAATTAAACACTCCTGATGGTGAAGGAAATAGAACAACCTTCAAAAGGTGCCCAGTTTTAACAGGCGTAATTAGGACTTGTTCTTATTTCATTTATCAGTTACATACTATTACTCAAACACTAAAGGCCAATTTTAACAGCAGATCGCAGTCCACAAACCCAATCCCAAGGAGTAGGTGGTTGACAAATCCCAATAATAGTCATTCCGGATGGTTAGGTCAACACAAGGCCAACATCAGAGCTAACCTAGATTACGATTAGGTGCCCTGTTAGCTAGTGACAAGGTGGAAAAACTCAAACACAGCAGACTGCTGTGAGTCTAAAATGATGAACAAGTGACAAGCATACTAGATAACACCGTCTCAACAATATTGTCCTCCAGTTTTCTCTACAATTAATTATCTTGTACAGAACTTCTTCCTCCAACAACTGCACACGGGTCAACTGTGTCACAAAATTCATCACAAAACAATTTCTTAATACAGCTAGTATGCCAACTCAAACGACCAACTACCTATGTATGGAGACAAAATCTAACAGCACTTTGCATACAATGAAGGGCCAATACACTCCCAGGTTTATCAAATAACCCAATTCACCTTTTTGTTTCTAGTTTTACATAACAGAGACCAGAGAAACCCCAGTCAAAATAATGCACTCTCATTCCAGTCTAATGAGAAATAACAGACTAAGTCGTTAGTTTTAGGTTCCAATTTAGCAAGCAGAGAGCATATAACTCACGGAATTAAAAACTAAGCAATTCAGACAAAATCCACCAAGCAAAAAGATAATGTAGAAGTAGAACCAAATTAAAAAAGGGTCGAAAATTAAAAAGCCGTTACCTCCATTCACCTTCTTCGTAAGGAGAGTAATCGATATCCTCTTTTCTAACGCAATTAAACATCAAAGCTGCAATGGTCGCAAAGATACCTGCGATAATTAACACATAAATCCAATCCCCAAACAGTCAAACACATGACACTTTTTATACGCACACAACACGAGAGAAAAAGAGACGGTACCTGGAAGGTAGTGAAGGAAGGAGATTTTGATGGAGCTGCAAACGACGGCGTCGACCCACAACCACCATCCGACGCCGAATACGACTCCGGCAAGTCCTGGACCGAGGGCCGCCCAAAGCTCCAATAAATCCATCGTTCACAGACTCTTTGTCGTCTCGATTGCTTGAGCCGGCGGGTTTCGAGGGAAGCTGATCAGTGACGGTTTGCTTGAGCCGGCGGGTTTCGAGGGAAGCTGATCAGTGACGGTTACAATCGGGCAAGAGTGTTACTTATCAGTTGTGTGTCTGTTCATTTTTACACTTTTTGCGTAAAATTATTAAGAGAATAAACGAGAGTGAGTTCTTCGAGAAAAGTCCGGCCTAATAATGTCTATCGCGATGGTACCTTTCTCCTGCGGGCCCCGTCTCATTTGTCGTTTATCTGTTGCTAATTACATTTAAGCAGAAATTACATTGTTTATGCTTTTTAAAAATTCTACTAACTCCAACCACTAGTTTACGAAAGCGCAGAAAGGGGCGTCAATTATACACAACGTTTTTTTATATTTTATAAATAAATTATTTTTGTGACTTATATATATATATATATATATATATATATATATATATATAAAGATATATAAAGAGATAATTTTATCAATTACTTAAAAACTCACCTTTACTTTCTAAAAATTCTTTTTTCTCGTGCTAAATCAAATTTTTATGAACTCTGTGTTTCTTTTCTTATTATCTCAGCATTTTGTAATTATTGATATATTATTTTTTAATATTTCAAATAAATTATTTTCTTAAACGTATTAGAATTAGAAATTAGTTATCAAATCACTATGTTAGGTATAAAGTAAACTGTTGAAAGATAATATCTTGGTATATATATGATAGGACAATATCTTGGTGTATATATAGTTGTGATATTATTGTAATTTATTCACTTGTTAATTCGATCTCTTATTGTTAGGTTGATTATTTGTATTACGAGATGTAATCCTAGTATAGATTTTCCTAACTAAGAATGACTCCCTTTGTAAGCTATCCTCTATATGTGTATATGTTCGCTGATGAGCTAATGAATCCATTAACTTTATTTTTTCCAACTCTTTCTTATCATGGTATCAAAGTAGGTCTTGAAATCTTCGACTAAATTTTAGAGTAATACTGCGTATGGTTACTGTGATCCATATATTGAGATAGAACGAAATAAAAATTTAGAGACAGAACAGAATAAAAATTCGAGACAGTGAAGCGTTTGGTTGTGATGGACAAAATAAATAAAACTGTGTATGTCTTGAAGAAAAAAATGTGTTTAGTTGCAGTTGACAGAATATAGAAAACAGTATCAATGACCAAACTACCTCTGCAGTATAATATGATTGAAAATATGTAATTTATTAATTATTTAAGTTGGCATTCGAGGCTTATAAAAGTCGAAAGTTCTAATACAACTTTGTATATTTTGGTAACTCAATTACTAAATTAATAGTTCTTTTAATATTTACATAAATTACGTTTTATGACTTTATCATAAATATTTCTTTAACCTAAATCAGATTTTAATTAATTTTATTTATTTATTTTAACTTTTTTTCTCCATACGAAACGTTATTTACTCCTTTCAATGCCTAAAATGTTGATTATAGAAGACAAAAATTAATAATTACTATACTGTTTATCTAAAAAATGATTTTATCGAGATTTTATCTTTGTAATAAAAATATAATGAAATTTTTTTAAAATAAATAGTTGCTTATAAACTTATAAATATTAATCTGGTACCTTTAACAGTCCTAAATTTTGTTATGAGAACTTTATAATAATAAACTAATGCTACTTAATTTTCGTTTATTATGATAAATACTAATACTAAATCAATATTCTAAAAAGTAAAAATTAGAAATTAAATTTCAATTTCAATTTCGAATAAATTGAAGTTTCGAGTAGATTTATTACGTACAATAGTTCCAAAATTTCATTTTTATAAAATAACATTTAGAATAAAATTTAAATTCATGAGTATCTACATTTTAAAATGTATATTTTAGAATTAGTTATATTCCATATCAAATAATTAAAATAAATTAGCGATCTATTTTATTAATAATGAGCATTAAATTGTCAAAAAGTTATTATCTAATTAGTTAAACTATAAACTAACAATGCAGTGTCGTTGTGGGGGGTATTTTTGTCCAATTTTAATGTGTTTTGTTTCTATGACAGGCACAAGAAATTCTGTCGCTCGGTTTTGGAATGAACAAAAAGTTTGTGTTTCTGTCATCCGGAGTCAGAACAAAAATAGGCAGTGTCAGCAACCAAACACCGTTGGGCACAAGATTTGTGTGTTTTGTTATCTGTCTCCACTGACAGAGACAGTAGCCATACGCTACGTAACCAACCGACAATAAAGTTATCTGTGAAAGATGACAGGAAAAAGACTACTGGCACAATCGGTCTTTCCAATCCTTTAGGAACTGATTCCTCTTCCCCATACTATCTCAATTCATCGAATCATCCAGGTTTTACTTTAGTCAAATGTCTTTTTAATGGAGAAAACTATGGAATGTGGAGACAGGCCATGAAGGTGGCACTTCGATCCAAAAGCAAACTTGGTTTCATAGATGTAACTATCATCAAACCAATCAATGATCTAGCCCTTTTGCAAGCTTGGCATGAGTGCAACTCCATAGTGATATCCTAAATTTTAATTCACCTATTGTTGATCTCCTCTCTAGAGTTGCATATGATGATTTTACCAAGGAAATTTGGGACGATCTCCATAAGAGATTTGTGATTGGTAATGCTTCTCAAATTCATTAGTTAAAGTGTGAGTTAGCCTTGATACAATAGCGAGATCCTTTTGTAGCTACCTATTACACTAAGTTAAAAACTTTATGGGATGAACTTGTTAACTATTTGAGTATCTGAAAGTGTACATGCAGTGCGGCTAAGGAATTGTCGGCAGAACGTGAAGGTAAGAAACTCTATAATTTTCTGACAGGACTAACCATCACTTCAGTGTCATCAGGTTACAGATATTAAGCATGGAACCTCTACCAAGCATCAACAAATCCTATGCATTGGTTAGTAAAGAAGAAAAATAAATAAATGTTGTTATTGCTAGGGCCCCTGAGGTTGCAGCCTTTGTAGCAAAATTTACTATGCAGGACAGCAGGTTAAGGACCATGAATGAGCCAAAATGCTTTGCACATACTATAGTAAAATTGAACATCTCTCTGATGATTACTTCAAGTATAAAGGTTATCCTAATTGGTGAAAAGGGAATAAGAGTGTTGAAAATAAACAGGCGACATCAAATCAAGGTCATTCGGCCAACTAAGCATCGATAAGCAATGAAGGAGACCGAGAAAAACGTTTGTACATGAGTTAGGAGCAATATGATTACTTGATGTCTTTGTGTGAGAAATTGGAAAGTACGATAAATTTCGCTAGTAAGGCAACTATTGATTCTTTAAATTGGATAATTGACAGTGGAGCGTCGAAACATATGATTTTTAATGAAATTTGTCTCTCAAACACCAAAGTTATAAAAGATGCTTCACCTATTCGACTCCCAGATGGAAGTCGTTCGGAGATTGACTCTCAAGGAGAACTTGCTTTATCTTTGAACATAAAACTGAAGGGTGCTTTATGTGTTCCATCCTTTAGATGTGATCTTTTATCTATAAGTAAATCAACTAATGATTTAAGATGTTCACAAACATTTTTTCCTGATTATTGCATCCTACAGGATCTCAAGTCGAGAATGACAATTGGCTGGGGTGAATGCCAAGATGGACTTTACTATTGTCATAATACTAGCGAACATGTTGTTAGTTTAAGATTAGATTGTTCTAGTGCTATTTGACAGACGCCTTGGAGATGTTTCTTTTGGAATATTGTCTTTCAATTTGCAACATCCTAATATGCGTATTGATAGAATAAATAAACACTACGAGCCTTGCTTTAGAGCTAAGCAAGCAAGAAAACTTTTTTCTATGAGTTCTAATATTTTAAGTAATTCATTTGATGTAACACCCCACTCCCGCGTAACCCGAACCTGACATCGATGGTGATATCCGGATCCGTGCTCCGCGAGGGTAGCGTGCTACATCACTCAGTAAACTCAGTATCAGTTTTTTTTTTGGAAAACATTCATACGCGCGAAAAACAGTAAACAACCGAGCCCGTTTTAAATTTGTATACCATTCCAATCAATACAAATATTCAACAATAATTTAAAAATAGTCATTTAATGTATACCAATCCATAACCAAATTGGGCCCGCTATAAATACAAAGTCTTAAGTTCAGACCTT
>JAOSBN010000002.1:6037122-6048541 GCA_027563595.1 Erythroxylum suave | reverse complement strand
TCCACTTCCTCTATCCACTTCTTCTGCTACGCATATAATAAAAACATTTCCAATATATAAGTTACAACATTCAAACTTGATTATTAAAATTATATTGTAAATTTTACGATCAAATAACTAAGTTCAAATCCTATTCAAATTCAATTATTAAAATTACATTGTCAATTTTACAGCACAATTTTTTTTTACAAATGACGAATATTTACTATAATATATTAATTATAAATAGATAAAAAATATTCTTAATATAACCAACCAAATTACAATAACGGGGCATTATTACTGCACATTTGTGTAGTATTACTCTGCTAGTTATGATATATAGGGTTAAGTATACTTCCATCCAATTATTTGTTTATTATGATATATAGGGTTAAATATACTGTCTTTTTTAATTTTAATAACATTAAATATTAAAAAAACCAAATTGAAATTTGTGGTTTAAATAAATAATTATTTCAATTATGTTTTTATTTAGTAATTAAAATAATTATATCAATATAATTATAAATATCAATTCTCTTAATAAGAGGGCCTCATTGTTGCTACTTTTATTTTTATTTCTATTTGGTAATTAAGATAATTATATCAATATAATTATAAATATCACTTCTCTTAATATGAAGGCCCATTTTCACTATTCTCTTTATTTATATTATTTTTAATTATAGTCCTTGTAATTTTATTTTATATTCTAATAATTTATTTTATATATTCGTAAATGTGAACACATAGATCATTTATTAATTTATTTGTAATTTTATATTTTCAAATTAATTCCATCCAATTATTTGTTTATTATGATATATAGGGTTAAGTATACTGTCTTTTTTTAATTTTAATAACATTAAATATTAAAAAATCATGATGAACTTTGTGACTTATCTTGACATTAGAGATAGCAATGTCAAACCGGCCCTCACAACTTACTTTTAGGGCCTGGGTTGGTGGAGCCATAGGCGAGCACAGGTTAATCATGATAGGCTTAGGTGGGCCACAATTTTAGAAGTTTTTTATTAAAAAAATAAATCATGGGTTAGACCGAAGGTTGACCCATCCCCAGATCTGTTGCCTACCTATTTTAACCCGTAGCTGCAGGCCCGATCACGGGTCACCATGCCCCCCAAATTGGGCCCGGCCTGTTGAGATCTGTAGTTAGATATTTTGATTAAATCGCCTCTCTTTTAGAGTGGATAGAGCATGCAAAAGCACGCATTTAGTCCTATCTAAGAGGATTAGTGAAGAATACAGACAAGATAGTAAATGAAAGAGATAAAACGAGACACTGTAAAGAGTGTTTGTTTGGACTTTGGATAGTGAATTCAAACGTAAGACCGAAACTACAAATCTGGCTCCAATTTTATTGGAATCTGGATTGGAGTAGAAATTTTTAAAATGGTTATAATATACATACGGTTAAATATACATTTATAACGCATGGAGCTATTGCGGTTAAGTATTTTTTATGTTATGAATTTTTTTACTAATTTTAAATATCATTATTATTTTTTAAATAAATTATTTTGCAAACTAAAATAATTGTTAATTGTATTTTTTAATATTAAAAATATTTAAAGAATTTCGTCATTTATTCTATATCAGAATTAATGTAAAATTTGAATTAAATAATGCAATACAAATAAAAAAATTAAATATTTAAAATTTTAAGAACTAAAACTTTCGTAATACCGTGGCACTTTGAAAGTCAATTTGGACCACACGAAAAGGCTAAATCTTTGATTCTATCCTAACACATTTTCTTCAATCAGGACCACGATTAAAGATAAAAAGTTGGGGCATATTGTGGGAAGCGTAATCCTATTCGAACAAGTTGGATAAGAATAAACTGAAGAAAAACCGTAAATAACAGTTTTTACTTTGAATTCTACGACAGACATTCGTTAAAACTAAAAATGAAGATTGCGTGTCGGCTGTCCAAAGCTGAACAGTAAAAGAAAGCCAAGGTCGACGAGAAAGGATAAACCAGTGAAAGAAGGAATGGGCCCTAAGAACATGCCAAGTGTACAAGTGCAGGCGGCACACGAATACACACCTGTTGCGTCACAGCACACTATCCCAACCCAAAATCATATTATAAAAATATCTACCCAGGACAAAAACGTCTAGCTCTTGCCTGTAAAAAACGCGAATTTTTCTCTCCCTTCCACAGCGAAATCAAACTTACACGGGAAAAAAGAAAAAGAAAACAACATAAAAAAAGCAAGTGGAGAAAATCGAAGGAGAAAACAAGACACGAAAACGAAAAAGAGAAACCACCTCGTGAAAACGGATCCACAGCAGCGCGAACCTGGGCAATCGAAACCCTAACCCTAGCCGCGACTCCTTTTTTTGTCTATGTTGTCATCCTCCTGCCTGCGTCTGTGAAAGCTAGGGGACCAGCGAAATTATTTGGTGAAGTATTAGGGTTAGGGTTAGGTGGGAAATTGGGCTTTTTAAAATTTTTTACGTGGGGATTTGAAGCGAAGTCGGGACTGTTAGTAACGGTTGGGTTTTTATGATGGAGTGCAAAGGAGGTGGTGCTGGCGGTGGACGGTGTCGTTGATGACCAGAGGCTGATGTCACCGACGGAATAAGATGATGGGGAGGGCTCCTGATGGAGGTTGCGGCACTGACGAGAGGCGTTGCCGCCCTAGGGTTCCGACGTCCAAGTCGCCGGAGACTCAAATGGACAGACCACCGGCTACGAGTAAGAAATCAGTTTCATTAGACATTGATTTATTGTGTCAGGCTCGTAAAGCCTTATGTGAGCGCTCGCCATTTGACGTCCCTGAGGACGGGTCTGGGTCTGCTAATTCGAATGTTTCGGCTGTCACTACTTTGCCTAGTGGATTGGCCAGTTTGTTGAAGCAATCCGATGGTAGGAAAAAGCATAAGAGGTCGCATTCTGGTGCAGAGAAGAAGTCTTCGAGAGCTAGTGAGCGGTCCAAGGGAGGTAATATCTGGGTTGAAACGGAAGAGTACTTTAGGGACCTAGCATTGGCGGATGTTGATGCTTTATCTGAAATATCTTCCTTGTTTAGGACTTTAGATGCTAGTAATTGTTTTTTATTTCCGTATATAGAGGACAAGAAAAATGGTAAACCTTACCTATTGGAAAACTTGGATAATGCGAGTGATGACATGCATATTCGGGATCAGAGTAATGAGAAAGCTGACTCGGTTCCAAGTACCGAGGATGTGAATACTGAAACTAAAGCAACTTGTGGAAATGAAAGTAATGGAGTTCAGCCAAGGGATAATGTGAAGCTGGAGGACGAGCACCTTGTGGAAATTGACATTATGGGAACAGAAACTGATGGGGCCAAAGTCCTGCCTTCGGATGAAGAAAGGGTGCTTTCTGACTTGGATTTATCTCGTGGTTTAGGGTGGCTTTTAGGTTGTAGGAACAGAATTGTACTAACTTCAGAGCGTCCATCCAAGAAGCGAAAACTTTTTGGCACAGATGCTGGGTTGGATAAGGTTTTGATTGCTTATCCTTGTGAAGGGAACTCAACTTTGTGTGATTTTTGTTGCAAGGGTGAGGTAGGTAATGATGCAAACAGGTTAATTGTTTGCAGTTCATGTAAGGTTGCAGTTCATCGCAAGTGTTATGGTGTGCAAGGAAATGTGAACGAGTCTTGGTTATGTTCTTGGTGTAAGCAGAGGCCTGAAGGAAGTGATTCTGTGAAACAGCCTTGTGTGCTTTGTCCAACGGAGGGTGGTGCTCTCAAACCAGTCAGTGCAGAAAATGGTGACTCTGGTGTGGGGTTTGCTCACTTGTTTTGCTCTCAATGGATGCCTGAGGTCTACATAAGTGATCTGATAAATATGGAGCCTATTATGAATGTCAGCAACTTGAAGGAAACAAGGAGGAAGTTGATTTGTACTATATGCAAGATGAAATTTGGTGCATGTATCAGGTGCAGTCATGGTATGTGTTGTTGCTTCGTGTCCTTATTTTTCAGTCTTATACTGGATTAGACTATGTTGGAAATAGTGCATCACTTTGGTTGCAGAGCCAGATCTAAGTAGCTCATAGGTTGCTTGGTGTAATTTTTTGCAATTGCTTTTTTCCCCCCAAATTATTCCCAGTTTCTTTGAGGTTCATTATTGACTTTGTAATTCTTGTCCAAACTTCTTCTGTGTAATTTTTGAGGAGGTTGAGGGGAACTTTTATTTTATAGCCTCCTCCAGCTATTTCATTTTGTATTTGATTGAAAAGTATGAGTGCTGGTTATGGAAAGGAAAAACATTTTCAGATGTATGTAGGTTTAATTGCACAATCTGATCTCTCACACTCCTTGATTATGCACTTGTGTTGTCTCTATGTGTCATTCGTACACGGTAGGCATTATTTTATTGTCAGACCTCAACAAGGATAAGGCCTTTCATTTGGTGGGGCTATGAGCTTTTCGAGTTTTTATCTGTTGTTGGTACAGATAAAACAAACTTGCCATATCTGAATTTGCGTGTTCTTCTTTTCTTATTTTGTTGGATCACTATGTTGGACCAATGATTTTTTATCTGAATGCTTAGTAATGGCTCCCTACGAATAGGTGGTCACTGGTGCACTAAGTGGGTGCAGAATAGATTACTTACTCATCCTTTTCTCAAAAAAGATAGTAACAATGTTTGAAAAAATAGATATTGAAAATGGAGGCTTGAAGGTTGGGGCCTGAAACTGACAAAATGGAAATTGAATTTCTTGCAATTGGCATGTGGTTACTGTTTTTTGCTTCTTGTTGAAGCAGTTATACTATAAAGTACTGGAGCATCTGCCAATCTTGTCCTTATTTTCTGTGCAAGCTCAATACATACGATGCTCTACAAGACTATGTAAAGCATTGGGAAACTATACACCTGTTCTATATTGTCTAGTTACTTGTTCTCTTGAGTAGAAATCAGGGATGCTTCACTTCTATTGATTCTGCCACGAGGGGAAGTTCATGGGAGTTTGCACTTTCAACAAACCTGAAAGTATTGTTGATATTAATGGTTAGCAATAAGCATTATCTTGTGATTTGGGCTCGATGAATATAATACGTGGCACCCAACTTATCTATGCATTAAATATGAGGCTACTAAATTTGATGCTCCTTTAAAGTTTTATTACTATTTGCAGGAATTTACTGCAGATGGAGTAAGTTAAATTAATTTGTAAAAAAGTTCTTCCTTTTGCTTATGCAATTAAGTGATGCACTGAAGTGTGGCTTTGGTTCCATTTCTTGTGTATGATACTGTTAATTTATCCATCCCTCTCTCCCCTCTAACTCTCGCTTCCTCTCTGGCTTAGAATTGGGTTGTTATGTGAATCACATGTTTCCATCGATTATAACTCGTTGCATTCAACATTTAGGTGCTTGTCGGGCTACTTTTCATCCTATATGTGCAAGAGAGGCTAGACAGCGAATGGAGGTTTGGGGAAAATACGGATGTGACAATGTAAGTCATTTTCTTGTTCTTCACTCTTTTTCTTGTATTGATGCAACTAGTCACATACTCTTTATTTATTGATTTTATGCTGTGACCTTCCCTAAGTGTCTCTGATTAGAGCTCTTGTCCTTTCTGTTTCATTGTTGTCCCTGCCTTAACATTTTTTTTGCAGGTTGAGTTACGGGCATTTTGTGCAAAGCACTCAGAAGTCATTGATGTTAGGACCTTTTCTTCCATAGAAGGATCTTCTCCTTTGACATCTATCGGCGGTGACTTGTCTGTTGCGACTTTGTCAACGGACAAAGAGTGCAGGTCAAATATTAGCCAAAATCGAGGTGATGCTACTGCCAATGCAGATATTCTAGATAGCAATGCTGGCAAAGCTAATGATAGGGAATTGCATGAAACAGGAGTGTCTGATTGTACATCAAATACCGTGAAAATGTCTGAAATTGGCGATGTCGAGCAACAAAATAGGATTGGGATGTTTGAGAACTCTTCTGAATTGAAAAATCTTGCATTGGCTTTGAGGAAGGTAGTTAGGGGTACTTTGTCGGATGCTTGCTACGAAGTTACCTTATCTTGATTAATTACCTTTTCTTTAGTTGTAATCTTAGTATTGTTTTTACTAAGATTTTGTGTCTCATTCATATTTATGTAGTTAATTGATCGAGGAAAAGTTAATATGAAAGATGTAGCATCAGAGCTTGGGATCTCACCTGAAAGACTAGTTTCAAGTCTTGCTGTAAAGCTCAAAACGAATAGTTCCTCTTTTCTCTTTTTCTTGATAACTCTTATCATGCTCTTCCCTGACTGCAGACCTTTTTTCTGCAGGAAGATAGTTTAGTTCCTGATTTGCAAAGCAAAATAGTAAAGTGGTTTGAAAATCATGCTATTATGGGTACTTTACATAATCTTCTGAAAGTTAAACGAGATTGCATTATTTTATTAGAATCTGAGATGAAATGAGATGAGCTGATATTTCTAAATGGTATAAAAATGTCAGAGTCTGATATCCCAGATGCCGTTGCTGTGAAGTCAGTTCCTCCTCGAAGAAGGACCAAAAGCAGTATTAAGATTTTGAGGGGGAACAGGGTAATTTGCTCATCGGAAGAAAGTTTGATTGACAATGGGGTAGAGATGGATGAGTCCAAAGTGGACCAATCCCTATCTAAGGAACCAGAAAATAATACTCAATCTTCAGTTCCTGATTCCGCTGAGGAGGTAATTAATCTTACCGTAATGTAATTGATAGAACACTACCTCAAGAATGTTATTTGTTGTTTGTAGAGCCTTATACTGAAATTTGAAGATATCTTTTCTGTTTGTCTCATTAATTTCGTTTGTGTAGGAGTCAAAATTTATGACTTGTTTATTTCCGTTGCATGTTATTATGGCAGCATGTTAAGAGTGTTAATGTGTTTTTTGTTCGATATTGAAATATGAATAGTAGCATTTGCTAGTTTGCTTAGTATGACTTGCTGTGTCACAGTTGTTTGATGTTCTAATTGGACATGGATAATATATCCGGTCAGTGTTATATTATAACTGGTGTATTTGCACCTAGTCTATCATGTTCAGTGAAGGTTGATATTCTTTTAGGTGAGAGAAAATCTTGGTTAATTAGTAACAATGGTTATTTAGAATCTAGGTCTTATGTTCCTTTTTTTCTTTTTGGTTAATTAGTAACAAATGGTTATTTAGAATCAAGGTCTTATGTTCCTTTTTTATCTTTCTCTCTGATGATTTTGAATCTCAATGCTATATTCTCCGAATGAATTCTGTGGAGAATGTGTGATATTTGCTCCAGTTACTATTTTCATAGTTGCAGTGAGCTTCCGTGTAATTTGGTTCCCACTCTAATGAGTATTGCTATTGGCCAGAGTGGAGGGATCTGTGTAACTTTTATTTTCCTTCATACCATTGCAAAGATTGTAGACAAATATAACACTACCTCAAGGCATTTTTGTTTTGCGTATCTGCGCTAACTTCTTGACCTAATCTTTCTCTGGACTATTTTCATTTTGTTATTTCCAGATTTTCAGTTTAGTTGGATTTCATTAGACTGATGTGCATGCTTGTAATCTTCCTTTTTTGTTGTTTATTTGTAGAGATTAATCAATGTAGATGGGCTTTCAGACTCTTCACTAGTTAACTTTTCTGCAGGTACTCTTTCCCTGATTAATTTTGTGGAGTTAATACTCTTTCTAAGGAATTTTTCGAGTATCTGATGGTGTATACCATTTGAGAGCATAGATTTGAGTTGATATATCTTGTAGGAAATTTTCAACCAAAAAAAAAATTCTTGTAGTGATTAGGGGGGATTAGATGCTTGAGATTTTTTTTGGTCCTCAGATGATAGGATGTTCCATTATGAGTTTAGGTGTCAATAGTTCTGTTGTTTGCTTAGTCATGTGCCTAAACATCCGAATGGTTAGGGTTTGAGTCCAAAATGCAAAATTGCGAGGTTGATTATGCTATCTTGATTCTAATTCCATGTCATATAGTACCATGTAACATCTTGTGTTACTTTGTTTATGGTTGTACATTTCATAGGCTGTTCGAATGATCCTTTGCATGGTAGTGTCTATGAAAAGATTGAGTCTGGGCCTGAGACTCTTCCTGAGCAGCGTGAGTCAGTTATGCCAGATCCAATCCCTGATTTAATGTAAGCTTGGTAACGTGAATTCCTTTGTCTTTCTCATTTCTAATATCAGGTTCTTCTATGATGCTTATTCAAATCACTGAGGGATACAGTGTTGAAATTGTGCTTGATTGGAGTTGTCTGGTGGCCTTGTTTTTTTTGCTTCAGGAGAACAGGAGCAAGTTCTGGTCATTATGTCCGCCCATCTATTTGTGAGGAGCTGCCACATATGCAGTCTGAGCTGCTTTCAGAGAATAAAGCCTGTGACATTCAAGGTGAAACTTGTGAAGAATGGATATCTTATGGTTTTCCTTTTTGCACCTTCTATTATATGGATGACACATTGGATGTTTGTTCTTGACCAGGATCTGATGTAGGTGAAATCTCTCGTCTGGAAGCTTCTTACAATGCCACTTTTTGTTGTAATCACCATAGTAAACACTCACAATGCCACGACACGGTTTCTGTATGCGGTGGAGCTGATTCAGAGCTTCTGGCTAAAGCTAAGAATCTGGAGATTTCTGAATTCTCTCCAGCTGATGAAGTTGAAGGGGAAATCTTCTATTTTCAGCATAAGCTCCTAGGCAATGCCGTAAAAAGAAAACACCTGACTGGTCTACTTCCTTCTCTGGCCTTTTTATTGTTTTGACTACATCTTCTACTTTTACCTACTCCTGGGAAGTGTG
The DNA here is from genome assembly GCA_027563595.1 of Erythroxylum suave. Taxonomy (NCBI): domain Eukaryota; kingdom Viridiplantae; phylum Streptophyta; class Magnoliopsida; order Malpighiales; family Erythroxylaceae; genus Erythroxylum; species Erythroxylum suave. The sequence continues at coordinate 6,039,778 of JAOSBN010000002.1, read as the reverse complement.
ACAGAATGTGGATGTGGAGGCTTAATTCTCATTTTTGCCCTTTTGCAGATAACTTAATTTGTAGGGTTATGAAAATTCTGCCACAGGAGATTGATGCAGCGAGAAATCATAGATGGGATGATGTGCTTGTTAATCAGTATCTTTCTGAGCTTAGAGAAGCAAGGAAGCAAGGCAGGAAAGAAAGAAAACACAAGGAAGCACAGGCTGTACTAGCTGCTGCCACAGCGGCTGCTGCAGCTTCTACTAGAAATTCATCATTTAGAAAAGATTCTTTTGATGAATCCATCCAGCAGGAGGTTGATTTTTTTCACCATTTTTTTTCTTTGCATTTAGTAGTTTAAACTGGTATTATGTGCTGATCAAATATTGTGATTATCATATGTACTTTTTACAGAAATTTAATGCATCTAATGGGAGGGCTACAACTTCTTCTCAGTTAGTGCCACGTCCCAGAGAAATGGTTTCCAGGGTGGCTGTTCCAAAGATTTCATCAGACAAGTATTCTGACTTTGTGCAGTTCACTTCTGACTTTTCCAATGACCATCCAAGATCGTGCGATATTTGCAGAAGATCTGAAACAATAATGAATCCTATCTTAGTCTGTTCCAGCTGCAAGGTTTTCTAAGCTATCCATTCCATAACAAATTTCTATCATTGTAAATATTAGTCTGTTTTCAGTTGATAACTGTATTATTAACAGGTTGCAGTTCACTTGGATTGTTATCGGAGTGTTAAGGAATCTACAGGTCCATGGTACTGTGAATTGTGTGAAGAATTCATAATGGCTAAAAGCTCTGGAGCTCCTTCTGTTGATTTTAGGGAGAAGCCTTGTTTCGTGGTAGAATGCGGTTTATGTGGTGGCAATACTGGTGCTTTTAGAAAGTCCACTAATGGTAAATGGGTGCATGCCTTCTGTGCTGAGGTTTGAATGCATTCTTTCTCTGTTTTTTTTAGTATACAATTTATTGTTTGTTACTTCTGTTAATCTCTCCATGTTTTCTTTGACAGCATAACTCTTTGTTTTCTGTTTTCATTTTGTTGTAGTGGATCTTTGAACAAACATTCAGAAGGGGTCAAGTGAATCCTATTGAAGGAATGGTATGTACTTCTGTTTCCTATTGTTGATTTAAGATTTACATACTTTGGAAGTGTTTGGAAAGAAAATGGCGAGATCAAAGGAGACTAGGTAAAACAGATTGTTATTTTACCTGTTTCATTTTGAATACTACGCAGTATATTTCAGAGAATATTTTCCTTGAACAACTATGATTTTATGCTCTTGTAATTTCTTATTCTCCCTCTGATTTGAGAGGTTTTCTGAATTTGGACTTGAGAATAAATTTTGCATTTAATTTCTATAATTTATTTTCATTTTCAAATAAAGGAAAGTTGAATTGTTCTCCTGTCTTTTTCTCCCAAAACAATTTAAGGACTGAAATAGATTTCACAAACACTTGGGATTGTTGTTGATTGAGTTTTTTGTGTTTTTGAATTGTTTTGGATGAGCAGGAAACACTTGTGCGAGGGAGTGATAGTTGTTGTGTCTGTCGTCGGAAAGATGGGATTTGCATTAAGGTGATTGTTACCTTCATTATTTTGTATACTTTTTTATTCCCACTGCAATTACTCACATTGCAGCCCACTACATGTATGCAGTGTAGTTATGGTCACTGTCAGACAACATTTCATCCCTCTTGTGCTAGAAATACAGATTTCTACATGTATGTTAAGACTCTTGCTGGCAAGTTGCAGCACAAAGCTTACTGTGGAAAACATAGCGTGGAGCAGAGGGCAAAGGTTTTGATTCAGTAGTTTGGTACTTGATTGGTTCTACTTCTATAATTTTATGTTATTGCCTCATTTTTTTTGCTTTACTTGATTAGGTGGAAACTCAAAGACATGGAGTTGAGGAAATTAGGAGCATCAAGCAGATCAGAGTACGATTATTTCTTCACTTTTTCAGACTACTTTAGATTTTTGAAATTATTTGTTAGGGTTTATTGATCTGTGCAGTGGGAGAACTTTTTCTTTACATATAAAATGTGTCAGATGCTAGTTGTTTTTGTTAGATGTTAGTTAAGGATTTTAATGAATTGGGTTCGGGAATAAGAAGTTGGTATATTTTATTTCACCTTTCTGCTTCACGGATATTAACTAAGGCAGAATGGAGATAACTAGTTTTATGTTTGATTGCTTAGAATAGTTTACCAGGTGGAAGAGGCTTCTATTTCTCTTGTGATTTTCCTTCTGCATTTTCTGTCTTTGACTTCTTTTAGGCTGCTGAATGAAACTTTTTGATTCCTGTGGCAACAAGAAATTTTTTTGACTTGTTCTAGATTAGATTTGGACATGAGATTCTTCCGAATCTCTAGCCAAGTTTCTTTTGCAATATTATGGATCATTCTTATTTGTTTTTAAGTTTTTTTTAATTGAATATTTGTTGCTTTAATAATTAATTTGTTGTTTCATGGTACTTTCTTACTTGAAACCAAATTTTCTTTGACAAACTTCGAATTTCTCATTTGCAGGTTGAGCTAGAAAGGCTACGGCTTCTGTGTGAGAGGATCATTAAGCGTGAGAAACTAAAGGTAATTAAAGTGAATGTCTGAAACTTTTGAAAACCCTTTTTCTCGTGCTTTGTTTTTGCTGTGTACAA
>JAOSBN010000002.1:6017064-6037022 GCA_027563595.1 Erythroxylum suave | reverse complement strand
TATTCATTATTATAGTTATTCTCTATGAGAAGTTAAGCTTAAAAGAGTGTTAATGTGACTCTTCCGTGAGGATTTGTTTTTGCTGTGTACAATATTCATTATTATAGTTATTCTCTATGAGAAGTTAAGCTTAAAAGAGTGTTAATGTGACTCTTCCGTGAGGATTTGTAATTTTAAGACCTGTGACCAAGCCGCGAATCAGTCTGGTAGCTAGCATATCATTTCAAAGCACATTCTCTTGATGCTGACAATTTGAAGCTTAGTTTGGTAGAATAAGGTTCAGAAGTCTTCTATGGGGAAATTAGTGATAGGTTCTAATCCATTTCCTCTGGTTATTTGTTTCCTTTTGATGTTTGCAGCGCGATTTAGTTCTTTGTTCACATAATGTTCTTGCCTGCAAAAGGGACCATGCAGCCAAGTCTCTGCTTCATAGTTCCTTCTTACCTCCAGACGTCAGCTCAGAATCTGCAACAACATCTCTAAAAGGCAATACAGATGGTTACAAATCTTGCAGCGATGCAATTCAGAGGTCAGATGATGTGACAGTGGATAGTACAATACATGTTAAGCATCGATTTACGGGTACTGTTTCCCTGGAGACTGATCAAAAAACAGATGACAGCTCCACATCTCAACTTAAAGTTACCCAAAAACCCTCGGTGAAGCCACCATTTGCTGGGAAACAAATTCCTCAAAGATCTTTCCTTACAGCGCGTAATTCAGTGGATGACGGAGAATGGAGGTCAAAATCTAGGAAGGTATAGAAAGCGATGATTGTTGGCTATTGACTTTAAACACAAAAGCAGACATCTATATACGCATATGTTATATATCTATATGAGAGACCAAATAGAAACGGATGAATCCTCACTTTTTGTGTATAAAAAAACAGATTTTTGAGAAAGAACTGGTAATGACATCAGATCAAGCATCTGCCAAGAATCAACAGTTGCCTAAAGGGTACTTCTATATTCCTGTTGATTGCCTTCCTAAAGAGAAGCAGAGCAGCGAGGATGCATGTTCTGGTGGACAGTTGGAAAATGGAACGTAGATTGGGAGGATATGACTGGGTTTTTCATTTACACAATGGAGATGGATCCACCTGATGCGGGCGTTTGCCTCTGCCTGGCCTATTTATCCGAAGACGATGGGATGAGTTTGCAGAGCAGACGGTGTTGTGTTAGGATTAGAGGGTAAGATCGGAAGTTTTGGCCTGGCATCATCATTGTTGTATATTCATTGTGAGAGTAATTGTACAGTGGGTGAGGGTTTATTCCATTACAATGTATTGAATTTTACGAATACACAATCCCCTTTTGATCGGAAAGAGGCTGTATGGATGTGGAAGGAATGAGAAGTTGGTGCTGCGATGTAAAGTTGATGTAAATATTCATACAGTTTCAATGCTCAAACCAAAAAAAAAAAATTGCATACAGCTTTAGATGGATAACTTACTTTATTAGACTGAAATATTAGCTCTGGATGTTCTTATTCCTTGTATGGTGTTATAGATGACTCTTGTATACTAGTGAGTGCATTTCTTTTTACCCATTTGTATGAGAATTGCACTGTGCTGTAGATTTTTTATCTGGGAGCGTTGTATAGTCACTTTCCTTTGATGAAGATGGTGATTGCTGTGCTTTAGTATGACGGAGAATATGAACGTAGGAGTTACAATCGGTGCCAGGAAAGCTAGTGGCAGAAGGAAACTCTGTACGATAAAAGATTAAACTCAAAGGTTGAGTTATTGGCAGAAGGAAGCTTGAAATCGTAAAGGGTTGATTACACGGACAAATTTTTTCGTCATTACGATTATCGTATTGGACTTGCTTTTGATCCAATACGGTATGGATATATGTCAATATTAAGTATTTTAAATTATTAAATTACAAAATAATTCTTCAATATTACGCAATTTTTATCTTAAAAATTATAATAATATTAATTATTATTTTATGTATGACATTTTAAGTTTTTTTAATTTAGTCCTAATCTTTTTAAAATTTATAATTTTGATCGGTTCATACTAGCTGATATCAATTAAGGTTATGTTTAGATCTAAGGTGTGGTAAGGATAAATACTTATCCACTGCAATTTATAAACGTAGTCACATGTTTGAATATGCGGGCGAATAATCAGAGGTTGGAAGAAAGTGCGGTACTACCACAAAAGTCGATAAGTAGAAAGAAGGTTACTGTAAGAAAGTGTTTCTGCGATATAAATTTTACTTTATATTAATAACCTTCTGATAATTATTGTTTTCCATTATACCCTCAACTAATAAACTTTATTAAATAGTTTATTCCTAATTTTTATTTTCTTTATTTTAATTTAATATTTTACTGTTTATAATTTTAATTATATAATATTAAAAATATTTAAATTTATGAAATATACCAAGGGCATTTTGTTACTATGAAATTGTAATTTAAATTATCATTTTTCAATAATATTAATAAGCACGTATTAATAAAAAGATAACGATGAATATGTTATACATTTTATTATTTATAAATTTAAATTTAGATGATTAATAATGTATTTTTAATTATTTATATAACAATTAATAATTTATTAAATCAATGAATTTTTTTGTCATTTTATCTCTTTCAGTAACCGCAGCTACATTTGCCAAACACTTATTTTCACGTTTCAGCAGTTACCAAAACAATAATCTCAAACATATAAGTATTTATTGAGAATAAATTCTTATCATTTCAGCATTATCAAGCGTTACCGTTCTCTCAAAATAAGTCTAAAAGAATGCTGTATGGAACATTTTTTTTATATCAATTTTTGTTGATATGTTAATTTAAACAATGATTTTGATCCTTCTTTAATTTAATTTTTAAAAATTACAGTTGTTTACTGCATAAATATTTTTATTATTTCATAAATATAATTTCAAAAGATAATTAATATTTTTAAAAAATTATAAACTCAAAATAAAGCAAATTTTCTTTTTCTTCAAGAATGGGGCATTGTTACTTGCACTGAGACGACATTTCCAAGAGAGTGGGCCCAGAAGCCCAAATGATTTCAGATATTTGGTAATTCTGATCGTAGGTGAGCCCACAAGTGAATTTCCTTTCAATATGGGTTCCATGGGCACGCCAACTAGTTTAGCGAACGGCTCTTCAGCCACGTCCGACGTTCACCTCAAACCTAAACCTGCGACTAACACCAGAATGCCTGCGGCCGCCGCTGATTTGACGCCGTCCGACTTGGATGAATCCAGGAAGAGGAAGTCGAGCGTTCTACCTCTTGATGTCGGCACTCGCGTCATGTGCCGTTGGCGGGATGGCAAGTACCACCCGGTCAAGGTTATCGAGCGACGGAAGTTAAGTCCTGGAGGAGCCAACGATTATGAGTACTACGTTCACTACACTGAATGTATGTTTCAATTTGATCGTCGATTTTGATTTGTTTGATATTGTATTTCTGTTTAGGTTTTTGGGTTTGAGATTAGGTATTAGGAATTATCCAAAAGATTGTGTTTGGGGTGTTTGAAAATTTGTGAATTAATCTCGATGAACATTCCTAGATTAGACGCGTTAGGGTACTCTTTTCACCTGCAGCGGTAGGTTTTTTTGTGATTCAATAATATTTAGGCTCAACATTTGTGGAGTAGACCATGGGATCAAATAAACAGATGAAACCTTACCGAATTGGCTTAAATTACTCATATGTTCTGATAGGATCAGAGAAAGGGTTCAGCGGAAGAAATTGAGATGTTCATATAATAGGAAGGGTTCATCACTGAAAAATTATTTGTTGTTTTCCAAATTGTCTCTGTAGTTTGAGTTTGATAAAAGAGGTCGTGTGGTTTGATTTCAATACCACGGGAACTTGATGTAATTTATTTCCATATGCATTTAGCCAAAATATCTTTGGGTGCAAATGATTAGCTAGCTGGAATAAAGGTTCCACTGTGAGAACTTGAGAGCATTAATTGAGTTTTTCTGGAACATGTGAGTTGGGTAAGTTATTTGTTAATGATAGCAAATGAGGAAGTTCTGGAACGAATTCAAGAATAAGTGTCCTGGAATGTCAGGTATGCTACATGCTAGAATTGCTATTTATATGCAGTCTGATTTTGGTTTTCAATTTTTGGTAGTTAATAGGAGGCTTGATGAATGGGTGAAGCTTGAACAATTAGATCTTAATTCAGTGGAGGCTGTTGTTGATGAAAAGGTGGAAGATAAGGTAATTTAGTTGCTTTTATATTTGGTGGAAGAGATTCTACCTTCCCGAAACCCTTTTTGTTGATAGAATCTTTCACCAAAAGTGTACCTTTTTTTGGCCTTGGGAACTGATTCAAGGAAGTCTGAACATACATTATTGCAGGTGACAGGCTTGAAAATGACACGACACCAGAAGCGTAAGATTGATGAGACTCATGTTGAGGTATGCTCTGATTGAACGTCAACAATAACTTTTAATATGCAACGTGTGGAAATTTAATTGCAAGATTTTGAATCCGATGAGTTAAAGAGAATCATCACATATGGTTAGCTGCAATTTGCTAAAAAAGATTTGAATTTTATGCTGTTATGAGAGACTATTGTTTATCCTAAAAGCACTATGTTCAAATTTTTAGGGCCATGAGGAGCTTGATGCTGCCAGCTTGCGTGAACACGAGGAGTTCACAAAAGTGAAAAATATTGCCACTATAGAACTTGGAAGATATGAGATTGAGACATGGTACTTCTCCCCTTTTCCACCAGAATACAATGATTGTTTGAAGCTGTACTTTTGTGAGTTTTGCCTCAATTTCATGAAGCGTAAAGAACAGCTTCAAAGGCATATGGTGAGCTGTGCCTCAAATGCATCTCTCTCTTGCTTTGTGATATATGCACCATGTTACAGAGTGTTTTAAAACTGTCAACTTCTAGTGTGTATGACTAATCAATATCCTTGATTACTAGTGGCTAATTTCAAACTTAGGCTCTTAACGTTTTTTCTCCGTGGAATCACTATGTTGATGTACATTTTCTGTCAATTATCTATTGAATTTTAATTAATATGCTCTAAACTTAACTTGTTGAACTTGTTAATTAATGAAACATTATACTGCTCAGGCTTTTACCAGTCTTCAATTTGGGAGGTTTTTGTGGAATGAAGATACAGTTTGATGAAATTGATGAATTAGTTAATAGATTATGACAATTGGGCAACTTCAACTCATTTTTCTTTCATTTTCTAGGATTGAGATGTGATTTGGGGGCTTTTATATCTCCTCAGAAATTGTCTCTCTTTGTCTACTAGAGTTTTGCTACATGGTTTGTTTTAATATTTTGTATAATTTGATTTATTTAGAGAAAGTGTGATCTTAAGCATCCTCCTGGAGATGAAATTTACCGAAGTGGTACCTTGTCAATGTTTGAGGTATGTCTCAATGATGGAGAAATTATCATTTAGCTCATTGACTTTCTTATATCTTATTTTCATTATCATTCCATTTTTTAAAATGGCATTCTCTCCTTTCTTCATAATATCTTCCCTTTTCCAGTTTGTGGATTTTGTTGTTGGGGAAGGGGAGGGTGTTAGGTAACTATGTAAGTTAATGAGCGTGAGAGTGAAAAAGCTTTAAGTAGAGAGCAGTAGCTATGTTTTATTGCGAAAAAAGAAGGCAGAACCTTCTTCACAATGGAAACCCCTTTACAATCTCAGAACCTAAAACTATCCCTCTTATCCCACCGACTATTATTTTATATCTACTTATCCTAAAAACTTCTAAGGAATAAATATCTCCTGCTAATTGATATCTATCTTACTACTGCTTATCGCCTATCTTCTTCTTTCTTGTATAAACTAACTACTCTCCTCCTTTGTGACCATTATCCCTAACATAGGGACCTTATGAGGATTATATTATATGCTGGTCTTTTTGTGAGGGAGTATAAATTCATTGTTGCCGTTCTTGTCAAATTCATTTTTCTTTATAATGTAGATACATTGATTTGCTTCTAAATAGTGATATAGGAAAGCTACTGAATATACCAACAATATTTGGTACGGTATTGTATAAACTATATATAGTGTTGCTGGACTTTAGGTTCTGTTTTTTGCTTGGACTGAACAAAGTAGGTCTATCCTCGGGGTTGGTAATAAGAACTAAGAATCACTCGAACAAACCAGACTATTAGTAGGTTCCTAGAAATTACTTTATGGAGGCTAGGAATCGCTGTTTAGTCTACGAGTCTTTTAGAAAATATCTATCACAATTTCGATGTTGGAATGGAAAATCTTTATTATTATAGTCATTACTGAAACGTAAAGCCATATATGAAAGGAATCCTGTCACTTAGCTAGCAAGGCTGGTAACAAAACATTATTCTACCCTTGTAGCAATCAAATCCTATCCTGATAGAGAAAATTCCGAAGTTATGTTATTTCGAGTACAAGTAACTAAAAGTAATATTTAAAGTTTTAGTATAATTTCTAATCAGGCGAACTGAGTAGTACAGAAAATAACCCTTAACTAATTATTATTCTCTGTTAAGCTGTGTTGTAGGTTGTTGTCATTTCTCAGTGAATGTTCTGGTGCAGGTTGATGGAAAAAAGAACAAGGTTTATGGGCAGAACCTATGTTATTTGGCAAAGTTGTTTCTGGATCACAAGACCCTTTACTATGATGTTGATCTTTTTCTATTTTACGTCTTGTGTGAATGTGATGATAGAGGATGCCACATGGTTGGATACTTTTCCAAGGTAACGTTTTTCATTTATGAAGAACATGATCTAGTTGTGACTTCCACTTGATTTATTTGGTGTTTATTTGATGCTTCTTCAAGCAGAAATTTTAAGCAATATGAAATTACTTTTCCTTTGCACCTTTCTGTACCATTTCTCTTTCTTTGTCGTGGAAGATGCTGAAGCAACGAAGTTTTTGGTTTCTTGTGGTTGCGAATATGTATCTTCGCTGCCAAATTCAGTTGTTCAGCAATGTAATTTTTAGATAATAGTTGAACCCAAACATTTGTGACATTGCTAAGGATTCTTCTCAATGATGCAGGAAAAGCATTCAGAGGAATCATATAATTTGGCTTGTATTCTTACCCTTCCCCCTTATCAAAGGAAAGGCTATGGAAAGTTTTTAATTGCATTCTGTAAGCTCTCTGCCTTATAGTCTATTTTTCTCTTTGCTTCTTTCGAATATGACTCATGCAAGAAGCACTTATATTACTAGTTACATCTTGTTTTGGATAGTGGATGGAACTCTTAATTATATTGCTGTAATTACCTATTTTGCTCGAGTACTTGCAAGCATTAATCATGTTCTATATGTTGTGAAGTAATGAAAAATGCCAATGGATCTTGAAACTCGTTGGGAGAGGATGTCAAAGATATCCTCCTCTACCAGGATTTAAGGCCAGGTGGAATGCTTTCCGCTTTTTGGTGAACCAAATAAAAGAGAATGAAAAATGCTAGATTGTGTATATTTGACAAAATGCTCTTATGTACATGGAGCAGCATATGAACTTTCAAAGAAAGAAGGTAAAGTTGGCACACCTGAGAGGCCCCTTTCTGACCTAGGGCTGTTGAGCTACAGGGGATACTGGACGAGAGTACTTTTGGACATCTTGAAAAAGCACAAGGGAAATATATCTATCAAGGTAAGCATCTTCAATCTTCTTTAACATCATGACAATTTTTTGTGCTGTTCAATTTAATTCTGATCTTTCCACCCCAATTGAAATTTTAAGTGATCCCTTTTCTCTTAGACCTGCTAATGGAACTATCGTATGATTTGTGGAAGTGCCTGAAATTATAACTATTGTGGTTCTAGTTCCTCCATCATATAAATACAATCTTATTATTCATTTTCATTTTGTAACGTTTGTTTAGTTTCTGTGATTGTTGTATCTGTTTCATATTTTACGATATGCTAGCTTTTTGGTGTTTTTGTTCACAACAGTCTGCTTTCTACAGGAGCTTAGTGACATGACAGCTATCAAGGCAGAGGATATCCTAAGTACTCTTCAGAGCCTGGAGTTGATTCAGTACAGGAAAGGGCAACATGTGATATGTGCGGATCCAAAGGTGTTGGATCGGCACCTGAAAGCTGCTGGTCGCGGTGGCCTTGAGGTTGATGTCGGCAAATTGATCTGGACTCCTTATAAAGAGCAGGGTTGATGGTGAAGGCTAGTTTTAAACTTTCTGTATAAGCTTGATATGTACCATTACCTGTATAAATCTAGGACATAGGAAACAAATTTAGGTATAATATCCTTGTGCTTATAGCTTTAACTCTACATTCCTGTCTAGTTTGTTATAATGTGATGTTTGTTCGAGCAGGATAATCGTGTAATCCGTGTAATAAATGGAGATCTTTAGCCATTACTACCGCCTAATTTCATTCACATGACCTTTTACCTGCCCTTTTGAGTTTTGAAAATTTCCCATTTTTTCTGAAGTTAAAAGATATACCATGAGTGACGATGATGAAGTCCCAACTTTTAAAGATGTGAAGGCTGTTGAGAAAGCTTACTGTCTGATGGGAATCCAAAATTAGTCAAAGTATTAACAAAAATTAATACCATTGCTCTTGGGCACGCAATCCGCCCAATTGACCTCATATTTTCAAACAAAAGAACTAATGCAAAGTCCAAATTAAAAATATTCAACTAAAGCATGCCATAATGCTTCGTTTTCAGAGATTGCACATACTGACCTTTTGCCAATGCAATTAATAGTGAGAATAGAGATGCATAAAATCAACTAACAAACACGATCAAGACGCAACATTAACTCATTAATTAAGACTTTTTCAATGTTTTTGTTAATTGTTGAAACATGCACCTTGTCCTGTTCTACAATATTGTACGCCCTGACATCGAACTTGCCCTCGCTCTCTGCTTGGAAAATCCTCCCCTTTACTTTTCCCTTACCCCTTTTTGGACTTTATAGAGCGCACTGAAGCTGATCTGTCCTGAAACTGCGCAGTTTGTAAATAAGCCTGAGATCAGGTCTTGACTTTCCTGTTTCAGAGACTACACATCTGTACATTTTCTCTGCCTTTTCTTTGCCATGATTATGCTTTAGAAAGCAAGTAGATAAGGGTCTTCTAAATCATTACTCGGACACTGATATGAAGAAATTGAGAAACTTTCTGGTGCAAATTGAAGCTGATCTGACCCACAATTGACACACCCCAATTGCCATAACCAACGGCATGAGAACGACTAATAAACCTTTTGCATAATTTCACTAGAAAAAGGCAAAAAGCAACTAATTAGATCTCCGAATAGTAAGTTATCGTACGCATCCCTGCCAGAGCCACCACCATTCTGTATGTACAGGGTTCGATTTGTCGACGAATTGTGAATTGGAAACAGAATCATTTACGTAATCCTATGCAGTGTCTTACCCTTGAAGAGTTTCTCATCATATCAACAAGTGGTTGGTGCTACATTAGATCTTTTGAGTTGAATCTGTTGAAGCTGCAAGTTTTTCAAAGCAGCCCCACCACACCTCCTGTTCCAAAGACTGTTCATTTCTTCTCCATCTGCTGGTTTTTGCACTTTCTTGATCACAACAGGCAAAGGAGGATCCATTTGGTCTATGTTGACAGAAAAAGAGTTCTCTTTGCCATCATCCGTCTTGACTCCACTTGCACCTCTCAAGATTGCTTGTCTTCTTGTACACATATTGGTGTGTGTCACTGGAGTTGCGGCCGTGTTCGTGGGAGTTTTCATAGAGAAGATTCTCTTGAGCTTAGAGTATTTGACTGTAGTTGTGATGTCTTTTGGTCTAGGGATATTGAGCTTGTTAGAACTAGCGAGACCAACTATTCTGTTGCTTCGCTTAACTTGGCCCATGCAACCAATCTTTGGCGATAAAGGGTCCCTCGAGATGGAGAAGGATCGATCTTCCCACTTGGGAAGAGCCACATCTTTGATAGAAGGTCTTGAACACAGCATAGGTAAGAATGTGCTCCTGTAATGAATATGAAGGCTTTGGTGTCGAAAATGTTGATCGTATCCATTACCCATGTTTCCTCTTGATCGTCTAAGCCTCCACAGATATCTAAAGACCAAAGTGTTTGATTATTAGAACAGTAACTATACCTTTTTCTCTTTCTTTTCTTGTTCTCCAGAGGCTGGGAACGAGAGAGAAGGTACAGACAGAGAGATGAGACAAGGAGTCTTTAAGAAGGAGGGCAGGGAGAGAGAAGCAAGAAGAGGTGATAACAAAGATGAGAGAATATGAACATCGAGCTTCTCAACTCTTTATCTAGGCGTGTTCGACGAGTGTGGCTTTTGATGACTTCTTCAAATGCAAGCGGTCAATAAACATGCACTCCGATGATGGGCTTTGAGTTCGTACTTCGTAGCCTGCCTCGAGCTTGTCAACAAAAGATTTATGAAAGAAAGCAACATAAACACTTCCTGCTTTCATGACTCTGTTCACTCAAACGCCATTGGTCTAATGTGACCCCACTGTCAATGAACAGCTTGTGTTGTTTGGTGTTGTGCAAAGAAAGAGAAGGGTACTGATGGTACTTGTTACTTCTACTTGTGGTAAAAATCATTTGCTGACACTTCTGTCTGTGTGTGCCCCTTTATTCACACATAACCATATAATATATATTAGCTAAACCACATATGTCGTAACTTAATATTTACAGCTAGATTTGTTTGGTAAAATAAGCACATTACTTAACACAACTTAGATTCCTGCATACATTAGATCTTTTGTTTCGATTAACTAATATTTTATTAAATTTTATTCATATATTTATATAAAACCTTTGTAAATGTGTAAGTAAAATTAAGTCGCACATGATTAGAACACTCTCATAAGTCCAACCTGATTCAACTGTCCTGACATTTTGTATTTTAACTTCTTAAATTTTATAAAGATTTGATGCTAAAAGTATTGACATTTTTAAATATATATGATTAGGAGATTATTATATGTTCCTAAGAACTTTCTCAATACCCATTTGAATATTAAAGTTATTTAATTGTTAAAAAGAATGTTAAGAATTAAAAGATGATAATAAAAAGAGTCAAAATGATTTTTATTGATGTTTTAAAAACTAGATTCGAAATTAAATCAGTAAGATAAGAGATATAATATTTAAAAGGTTCAAACAGTATTAGGCTATCATAATATTGGTTAAAGATTAAATAAATTAAAGAATTTGAAATATGATTAAAAGATATTGCCCTTATTTATAGAAAAATTTATAGTTATAAATAAAAATTAATTGATTTATTTTAGTTTCTAAAAATTTATTAATTTTTTAAAAATTGATTGATTGATTAATAAATTGATCGGTTTTTAGCAACATGAGTTGTTAAAGACAATTATATAGAAAAATTAAAAACTAAACTGAAAATTTGTAAGATTCAAAATTTTAACTATTAAACTGATCAAATCGGTTGAATTTTTTAATTACTAAAAACATAGTTCTAATTAGTAAATTAGATGGAAATATGGAAGACAGGTTTTGCAATTGGAATTCAAATCTAAGTACACTTTGGTTCACAGTTTTGGTCAAATTTTATGAGACAAGTAGGTTGTAATATTATTTGTTTCACTCACTTTCAATCATCTTGGTAACTTCCCAAGTTTCCAAAACGTTAGAATCTATTATGAAGAACATCCTGTGTTCTGCAACGTAAGTTATCTCAACTCTCAATTGCAGCCTTGTCTTCTGTTTACGCCCAACACATACGGGTGCAAAGTCAACAAATGACCTCGTCAATGAGCTCCTGTCTCCATCTCTATCTTGTAGTTTTTCGTTTTTTCTTCTTCTCCTTCGAATTACCGGAACAATTAGCCAAATCTGTCATCATCTGCTTGCCATATAGCAAAGGTCACGATCCTTGATGCTCTGTTCTTTGATTTTGTTGAAGGAAAAAACCCCCCACCTATCGATTTCAGTATACAATTTATGATTTTGGGTACATAGAAAATACAAAGAGGAGAAAATTATGTTAGAGAATCTCGTATTGATTAAACATGAAAATATTAAAGAGTTTATAATTGGTAAGAATTAACCATCTAAATGATTAGTTTTAGTCATTTTAATAATAGTTAACCCAATCTCAATTCTTAATAGTAGACTTTACACTTTGTTCATATTAAAAATTCTAATATGATATCAGAGTAAGTTTGGTTCAGATTATTAATTTCTCAATTATCCGTTTGAATGCCCAGCACTAGCGATCCGGTCCGAACACCATTGCGTTTATTTCAAGTGACAACTGGATGTGTTGCACTTGAGGAAGAGTGTTAGAGTATCTGATATTGACTAAACATAAAGATATTAAAGCGTTTATAAGTGATAAAGGTCAACTATTCAAATGATTAGTTCTAGTCATTTTGACAATAATTAATCCAAGTTCAATTCGTGTCAGTGGACTCTATACTTTGTCTATATTAAAAAATCTAATAAAATCCAATTTAGAGCCGGCATGTAATGTGGTCAGTATTTTATACGAGCATGCTTCTTCTTGGCATAGTTCTTCAACATATGGCCCCATTAGAATAATAACAATCACCAGCCATTGGAGACTTTCCTCTTCCAACAATTCTTATCATGAAAATTGAGTTTATAGACTCTATAAGGATTCAATCACTCCTTAGGGGCCAAAAATGAAGGTTTTACTTCTTTTTTTGTTAGATCTCCAAAAACTGCTAATTGACAATTTTGGTCTGCACCTGCAACACTTTAATGTTTAATGTTTGTTTTGGAAACGGAAAGTGACAGTCAGGTCCTAAAGGTCACATGCATCAGAACACAGCTTCTATATGTTGCCTAAATCTGACTAAGTAACAAGGGTCATTAGGATACAAAAAGGACTTGCCTTCTCAACAAAATAGTATTTCTCCCTGTAAAGTCAAATACCATATACAACAGTGAAAGAAAACTTGACAAGGGTGGTTAAGAAATAGTAATTTAGATCTATGATTTAAGAAAAAGCTTACATCATGATAGAAAAGTGATTTGCATTCATCGTCGCAGGATTTAGAGAGGTCCAATAATACGTGATCTTACTTTTACCTAATATAAAAGCTATTTCTAATAGACTCATATATAATACGTCATGAATATACAAGAAAACAGATCTTCGTTATAAAAAAAATAGTCAACCTTACTGCTTCTATTTTTGCATATTAATAATTTCCATAGTTGGTGTGACCCTTTTCCATGCATAAATTTATTAAAGAATGTAGGAAATAAAATTAAAAAGGGTAAAATATAAACAAAATTTAAAATATCATAAAATAAAATTGAACAAAATTGTGAATCTAAAACATAGTAAAAACATAAATTTAATATGTCAATTTGTACATAAAAATGGATGGTAAGACATTGGATTACAACATCTACTTGATTTAAAAATGAGTAAAATACAATTAACTTGATTGTTTCCTAATAAATTAACTTGATTGTTTCCTAATACTTTCTTAATCCTTTAGAGTTAGCTTCACTTTGATCAAGAATATGGTCAAATTTTGAACAAGAAAGTAACTCTCTTATTGGATCAAATCCCTTATTCCGGTTATAACGTTCTTATCATGTTCTATTAAATCTTATCTACACATTTACGTGGACGTCACATAAATATATAGATGAGATTTAATAGAATATGGTTAGAAAAGAGTATGTGGGACAAAGAATATTCTAAATTTAAATTATTATAAAAATATTCAACGAAATATTAAGAAATATAATATTCATTTCCATATAATTTTTCTTTAAATCATGTCCTTGTAATTCTTTTTACACATCAACAACTAATATTACATAGCTAATTTTACTGAATATCTTTAATAAATGGCTGATGTTATTTATTAATAAAATCAGTTGATATAGTCAATTATTAATTAATCGTTAATAGAATCAACTAATAACTAATTCAATCCGCTATTTTACCTGATCGAAACTTTATTATATAATAAAGTTAGTAAGTACTGTAGTTGATAATTGGGGGACCAAGCACATGGGAGGTCACTTGCACAGAAACTCGTACGAGAAGGGGCGTGTAGACTGTAGATGTATCCAAGTCAGCCGACACGCCAATACATAACAGCATGTGTAAGGCACGTGGAATGCAACTATTTGGTACTTTTATTTTGCTCATCCTCACTAAGTACGTAGGGCTCTTTGTTTATTTAAAAGGGGTTGGGATTTGTGGGTCTCTCTGCTCTCATGACTAATGAGTGAGGACAATCAAGTGAGCTTTCTACTTCAATCAATTTTGCTCCACAGTGATCTTCCACCCAAAAGTTTAGTCCATTTTCCACCTGCTTCACTTCCTTTATGAAAGCCTAAATGTCTATGGAAAGGACAGTTTTTGAGGTCGTCCTACTTTATATAAAGGCAAATCATCTTTTCTATATTAAGTAGGGAAAATGGGAAGCTGTCCCTTCGTTTCTTTTCTTCTTTTCTAATCAAATCACGAAACTGAGCCTAATAACCTGTCTACTGATGCACCATGTTCCTCTGGGATGTTTCAATTGATATTTAATCTTATTTACTTATTTGTATAGAATTTATGTTTAAATGGATAAATGAGATTTAACAAAATAGGGTAAGAATTGATTAATGGAAACAGAAAATCTGATTTTAATTTTCGTGAATTTGTTATTAAAGAAGGCCTAAAATCTTAAATCTTCTTCATAAAGGACATTAAACTTGCTCCAAGACTTGTCTAACTTCACTCACATGGCAAGAAAAACTAAGAGCTTTTATTGTGGATTGAGGTAAAGGAGCCCAGAACTTGTGGCTTCCAGACAGTGTCCTGAGCCAGCAAATATATGGCTACTGACCCCATGTGTCCTGAACTGTATGAACCTTAAATTATTAAAAAGAAACAA
Source organism: Erythroxylum suave (assembly GCA_027563595.1). NCBI lineage: Eukaryota > Viridiplantae > Streptophyta > Magnoliopsida > Malpighiales > Erythroxylaceae > Erythroxylum > Erythroxylum suave. The sequence continues at coordinate 6,022,180 of JAOSBN010000002.1, read as the reverse complement.
AAATAATTGACACCATTGTCCCCTCCCATCTGGTGTTGTATATACTATATACTATATAGTATATAGTAACTTGCAAATGGCTGTAAAGCACAAGAAGAAAGTCTTGCTCAATCACTTGCATTGGAAAAAATATGTATCAATTATCTTTCATGTCCATAAAGAGGCCAAAACAAACACGACACAAATCCTGAGAGTATCACATCAAACAGGTTATTTTGCATAAATAGTATCAGTTTTGTTGTGTTTGCAGCTTGTCCTACGTACACATTAGTTCCTCGAGTTTATCATTTCCATGGATCAAATGTGTCCTGTCTCTGGCAGAATTCAAGTTGGAACATGATATATCGAAGAGTTCAACTAGAAACAAACAAGGGAATGTCCTGTCTTTAACAGTTTAGTACATGTATATGATATAATTTAACAAGATGTCACACAATTGATGGGATTTGCTAGAAATGAGACTGCGTATCAGTGCCATTGCACCTCATACTTTCCAGGTCCAAAAGTTAAGAGTGGGAACATATTTTGGTGAAGATTGTTAGGTTCCAATACCAAAACTTTGACAAATCAACCACTAATTGCATGGCATTAATATGCCACCGTTTTCCTGGCAATAAACTGCTGCAAAAGTTGATTGTTATTAAGGATTGAAGCATCAAATCAACGCATATATCACCATCATAGGATCTTCCAATAAACTGCCATGAGCACATACAAAGAAGAAAAAAACATACGTTAGCTCTAAGATATAATTTCTTATACAGTCACAGAGTTAACTGTACAATGAATGGAAATGATAGAGACAGTGCAAACAAGTCATTTTGCACCGAATGAACAAGAAGCAGTCAACAATGTTCTCATCAATTGTTCAGATAGATTCTCATACCGGAAAAGTTTAACCAGTCGGGCAACAAGTGGCAGCATAGTGGATCTATCTTGGCTGCATAAAACTGCTCAAAAACTGAACTGCCATGAAGATACTATGAGGTACACTGCAATAGAAATGCTAAATTCCTTTTGTTCTCTGAGTATGTCCCTGTAATGCTAAGTAGAAGGAAGGCACATCCTCATTTGAGACCTTTAACTCTATTTTGATTTCACATTCATCAGAAGAATAAAGGAACAAGTAGCTTGGGTGACAGCTACTTGAATGACATAATATTAAACTGCAGAACATGCTCCCTTGCACTCATTTGGCATTGTCTTGTTTTCCCTCCTCTTGAGGTACTGTTGCCTCCTCCTTTGGGGACTTGGATCCAATGTCATCTTCATAAACGGGAGAACCTGTATCTGAATTATCAATTATGCCTGTTGGTTTTTCTAACTTGTCTTTGTGCTCTACTGCAGTATGTTCCAGTACTGGTTCAGAAATATGGCCAACACGAGTTTGAGAACTGGATGGAGGATGAGATGTAATAGCACCAGCCAGCCCTTTGGAAAGACAAATGTACTTGAAAACCAGTTGTTTGTAATTATTCAGTAGGTCTTCCACATCACTGACAGTTAGGTCACCAGCATGGGCAAACAAGTACGGATATTCTCGAAATACTTTACTAACTGGATCTTCCTTCAAAAGCATAGCTGCTCCTCTATTCTCTATATCTGACAGGGACGGGATCTTTTCCATTGATGATTCCTCTTTTGCAAATGCATCATTGGTTTTATATTTTGTTTCAGAAGTATTGGTTTGAATTTGAGTGCCCGTTTGCTTCTTAGATTTCGATTCTGCGCTGGGATTGTTTCCTGAATTTTGATCAGATTGACAATTGGAATCAATTGAAAGACCAGAAAGAACAGCTTGAGCAAATTCCATGTTCTTTTCATATTCACTCTCCTCCATAGATAGCAGTTTTGCGTCAATATTGGAGATGAAAGACTCTGCAGAGAGCATGTTTGTGAAAAAGTAGGCTTGCTCACCAACTAATCGGGATTGGCACCTGTACCGTTGTATGTACAACAAATTTGAATGCAGTTGAGGAGGGTTTGCCTGCATAATATAGGTTGGATCAACCCAATGTGAACTTGTGAGAAAATGCACAACTTACCACCTATTAATAAATGCCAGAAGAACTATCAAAAGGCTGATAGTCTGCAGAACAATTCCCACGTACTCGAGATGTAGATACAGCTAACAAATTAAGGTAAGGAATGTTTCAACATATGCAAATAATCAGCAGGGTAAAATTAATTGTGGACTCCATCTATTCATTACATAACATTATAGAAAACTATGGTGGAGTCAATTGCATATTACAACATGGTATTATAAAACCTATTAATATTTCATTACATGGTGTTAGCAAGTTATTGACTCTTCTAGGTGCACACAAATTTGCAGAGTGAATAGCTAAACTTGATCAGCATCTTGAACAATAATGTGTTAGAGATTACTCCATGCAAAGATTAGAAGTGATTTATATAGCCCATAAAATTTTCAATGTTTTAGGTTGAAGATGCAACCCGCTTTGCATATAAATCGCTTCAACTCATACACTTCCTGTAAAGTCCCAAATAACTCCTTAGAATAAACTATTGCCACAGAAGGAAAGCAATGTTGATTTTGCTTGAACAACCTATTTTAAAATGAAGCGTTTACTTTGCAAAGCAACAAACATATTGCTGCATTAAGTAAATAAAGAAAAACAGCTTTTGGTCTTACCTTTATAGTAACAAAGATCAGAACAGGAAGAAACTCATCAGCTCCAGGAGGATGGTCATTTGAAGCATGAGAAGCATTAAACAGCAAATTGTTTATAACCTTGCAACAGTTGAGAATGCAAACAAGCTTGTCTCTCGGTGCTTTGTACATATTGATTTTTTGCAGCTCTTTCTGGGCAAGCTACGAACAAAGACATAAAGATGTATTGTAGCTCTTAACTTGACAATAAATGTTTACAGTCTTAGGCTATCATTTATAGTTACCACCACAGGCAAATTGGAAGTTAAACTTTCTCTTTATTTCTCCGTGGTTTAGGAATCCCTTTACCAAACATGATAAGAAGATTAAGGTCAAAAGCATACTCCAAACAGAGTAGAAGTTGGATTTCTGTTCATTGAGTAGGTTGACTTCTAGATAATGCAAGACAACATTTCTGGCTGTTGAACATTTATGCTCCTAGATAATACAAGATAAACCAATGCTGTTATAACACAAACATCATCTAACATTCAGTTCTAGAAAATAGACAATCTTAGGTTCATAGTCTATACACAATGATAACTTTTACATTATGTTCCAGTTCCTATAAGATAAACAAAAGCAGAACTAAATTATTCTTTTTCTGTAGAGCCCAGTGAGTTCAGCTGCCACTGACAGTCCTAGCAACTGTTCTTTTGATCCCTTATAAATTAATTATTACTTGATTTTTCTTGCAACAATTTTGTTCAGTATTGGATAAATTGGAAAAAACAAACCTACTTGAACAATGAGACAAGAGAACTTCTGATTCTGAATATACTATACACTAAGTTCTTTCAGAAACTTGTTTTGATTATTTAACAATGGAATACCTCAATAATGATGATCATGTTAAGAGCCTAGATAAGTCCGACAGATGCACAGATAAGCATGGCACTAGCAAATATGTCAGTGCAGCAAATTTAAATGAAGCTACTGATTTGCGAAAAAACTTGCAAAATATTCAACCCATCTATATAAGGTAGTGCTCCTTGTCAACTGATTTTGGCCCCTCAGGAAAAAGGGTACACTCCATATACTACAATATGACAATGCCAAAATTAAGGCAGACAGATCCGTTCTCATCTAAACATGCGTATCTATACACTGAGGGCAAATTAACTATTTACATAACTATGTTGATTGGGACCATGAATGAAGATAAACGCTAGTCATTTGACCTAAGCATCATCCAACACTCCACTGGGAGATTCAGACATTTTGAAGTTTTGTATACATATAAAACTATTAACAAGTTGTCCTGTGGCAAGCCACTTATAACCACCTTTCATGTAATGATTCGTTGAACATGTTTAGGAGGTCCACTGGGCAGAGGATTCACTACACAATGCAGGGCAGAAGTATACCATACACCACATAAAGAATGTTTTTAAAGGGAGTTTCTCAGCTTACAAGCCACGAAATTTCGTTCTGAAAGGCTGGCTTGATATCCAAATTTTCTGGCCGAATAAACTGTTGAATCAAAGACAGCTTCTCAGATAGTCGGTCATCAACTTTTACTTCATCTGGAAGTGCAAATACACGGGTAAATAACTTTGTCATTACATACTTCTCGAGTCCCTGTACATGAAAGAGAGTGCAGATGTAACAGATCAACACTATAACTGTCATGAACCATTAACACCACAATAATTGCTCTGTCAGTAAACTTACAAAAAAAGTTGATATTACAAATTTTTCATGTCCCTGAATATGAAAGGAAGCAATGGAAAATTCTCAAAATTTAACAAAGGTAAGAAGATAAATCTACAGAAATGGAGGTGGACTGATGTTTTGAGACATCCAAAAAGTGGAAGCATGCAGCTGTTTAGACCAATCAGAAGCCATATTGATTAGATGATATTTCACAAATCCTTCAAGATAATGATTGTAGCAGTTGCACTTGCAGAAAACAGTGTGGCAAACTATAACAAATGAGAAGGAGAATGAAAAACTTGGGATTTTGTTAATTAAATAAACAAATTAGCATAAAATTGGCACAGAGTAGGGAACAACACTGCTACAGATCCAATTAACAAATATTTGGACTACTATAGCCGAAATTTCAACAAAATAATCTTCCTATGATCTCATGTTGTGCACGGCCACCTTTTCATCCACAGGGGATGCTGACATGAAATACTCTAAATGATAAAAAACCTAAATTATTTTCATCATCTCATGATAGTTATTACAGAATGCTACACAAGTAAAAGGCGGGTCACTCACTTCACCAGCACTATCAAGCTCCTCCTCAGAACAACCAGCCCAAAGCGGATGGGCCCTGAAAGCCTTTTCCATATTGGCAAGGAACTCTTGTACCTGAGCGCTGTCCCTTTCTGGATTAGGATCATTGTTTGAGAATGAGACAATGAAACTGCAACCAAAGGCATGTCAGCTTTCAAAAGTTGCACAATAATGTCACATTAGTAGACATTA
>JAOSBN010000002.1:5990058-6010068 GCA_027563595.1 Erythroxylum suave | reverse complement strand
GGCAGTTTTTATGAGCGGCTTTCTTGGCCGGTTCACTTCTTTAAAGCATTAAATATAGTAGTTGATTTTAACTTTGTCTGGTATGGACAAGGATACGAGAAGTGTAACATTTCGGTCAATCAGTTCCTTCATTATTTCATTAAATAGTAACTAGTATTGCCGTTAGCTTTTAAAATTCTACTAAATTAAATTTATTATTCAATTATGAATTACTTACTCACAAATAATTTATTTATAATCAATTATTTTATTTAAAAACATGTTTTTCATATTATTAAAAAAATGAAATCCTTATTTCTCTAAATAAAGTCCTTATTTGTAGAATAGAACTTGGAATGTTTGGGAATGTAAGGGCATCTCGTGTAAGCTAACTAGTCGTTAACTAGATGGATATCTTTTAGGCTTAGCCGGAAGTGGAAAACGCACTTAAGAGGGCCGATTAGTCCTTAATGAAGACTTTTTAAGTTACTTGTAATGTTAAAGTTTTCCACATTCAAACTTGCCGGCTTCACTTGATACGATTGAAAGCGAACTTACCTTTACTTATGTACATCAGGATTTATATGATACGTGAAGCATAGTCATTAATAAAATGTCTCATTAGATGTAAAGTTTCTAATGAAATAAAATTGTTTATAATAAAATGAAACTTAAATAATTTAATATTAGAAAATTGTCATTCGGGAGAGATTAAAGAGTTCATAATGTAATATAATAAAACGTTATTTGAATGAAGGATTTATAATATAATATAGTGTAAAGTTATTTATCATTTTATATTTCATCATAAACCACCTAAAATTAGAAGTTTTTTATTTTCACTATTTAAAATTAAATGAAATATAATATGAAACTCTTCTCTTCTATCTCATTTTATCATAAAATTTCCTCTCAAACGATAAAATAATATTACGTTTTATTCTATTTTATTACGAAACTTCTAACTAAACATGGCCTAGGGAAGAAGGTGAGTATGATCCCGTTTAGACTTAACCCATTTTAGGCAAATATAATTATGTTGGTCAAATTAAAATTAGTTTATTTAAGCTTCTCCTACATGCCTTCTTTTTCGCCCGTTAAATTCAGATACGAAAATTAAAGAAAAAGAAATAACACATTGAAGTGTAAGAATGACATGGAAAATCAATCATGTTCCAATAAGAGGGATGCAATTACTAGGGTAACTAACATATTACTATAGTCTTTAACTTTAAATATTCTTAATTTTTTATTTTAAAATTTTTCATTTTTAAAAATTCACCCTCTTAAAACATAGTTAAAAATAATGATAAAAACACATGTACAATATGAACATCACACGTGTACTTACATGACGATCTAACTTAATTTTCAAACCAAATTAATTAAATTAAATCCAAGTAATAATTTATTATAATTATCGTAAATTATTAATTTAAAACAAATTTAATCACTTTGAACGAGTTTAATGGTTAAATTAAGTTATCGCATTAGTGATATTTGATTAGTTCATAGATCATATTCATATCACATGTATTTTATCGTTCAATTTCAGAGAAACAAAATTTTTTAAGAATTAGAAGTCAAAATTTACCAACAAAGATTTATATAACTTCAAAAGGTTGATGTATATCGTGATCATTGAAATCCTGAAACTTCTCATTTGGGCCTAAAACGTTTAGCCTTCACAAAGGTCATAAGTCATAACATTTTGGCCCACAGTTTTGCAAAAGAGCATCTTGTCACATCCAATCCAACATATGAAATCATGCTTATTCTTTTTCCTTTACGACACGCATATGCTACTTTAAAATGATTATGAGGGATAATAATAGATCCATTCATGACCGATTTTTTTAATTTAAAAGTTAAAAATATAAAATAATATTTTTAATTAAATTAAAATAAATTTTGAATTGTCCAGGTCTATTTTTGTTAAAGGTAATGTTATTTTATTTGTAAAAGTTAAACCTCAGTCTCATTTGAGCCTAATTTAACCCATTTATGAATTCATTAAAAATACATAAATTTAAGCTTATGCTCATACTACATTTTAAGTGTTATAAACTTTATTTCCTAAAATAAATACTCTTTGTTATTAATACTTATTATATTGCGTCGAAGTTATATTACCTTTAATTTTATTCTATTTTTAAACGGGATCAAATATTCTGTTCTAATTATAATATTTTTATTATATTCTATTAAATCTTATTTACATTTTTATATAAACCTTACGTAAAATTATGGATCAGATTTAATTGACACTTTAAAACAAAGAAACTGAAGATTTAACGTATTACTGGACATTTTAACTCTTATTTGGTAAAAATCACAAAATAAAGGTTTTAAAATCTAAATACTAAGAGGAAATCAAGGAGCGTCGAAAGAAAAGGAAAAGCAAAAGGGCAATTGGTCGAAAAAAGAAAAAAAATAAAAAATAGGCCGGTTGCCCTAACAAGTCCGCCCAATCTGCTATATAAAGGCATCCCCAAACCCCCACCATTCTTACGCAGCGCACGCTAATCAAACGCCAATACTTCTCCTATCTCCCTGACTCGTTTCAACTCAAGGTTCGTTCGTTTCTTTTCGTTTTTTCTTTCATCCATCTATCTTTAATATTATCGGATTTTTTTCCTGTTTCGATTGAGCCAATTGATGTGTTAAGATACGTTGCTTTTCTGGAGGTTTAAATTAATTTCCTTGTTGCCAAATCTTTATAGATCTGCGAATTTCGTTTTTATTTGGTGTTACTATTTGATGTTCTTGATTCAGAAGGATTCCGATTTTTGAGCTTGGACGAATAATACTTTATCTGCTGTAGTTTGTTTGTTGGGCCTGAAAGTTTTGATTGTGGCCTTTATACGAATAATCTTGGTTCTAGGCGTCAGATTATATTCGTCTGACTTATTTCTCGACCAGGGTGTATTTCATGGTTGACGTGCGAATGTTGATTATTTTTTCTTGTACAGAAAGAAAAGATTTTGGAAAACTTTTACGTCTTTATGCGTTTTCGGATCTTTTTTATTCTTTTCTTTCTTCTCCGACATGTAGTCTTTATATCTAAATCTTTATGCGCACTGGATTTTCTATACTCAGTCTAGACCTTTCTAGCAAGTTTGGTAATAATATTAAGACTTGTTTATTAGGATTTTGTTTTAGGTAATCTTTTTATGTAACCTAGAAGAGCACCTGGTTTTGCATTTCTTCTCCGTTGTGTTGGGCTTTTGGTTTTCTTTTCCTGTTGATCTCTTGCCCCAGGGAGTCGTGTAAATTTGACTTTACTTGCATATGATTATCTCTAAACGAATTTTTTTTGTTTGTTTATGCTATTTGGCTTTGTTTATTGTTGAATTGTTGGTGTTCAGTAATTTTATTTATACCAGGGCTATGTGAGTGATGCCCTATATCTTCATGATTGCAACTTATCTCGGAAGTGTGTTGGATTTCAGGAAGTTTGCAGTTCAGTCTGCTTTATTCTGCAGTTTGACAAAGTGGAGGGCGTTAAGCTTGAATCCTTTTTTATGTCTGAAAGAGCCTCCCTCTTTCTGTCAGCAATTGGTTTACTTGGAGAGTACAGTCCTACGTCTAGAAAAAAGAATAGACATTCTTCAGATAAAGTTGGCTGCATGCATATTGAGTTATTTGAGGGCCATAGTACACATCTTCTAGGTTGCCAGTTTATACAACCTTCCTCGTCTGCCAGTAACCTGCCTAGGGGCTTCTGAATAGTTCGAGATCTGTGTCTTCATTCTGTACATTAAGATGGCTTTACAGAATATTGGTGCTTCCAACAAGGATGATGCCTTTTACAGGTATAAGATGCCTAAAATGGTGACTAAAATTGAAGGTAGAGGAAATGGCATCAAGACCAATGTGGTTAATATGGTTGAAATCGCAAAAGCTTTAGGTAGACCAGCATCTTACACCACAAAGTACTTTGGCAATGAGCTTGGAGCCCAATCAAAATTTGATGAGAAGACTGGTACTTCGCTTGTGAATGGGGCTCATGAAACTGCAAAGCTTGCAGGGCTTCTCGAGAACTTCATCAAGAAATATGTTCAGTGTTATGGTTGTGGTAATCCTGAAACGGAGATTCTCATCAGTAAGACGCAGATGATTAGCCTAAAGTGTGCCGCCTGTGGGTTTGTTTCCGATGTCGATATGAGGGACAAACTTACGACTTTTGTCCTTAAGAACCCACCTGAACAGAAAAAAGGTACCAAAGACAAGAAGGCTATGAGGAGGGCTGAGAAGGAAAGGATGAAGGAAGGTGAGGCAGCAGATGAGGAGCAGAGGAAGATGAAGAAAGAGACTGGAAAGAAGAAAGGCTCTTCTACCGGCTCCAAAGATGCTTCAAAAGGTACGTCAACCAAGAAGAAAAGCAATGGTTCTGATTCCGATCACTCCCCAGCTCACAGTCAGACTGGTGAAAATGACCACACAACTGCTGATGATGAAGATGACGATGATGTCCTGTGGCAGACTGATACGTCATTGGCAGCTGCTAAACAACGCATACAGGAACAGTTGAGTTCTGTTACCGCAGATATGGTCATGTTATCTACTAGTGAAGAGAAACCGAATCACGGAAGGAAGTCTCCAGCGCATGAGAATGGTTCTGGGGCCGCTGACACTCAAGTCAGGCTTGTTGATGAAATAAAAGAATATCTGAAAAAGGGTTCTTCTCCAACCCAGCTGAAATCCTTCCTGGGTTCACTTTCTGGGACATCTCAGGAAGTTACGACAGCTCTGTTCACTGCTCTCTTTGAGGGTGTTGAGAAAGGTTTCGCGAAAGAAGTTACCAAGAAGAAGAACTACATAGCAGCAGCAACTCAGGATGATGGATCTCGAATTTTTCTTCTGAACGCCATTGAATCATTTTGTGGGAAAGCAAGCCCCGAGGCAGTGAAAGAGGTTGCGTTAGTTGTCAAGGTACTGTATGACAATGACGTGTTAGAAGAAGAAACGATCTTGGAATGGTACAATAAAGGCCTAACTGGTGGGAATAGAAACTCCATAGTTTGGAAGAATGTCAAGCCTTTTGTTGAGTGGCTTCAGAATGCGGAGTCTGAATCGGAAGAGGAGTAAGTGGTAGTAACTGCTTGGAAAAGGCCTTCGGTGTCAACTTTGAAAGCGTTTGCTGTTTGTTTTTGTTGGATGTTTGAAAGTACCATGTGTCTTAGTGTGTTGTATGGTGGGTGATCTTACTGATAGGTGTCCATTAATGTAATAAAAGATCATTGTGACAGTTTCCGGTCCAATGATTCCTTTTTAATTACAGTGGTTTTTTTAAAATGTTTTTGTGACGTTGTCTGTATCAGTCTTTAAGGTCTGTTTGTTTGCTCGAACTACATTTACCTTTTAAGTAAGATCATGGTCAAAAAGTTTGGCATTGGAAGTGCAATTAAGCCATATTAATATGTTTGAAACAAATATTTTGAATTAAAATTACTATAAACATACATTTTGAAGTATTTTTAATGATTATTGAAATAATGTTAAAAACTATGATATTTATTTTTAATCAGATAAACATAAAATTAAAATTGATTATTTAATTTCTAAACTGATCCGAAGTTACCTTACAACTGATCACGCCTACAAAGTCGTGAGTTTTGTTTGTTTCGTTTTTGTCGGGCGCTTATGATCTTTATTTGTTAAGATAGTCGGTTATTAAATTGTCACAGTTTAGTTATCTATTTTTAAAATTAATATTTCCCAAATTTATCTGCTAATACTTTATCTTGTTCTATTTTAAATTACGACTTGTGATTAGATTGAAGATCTCTTACACGACTGTTTAATTTGTTAATTGATTATTAAGTGAATTTAAACAAATTGTAATGAATCATCTTTTAGTATTTCAAGGAAAACTCAACCGCCGTTAAACAAATATTGCAATGGTGTCGTGTCTGTATTTTTCTAAGGAAATAGAAAAACCTAAACTAACGAATTGAAAAATTAAATTAATTAAACAATGGTTAAGAGATATAATAAGAATGAGTTAAAATGGTAATTTAGAGAAAGAATCTGACCAATCATAAAATGGTTCCTCAACTTCTGCGCTATTACTTCTCTCCGACTCCCGGACGGCACTGTCTTCCCTGCTCTCTCGCACTCGCACACTCACTCTTTTCATGATAGAGACACATTCTCATGTGTTAATAAACTCTTCCCTTCTCTACTCTCTAAACTCTCTAATCTAGTTTTCCCAACCCTAATTCTACAATGCCTCCTCCGTCTCCCGCCGATCTTCGCCGCGTCGACGCCAGAATCTGGCGTGCCTGCGCCGGCTCCTGCGTCCAAATACCCACCGTCGATTCTAGGGTCTACTACTTCCCTCAAGGTCATATGGAGCAGTCTGGTGCTCCGACGTCTAGTCCGATTCTCTCCAACCACCCTCTCTCTAAACCCTTGATTCCTTGTCGAATCTCCGCCGTCCATTTACTTGCTGATGAGGTCACGGATGAGGTCTATGCTAGGCTTCTTCTTGTTCCTCTCCTCTCTCCTTCCGTTGGTCGTCTAGAACCTTCTCCTATAATCCCGCGGGACGGTTGTGATGACGATAAGATTGTGGCGTTTGCTAAAATTCTAACGCCGTCTGACGCGAATAACGGAGGCGGTTTCTCCGTTCCGAGGTTCTGTGCTGATTTGATCTTCCCGCCGTTGAACTACCAAGTGGAGCCTCCCGTGCAGAAGCTACACGTCACTGACATTCATGGAGTTGCTTGGGAGTTCAGGCACATTTATCGGGGAACGCCGCGGAGGCATTTGTTGACTACTGGATGGAGCAAGTTTGTGAACAGCAAGAAGTTGATCGCTGGTGATTCTGTGGTTTTTATGAGGAATTCTAGAGGACAGATGTTCATCGGAGTGCGTAGGTCCGCGCGGTTCAACAATGGCGGTGGAGATTTCGCCAGGTGGCGTGAGCAGATTGGTCATAGTGAAGCGAAGGTGAAGGAAGATGGATTCTCGAGGAGCGGGCGGGGGAGAGTGTCGCCGGAGGCGGTGGCGGGGGCTGTGGACATGGCGACGCAGGGGCTCCCGTTTGAGGTGGTGTATTATCCCAAGGCGGGATGGTATTCGGACTTCGTGGTGAGAGCTGAGGTGGTGGAGGCTGCTCTTAGTGTGTTGTGGACTGCGGGTTTGAGAGTGAAAATGGCTATGGAGACGGAGGATTCGTCGCGAATGACGTGGTTTCAGGGGACAGTGGCTGCTGCTTCAATGCCCGATTCTGGGCCGTGGCGAGGCTCTCCTTGGCGCATGCTTCAGGTATATATATATAAATATATAACGATATTAAATACATATGCGCCAAAAATTAGCACTTCTGAGTTGGATTGCAACAGAATTTGTATGCAAAGAAAAAACTTGTTTGTCTGTATTGTTCTCGTGAGGATATGTGCACAGTAAGTTCGTTGGTTTAATATTTGTTACGTGGATATCGTCGATTAGGCAAAAGTTATCATCTAGGAAACCATGTTAGGGCATGGCCTACTATGAGAATTTGCAGTTGCATGCGCAAGTGGATTTGATGCTTATGTTTTGAATTCTTCAGTATTTTCTGTTGGAGACGTAATATTTATTTTGATGTTGGTCTCTCTGATTTGGTGAATTAATGTTAGCAAGCCATATTATTTTTGTTTTCTGCGTTTTTGAATTAATAAAGTTCATGAAGTTGTTACTAATACTAGTCTGGCAAACACTCTGAAATATATTTTTTTTCTTGTCAAGCTTTCATGTCAGCAAGCCATAGAATGAAGGTTACCATTTCATTTAATTTCTAGCTGGATTTTACTTGCCTGCAATAACTGAGTGAATATGGCTCAAGTGATATTGATATTATTGTTTCTACTTGTAAGTTACATGGTTGCATAATGAAATAGACTACAGGTATAAATTGAAACTTGTGAATGTAATTACGCTTTCTTCTGTTGCTTCTTATTTCTTTTGTTTTTGATTCAACTTCTCAATGTTATTTTACTGCTTTGTACATTATTTAAAAAGTGCACCAACTTTTCTTTGTCCATCTCTTTCTCTATCTATCTCTGTAACACAGGTTAACTGGGATGAACCTGAAGTTCTTCAAAATGCAAAGAGAGTGAGCCCTTGGCAAGTTGAAATTGTTTCACCGACACCACAGTTTAATGCTGCTTTTCACCCCCCTAAGAAATTCAGATTTCCTGAAAATTCTGGAATGGTGACAGTTGGAGAGCCAGAGCTTTTCTTTCCGCTGTCAGACCTAACAAATTCAACAATGGGGCACATAGGCTCACCGTTGTTTAATACCCACAATTTTCCTGCTGGCATGCAGGGAGCCAGGCAAGATCCTTTCTCTATATTCAGTTATTCCAATTTTTTAAGTGAAGCAGCTTCTCAGATTCGAACTGATGTTACCTTCGGCAATAATACGGTACCAAAGTTGAAAAGTGTGTCTACTGAGCTGAACATTGGGAGTTCACAATCTGAGAGTTTATCTCCAGATAGTCTTAGTCATAGTAGCGTGCAGTCTTCTGGCAATCTTGGTGGAAACCAGGCTTGCAACCCGGTAAAAGTTGGCAATGGTACATTTCAGCTCTTTGGTAAGATCATTCACTTGAATCAACCTGTTGAAAATGGTTTAGAGTATGTTGGGGTCATGGAAGACGATGGCATTAAGGGATACAATGAAACAGAGGACGTAAATAGTGATCAAGATCTTCCATTGACTTCGTCTTACACAGAACTACTCAGCAGGGCTGATGCTGGATACGAAAGAGCTTCTGCTATGGAAGCTTGCTTTTTGTGAAACAATAGCTGCACTTTCTGGTGCAGTAGTGGTATCTGTACAGGTATGCTTGCTGTTATATGAGATTCTTTTGCAAAATAATTCCATTTATTGAGTTGATATTGATTTTAATTTGGCAATTTGACTTGTTAACCATGTTGCAGCATATTCATTATAATTTGCACATGATTACTATCTTCCTTCTACTGCAGAAGTGAGTCTGGGCATGTCATGATGGAAATTTGTATTCAAAATCTGTTGTGATGATTAAGCCAGCAATGTATTATTTTACTCATATTCCAATATTTTCTTGAATCAATGGATTTATGACATGCCATGCCCTGAAAGAACTGGTATTCATTTGATATAACTAGAGGCAAATTTTGTTAGAAACTTCAGGTCTCAGTTGAAAAGCACAAATACGAGCACGGCAAAGTAATACTCTTTTCCCTGATTTGCATTTGGCTGCATGGGTTGCCTATTGCAGAAACATCCTCAATAAATTGTGGACAAGCACTTCCATATCTTCTCTCTCCTGAAAGCTAATTTTAGTAACTTTCTTTGCTGGAGCAACAAAAGGTCGCATGTTACTCCATACATAAAGCCTTGCTTTCTCCCTGGCTCCATTGAAATAAGTTGGATTCAACGTTGCTGTAATCTTGATTTTCGTTCATTCTGAATTTTATGTGGAACCAGTTGCACATTTTCATAACAACTGCGGTGTTTGACATTATTCTGTTGATGTCCTATGTTTGCAGGTACTATTTAGCAGTTGGGAGCTGACTTCTTCTTTAGATCGTTGTTGGTAGTAAACTACTGATGCTAGTATTTTCAGTTAGCCAAAGTGGCAACCGAGACGCTTGTGACTGATACATTTTTAAATGGGATTTTGATGTGTTGGTGGGATGTGCATATTTGCTTGTGATTGTGTTTGATTGTCATTTTCTTTAAATTCGCATGTTTGAAAGTCTAAAGAAGTAAATTCCGATTCCGACGACCGGATTTCCTCATAGATTTAAAGATCCCAACTTTAATTCATGTAAAGATACTTCATATCAAATACCAAGTTTATAAACACGTTTATCTGCCTTCCCTTGCGACTGTAACAATTTGCTAAAATAAAACCCACACGCAGACAACGACGAAGAATTTACCCAGAGTCGGAGCTCCGGGAGTTATTGCTTCTGTATTTGTAGTATCTGGAAATTCTCCGAGCTGGTGGTCTTGGCTTCGCGGGCTTTTTACGCAACCCACAAATCTCTTGCACCAGAGGTACGTGAACCAACACAAGCTTCCACGCCAAAAACCACCCTGTATTCAAATAATCACTTCATGTACTAAACACACATTCCAATGAGTTAAAAAAATCCAGAGAAAGACACACAGAGAGACAGAGAGAGAGAGGCTGATACCGATCGATAAGAAGACGAAGACGAAGGTGATCGCGAGAATCGGACGGACAACTAATAAATTTAGGGTTTGCCAATTAGAAATTGAAGAAGAAGAAGAAGAAGAAAAAGAAGACTCCATGATCCAAAGAAAGTCTGAGCCGAAAAAAACCTTTGACAACGCCTTATTTGTAAGAGTAGAGCAACTGGTCCCACAAACTATTAAAACAAAAACATGCATTAACGAGAAGAACAAGTTACTCATGAATTTGTTCTATCTAAGCTACTAATCGGATGTTTTTTTTCAAGGGAATAGGTATTCTAGTTCTAGCATATTATTAATCTTGTTTTAGTTAGAAACAATTATAAGAATTCTCATTATATATATTCTTTAACTTTGAGTAATAGATAAAGACAATCCATACTTATCTTTATCTATTCTAAAGATAACTATTTTAATTAAAGACAATTTTATTCTTTTCATATTTAAACCTTCCAAAATTTAATAACAACAACAACAATAATAATGATAATAATAATAATAAGAAAAAGAAGAAAATTAATTTTGTATAATGATGATGATGATGATGATGATGATGATGATAAGGATATTTTGGTCTTTTTGATGGTTATTCTTTTCTTATTTCAAGTTTATATTTTCAAACAAAACATTAGGATAGAAATTCTTTATCAATTTCATTCATTTAATCAAACAAAATAATATTCATTTCATTCTATTACTCATCTTTTTTATTCTTAGAATATCTATTATATTCTTTATCTATTTAATTCCTTAAACCAAACAGGCTGTAAAGGGTTTGTTCTATTTTCCCATAAATTGAAGCTTTCTTGTAAAATTTGTTATTTGTAATTTTTCTTTATTTCTTAGCTTTTTTTGAAAAATCAAATCTCATATATTATAATTTTTAAAATTGTTAGACCCTTTACAGAAATAAAATATGGAACCTAATAACTTGGGTTATTAATAAGAAATGTAACAATTTTTGCCCAAGTCAACTTTAAATAATTTTAAACAATATAAACTAGGGGTATAAAATATGTAATAATTTGGACATATGTTTTATCTCATACTTATACGTATCAAGAGTAATTAAATAAAATTTATGATTCTTATGCTTGTTAAATAATTCATGCAACCAACATATGACCCAAGGTTTTTTATTATATATTTATTACAAATATATAGCATTTCAACTAATGCATTGAGTCTTGGGTAAATTTTAAATGCTATACCATGATATATCTTGTATCTTTATTCTTCTTAGATCTTATCTATTTTATTATATTGTAATTATATTAAACTTTTTCACAAAGAAATGATGGTTGCCCTTGAATATACTTTTTATGCGACCTAACAATATCAAAGCATCCTTCCTCTATTTTAAAATATCTTTAATTGAATTTAATTTGCTTTTCTAAAATTGTCCTTAGATTGCATCACACATGGTTATTACCAATATAAAGTATCAAGACCTTGAATTAAGAATTAGAAAAGAGTTATAACTGTATATTATAAGACTCATTTAACTTTTAAGGCACGATACAATGTAAGTTAAGATCTTATGACTTACATTAATCCTCCTCTATGGTTGATTTTATACATATAGTACGAGTCATGTATTACCATAATAACTCCTTTTTATTTAGAGTGGATTTCTTATGTTCATAAAATATTGTACAAATATTAGTTCAAACATACTTTATATATAACCTTAGTTCACTAGTCAACTTTAAAATCCATCTTTCAAGAACTCACATTTGACAACTTAAGACAAATATAATACTCAATTTATCGCTTAAACTAATTTCTTTATGTTTTTTTTTATATCTAAGATAACATTTAGGATTTGGTAATCAGTAATGTAGGAATTAAAATAAAAAATTGGTATAGGAATAGAATTCTTGATCATGTATGTTTGGTATGCAATCATTAGAAATAGGATTGAACAAGTGAAGAGTTATATTAGTGCTTGGTATTAAATGTTAGGAATGTTATTGATATTTTTACTTATATTTGATTATTATATGATTCTTTAAGCAATTAATTAAAATATTTTATATTTAATAAGTAAATGATTAAAATTATTTTTAATTATTCAATAAATTATTAATTTTTAAACAATTGTGAATAATTTTTCTTATAAAAATAAAATTAAAAACTATAAAGAATTTGTGTTATGATATAACATCAAAGGAATAAAATAAAATGATTATTAAATAAAGTAATGTAGAATTTTGATAATAATATCTCAACAAGAATCAACCAAAATATTCTATTGTTTAAGTAAATAAATTTATTTTAAAGTAGATATATAATATCATATGATCGTTGAGACGACTTAAGTATGTCTCAAGCAAACAACACCTTGTAATCGTCAGGAATATTGAAACAAACTTTAACCTTTTTATCATCTTCACCGATTAGTCTTATTGCTTTAACCAACTCAATTGATGAAAGTCTTCCAACTTCTTTCAACATATCAAATATTTGAATTCTTTTCTCACTAATATCTATAGAAAGAGTAAATACTTTTGTCATATCTTTTAAAGACGAAGCATATTCATATCATGTTTCAACTAAGCTTTTTATACTGTTTGACAACTCTGAAAGTTTTGTATAAAGTAGATTCATGCTCTTCTTATGTTTTCTTTTTCTAGGTTCAAATGGTGATGTTGAATTATTTTGAATTACACATTCTTCATCATTTCCAATATTTGACAGCACATTATTGACATTGGTACTTGTTTCAATATTATTGTCATTTTCGCTTATACTTTCTTCACCTAGACCTCAAGCTCTATTTCCTATTGCTCTATCTTTTGCAAAGATTTCAACAAATCGATCAAAATGGACAAATAGTTTCATATATAAAGCTGACGCTTCTTCATGTTTCTACATAATGATAACAACATTATCATAAATAACTATGTGCATAAATAATAGATTCCAATACAAAAATAAATAGTGAAAAAATAAAACTTTTACTTAGACCTTTGCGCAACCCATATAAATGTCTTTTACCACCAATCACCATTTTTTGCTCATCATCCATCCAAATCTACGACCATTTTTTTAAATATCCAATATGCATCTAAGTAGCTTCTTCATAATTTTAACTTTAGATTCCATATGAGGTTTCACTTTAAAATCACTTTTAGGCATTCTTTCTTTAAGATGCCTTTCAATTCCAACGTAATATTCATTTTTATAGTTACAATTTATCTTCCATGTGGTGCCTGTCAGATCAATAACTATATCGTGTGACAACCATTTTTTCTTCTTCACTTTTCTAATAGCTTTTATTTTTCCCTCTTCCTTGAATAGGTACAAATTGTATATTATTTCTATTTTCTTCGGGAGATTCCATCTATAAGACATATTAATGAAAAGTAATAACAAAGATAAAAACAAATTAAAATAATTAAAATGTTGCATATGTAAAGAAATAAATAATGTTCAAAGTCTTTTAAGAAAAAAGTAAATAAATTATAGAAATTATCAATAATAAATGTCAATGGCCTCCTCGAACTCTCTATGATATAAACATCTCCTTTGCTAAATTATCTCTTTGTACATCCTTTCATCAAATGTTTTAATATCATCAATGTAATCATCATGGTCATTATTTTCTAGCATATCATCCAACTCACCTTTTAGTGGATCTTTCCTCACGTGTTGATGAAATAAGATTGTGAATGTAACAATAAGTTAATATGATATTAGTTTGAGTCTCAATTGAATAATAAGATGGACTTCTTAAGATTCTCCATTGTAACTTTAGTAATCCAAATATCCTTTTAGTAACATTTTTAGTTATAGAATGTCCCATTCTGAAGTACTCCTCTTAATTATTTGGTTGATGTTCTAATCTCCATTCAATAAGATGATATCATTGATTATTATACGGTGCAGGAAATCCTTCGCAATTTCTATGTCAAGCATCAACAACATAATGTTGACCTATTACATAATATGCTAAATATACTATCCACATGATTTTAATATATATATATAACATTGAATATCTCGCCCTAAGGAATTTTTAATCCATTTCTTCTAGATAATGCATCTTGAAGCACCTTACCAACAATAACTGAACCTTCCCAACTAGGTAGTACATATATAAATTGTATGTTCATAAGACGCAAACTTAAGACATTTGTGACAATCTCATTTTTCCTAATACAATATTGAGCTTTTTCAATATTTGGTCCATTTACCTTAATATATGTGCCATCTAAAGTTCCTAAACAATTATGAAATTAGCATATTCATATAAAATCATTATCAACTAAAAGTAAATTTTGCCCCAAATAAATCCACAAATGAATACTATTACATCAAACCACCTCCATCTTTTGTCGGTTCTATTTGGGATAGATTCAAGGACTTTAAGTATAACTGTAAGGCCCCAAATTATACTATAGTTGGAATGTTTCATTAAACATGTATTCCATATGACTTAATTATGTTTTTAATGAATCATACTTGGAGAATTGGAATTAAATTGGCATCATAGAGATTTAAGTTATTAATGTTAAGCCCACTGTCTCAGAAAATATGTTATGGATACTTTACATAAGGTTTAGGTGAAGATTTAGTGATAAGAAGGCTTGAAAGTACTTAAAACTCTAGGTTGTAGTGATTTTTTTTGCAAGACTAGTGTGACACCCAAACTTGTAAGTTTCATATCTTTTGATTCCAATGTCCAAAAATTACAAACTTTATATCATTGGAAAGCTAAGAGGATAAGCTACAACTTTGATGAAGACAACTTTCTAAAATTGAGCCTAAATCAATATAGTTTATTGATGGTTAATACGGGGACTAATTCTTGGTGACAAATGGCAGCTCCTAATTGGGACAAGTGCAACCATGCAAGAAGACACATGTTGTTACCATTTGGTGACACCTAGCATTAGAGAGAAGACATGTTTTCTGCTGGGGTGTTCTGTTTTGTTGAGTTCTTCTTCAACTTAGTCTCACACCACCGAAACTCCTTCTCTCGCTCACACCTCCTGGATTTTCTGCTTGCATTTTTAGGTCATCTTCTTCACTTGACAAAATTGCATGCTACTGCATTAAGGAAGCTAGTTCCTGCCATTGTTTTATGTTGCTGTCCTCTTGGTCTTCTTAATATTGGAGTTGTAATTTCTTCTTGAAAAGCTAGAGCGGCTTGCTCATTAAAGGAGGAAATTGTGTTAAAGAAGGTATGAGAATACTAATCTTGATTGCATGTTATCCTATGAAGTATTTGATGTTTGATTTGATAGAATGTGTATTGATTTGTTGATGCATTGAGTTTTGGACATGAAATGGATGTGTAATTGAGGCATGAATATGGTGGAATTGTGGTAAAAAGGATAAAAGTTGGAGGAAGAGTGTTGATAGTGTAAGATGTGAATGAATTGTACTGGTTTCACTGGACATATTTCACTGAATAGTCGTTGGTTTTTAGGCTATAACTTGACCTGCAGATATCCAAATGGGGTGATTTTCATGGTGGATTAAACTAAACTCATATTACTACAATTTCATTAGGAATGTAATTTTGTTTCTATCCCAAACAATGATGAAATTTGGCCTAAAGTTGGAATTAGGATTCTGTCATTGTTTGGGAACAGTATATTGTATTTTAGGTATAACTTGCAAAATACTAAACCAATCTGTATGATTTTGGTGTCATGAGAAACTTAAGGCATAAAGGAACAATTTTTCAGAAGAATGTTTTGCCTAAATCCTTCATATTACTTGTCAAAATGACCATGAAAGATTGACCCGAAGGTCTGTTTTGGGAAGAGCTAGAAGAAGTTGGAATAAAAGGTAGTGCACGATGTTGTTTGACAGTTTTGAACATCCTTCATTCTTTTGGTTATAACTTCTTCTCCTAACACCCAATTGACATGGGAATTGACCAATGGACTCTTAAGACATTAATATTCATCTCCACCAAAAATTAGGACTTTCTGAAATGGATTGATCGAAGAATTTAAGTTGAAAATATGACTGTACTGAAGTATGATAACTGGGATTGTTTTACTGAACATACCTCAGTATTCCGATTATATCTTGATCTGTAGTTTTCTAGATGAAGTCATTTTTGTTTTGAATTAAACTAGAGTCATCAGGATACAAATTGTCTAAAGTGATGGAATTCTAATTCTGCATCTAGGAATTTCAGAATCTGATTGGAAGTTGAGATAAGAATTTTGTTGAAGCTGAAGAACAATCTGAAATCTTTTGGGCATAACTTTTAGTATACTAACCCAAATTGGATGAACTTAGTATCATTGGAAGCATAAGACAAAGAGGGACAACTTTCTAGAAGGAAGTATTACCTAATTACCTTACCTACCTGATGATAATAATTGAACAAAGTAGACTCGAAAGTTGGTTGTGAAATAAATCTGGATTGAGGAATTGAGTATGATTTCGCATAATTGAGAATATGACAAGATTAAGGATAAAAAACTCAGAATTTGTCATAAACATACATCATACATATTCAGTATATATGCATGTGCATAATTGAATTTATAATTGTGCACAATAATGATATGTGTTTGTATTAAATGTTTTAGAGGAACCTATCGAGCGACCGATTCTAGATATTGCCAGGACGTCGAGACAATAAGCAATAAGAGAGATTTAGTAAGTAATTTAGATGGTAAATTTTGTGATTAACCTAAGATGGTCTCACCTTGATTTGTCTGTTTATTATTGAATCGAATTCGATATTGATGAATTTGTATTGAATTGTGTCTTGATTCCGGATGTGAAGGTCTGAGGTATTGATTGATGAATGTGATATTAAAGTGCTACTTGCATGTGAATATGACTGACTACTTGTTTTGCATGTAATGTCTGAAATGACTTTGTTTTGTTTTAAAATTGTTGAGTCCTATTTGTGGGTAAATAGGCATGCTTAGAAGGGTCTGCAACTACTTCTGTGACACTTCGATGTCTTCTATTATTGACACTTCAGTGTCTTATGATATTAACATAGGTGTCGAGACTTCAGTCTCTTCTTTGATACTTTGGTGTCAAGACTTCAGTCTCTTCTGTATAACTCCCATTTCCCACTTCTGTAAATGGATTTAGCAGTCATATGATTTTGTACTCTAATATCAGTTTGATTTTGGCATAAGCTAAATTGTATTCTATTTTTGAAGGGTTTATACCCTCTTGTGTTGAACAATTTTGTTATTTATAAAACTATATTTTGTTCTGAATTTCTGTATCTGTTGTTGACTTATAGTTTAGTTATTACTCACTAAGCTATATGCTGAGCATGGTGGATTTGCCTCATGTGGGTTTTGAAAGAGGGACGTAGGAACTGGGACAAGACAACCGCGATGGCCAATGAAGTTTGATTTTTGTTTTGCTCAAATGTATTTTTGAGATTGTTTTTGGACTTGTATCTGA
Organism: Erythroxylum suave; assembly: GCA_027563595.1. Lineage (NCBI taxonomy): Eukaryota > Viridiplantae > Streptophyta > Magnoliopsida > Malpighiales > Erythroxylaceae > Erythroxylum > Erythroxylum suave. The sequence continues at coordinate 5,992,484 of JAOSBN010000002.1, read as the reverse complement.
TGTATATGAGTCCTGAATTTTATTTTGAAGGGTTGTAATAACCTTAATTCATGTTGCTTTCAGAAATTTTGGTATATGATGTATGTTTGTTGAGATTCTGGAAATGAATGTATGTATGTACAAGTATTTTATATGTTTCGAAATGTTTCGTCTTCAGTTTGTTCTGTATGTGTGGCACTCGTAATATCCTCCCAGGAGCTTTTAGGGCGTAACAATAACTCTACATAACTTAAGGACATCTCAATATATTATGAAATGTCAAAGTACTTTCTCTCTTGAATGTCGAAAATCATACTTAATTACTTGATTTCTCTTGTCAAGGAAAGGAGATGTAAAAATAATGCTCTAGATAAAGTTGCTAATGCATGTAATGTCAATGTCCGCAACTATACCATTAAGAAGTGCTATTCAAACTAATGGAAGATGCCTATTAGGCTCTTTTATCATTATTTATATGCCTGTTTAGTAAACATCATAATAAGATTAATAATGGCACAATAATTCTCATCATTCTTTTTTTTAATGTGTACTTGAGGTGTACGAGCCATGATTACTATTAAAAATAATAAAAATAATCATGAAATATATTTAAAAATCAAGCATTAGTGTTTAAGGAAAAAACATTGGTTCTAGTTTAAAAATCAATTTTGATAAAACTTCAAAATTCTCTCAATCAAAAAATTAAGTTTAAAGGGAAATAAACTAGGGAGAAATAATATAGACACATAAATATAAGCTAATTGTTGACAAGAATGTGCATATGATCACGTGAGATGTGTTGAATTTTAGATTTGAATTAGGGAAAGGTAGACTAAGTACAGTTGACAAAAAGCAAAACTTAAAGGCTAACTATTTAAGCATTTAAAGATTTAGCAGTAATGAACTACAAGAAGTCATAATAATACATTTAAAAAAAGCAAGGCACATTTAATAGTATTAAATAAATTTATAAAGTGGCAAATGGAGGCATCTCCTTTTGACAAAGAAAAAAAAGATAAGATAATGGTCACACTAAAGATTTTTTAAGTTGACTGTTCTTTATAGCAAATTGAAAGATTATATTTTTGTTATTAAGTGAACCCATATGAAAGTGACTTCCACTAAATATGGCTTTTGGTTTCTTGCTTTAGTGATTATTGTCAAGATTTTGTTCTCTTGAATGATTCAACAGTAACAAACATTATGGTTTCTAGTTTCCTAGAAGATGTTGAAAACAAGTTCATAAGCAATAATAATTGAGAAAATAAATAGAATTATCACACAATAAATAATACAATAATTCAAATAAATAAGTACACCAAATAGGAATCTATAACAAAAAAGAAAAATAAAGAGATCAAAAAGAATTTTAGAATAATAGAAATTGACCTAGAGAATTATGTTTGAGAAGCAACCAACAAGGAAAAGAGAATAGAGAGGTTCAATTGAGAAGAAACACAAAGAACAAGAGAGAAAAGAAAAAAGTTGTGTTGAACGAATATGAGAAAAAATTCAATTTTATTCCCATGATTGCTTATTTGTTATTCTTGATATTTGATTTTAGGTTATATCTATACCCTCCTTAGGAATTGATTCTAGGTTATACCTATATACCTTAGGAATTGTCGATTCTTGATATTTGACTCTAGGTTATACCTAAATACCTTAGTTAATTGCCAATTCTTGATATTTGATTCTAGGTTATACTTATATACCTTAGTGAATTGCTAATTCTTCAATCTGGTCACAAAATTTTAGTAGTGTGTTAAAATATGATTTCAATATTTAAATTGTAAAATAATTTTATAAAATAAATTTTCTTTAATAAAAGAGTTATTAGGATCACTAAATGATAACCACTCAGTTCCTTCTACATTTTATTGGAATTAAATTGATTGATAGGTGTAAGAATTTTAACATAAGCATTTTGAGCTTCTTAAGTGAATCGCTTAATTGCATTATAGTTTGATACTAATGATAGAGGTCTTGGAGATACAACTTTATATTTGTTGTACTAGTCTCCTATTTACTTGGAAAATTTGTGGACTCTATTTATGATGGCACTTGTTAAGGAATATCTAAAAAATGGTGATGTTAGGGGTTCAGGATAAGAGTGAAAGTTGCAAAATGAGGGAAGGAGAGAGAGTAAGAAAAGGAGGAAAAGAGAATTCAAAAAGAAAACTTAGGAAAGTAATATGTTGCCTTATTGTTTATTAATATAACCTTATAGAGTTAATTCATAATAGAAATCCTAGCAATTCCAATTTGTTCATAACAATGTTGCGAATACCGTACCGGACTCGGTACCGAATTGAGTTCTGGTATGGTACTGTACCGGTACCGGTCAATACCGGGTACCATTTCGGGCAATTTTTATATTTATAAAATAGTCCCTGAAATTTTTAAAATTTGCAAAATAGTCCACTGATATATTGTACAGTTATATA
>JAOSBN010000002.1:5964953-5980034 GCA_027563595.1 Erythroxylum suave | reverse complement strand
AATTCATTTTAAGATTAATATAAATATATATATGTATAATGTATATATTATGTCAATATGAAAAATAAAATAAAAAAATTTATAATTTATTAAATTTAAAATATAAAACAACAATTTTTTGAATTTATTTTAAAAAATTTATTAAAAATATAGCAGGCTAAAAATGGCCCCCGGGCGGCCCATGGCCCGAGCGGGCTAGCGGGCCGGGCCATGAGCCTTCCCGTGGGCTGCTCCATCGGCCCGCATGGGTTGGCCTTCTGTGACCCGCACGGGCCGTGGGCCAAAATGACCCACCGTATTTTTTCAATGGGCCGGGCTAACGCCAGCCCAGGCCTAGCTTGGCCCGTTGACATCCCTAAATTTGACGTCGTCTTCACGTGATCAGGCTTAACATAAAAATTTGAGACTGATTATTCAACTACACTAGGCCTTGATTTACCTCCCGGCCGGCGGTTTAGGCTTCGCTAGCTTTTTACACAACCCGAATATTTCTTGTATCAAAGATAAGTGACGAACCAGCACAAGCTTTCACGCCAAAACCCGCCTGTGTTACCATAAACCAAACACACGTTAAAATTACTAAAAGACCAAGAGACAAACTCGGAGACACAGGGAGAGATACAAATCTATAAGAAGGCGACAGGAACCAATAGATTTGGGTTTCGCCAATGAGAAATTATCTCCGACGAGCTTGATGATGAAGAAGAAATAAAGCCGAGGAAAATCTGAACCGGTGACAGCCTCGGACAACGACGCGGCATAAGTCAAAATGGATCTCCAATTAAAAGGCCCGGACATTTGGGCCCACAAAAACGTTCGGCTAATTTATTATTCTAATCTTATGTGTATAGATTTTTAAAATATAACTGAATCTAACCGCCATCACGTCCCCTGGGGTGTTCACTCGTCACATTCGAACGCCACGTGTACTCTTACTAGAAGTTGCATGTGGAAAACCAGTGGCTCTCCCCGCCAATCCTACGCATAACCCAGATTCAGCTTCCACTAACACGCGGCACGTCCATTTCACACGCGTCTCCATTTATATATTTATATTAGGCATAATCAGTACATATGGTAATCTCCGTTACAGGCTACAGCCAGAGCATTTAGTAAGGTTTCGTATTTCGTCCAATTTTGATGGAAGCCAACGGCAACGCAGGGAGAGTTCGTTATTTGAGGTGTAGCTTCTTCAGGAAATGTTGCCGCTGCTTTTGTTGCTGTTACACCTTTCCTTAAACTCTTTGTTGTTTGTTTAAATCCAGTAAGGGTTTTGGTCTTTATGGATTTGACACGATCCCAATCAGGCTTTTCCCTCGGGTTCAACTCTCATGCTACATCGCCGGGTCCGATTCCCTTGCAATTACTCAACGACGAGAAGGAGAACGTCACGATAGAGAACGACGATGATGACGATCAAAACGAGGGCCACCAACAGTTCAGCTTATTGGGACACCAGCTTTGTCTGAAGAGGAAAAGAGATGGCCAAAGGTCGTCGTGTCCACCGAACTCTCCGAATCGGGCTGCTGTTCAAGTGGGTCTCGACTCTCCACAAGCCACGGTTCGTGGGTGGGGTAACCAGGCGCTTCCTGTTGCTGATCCAGAAGTTTATGAAATGATGGAGAAAGAGAAGGAAAGACAGTTCAAAGGAATTGAGTTGATAGCTTCCGAGAATTTTGTCTGCAGAGCGGTTATGGAAGCTTTAGGCAGTCGCTTAACGAATAAGTACTCTGAAGGATATCCCGGTGCCAGGTGTTATACTGGTAATCAATTCATTGACCAAATCGAGTCACTCTGTTGCAATCGAGCGTTGGCAGCTTTTGGGCTTGATTCTGATAAATGGGGAGTGAATGTGCAGCCATATTCATGTAGCTCGGCGAACTTTGCGGTATATACTGGACTTTTGTTGCCGGGGGATCGGATTATGGGGCTTGATTCTCCTTCAGGGGGGCATTTGAGTCATGGGTATTATATTCCAGGAGGGAAAAAGGTGTCTGCTTCCGCGATTTTTTTTGAGAGTTTCCCTTACAGAGTGGATCCTCAAACTGGGTATATTGCTTATGATAAGATGGAGGAGAAAGCAGTGGACTTTAGGCCAAAGATACTTATTTGTGGAGGGAGTTCGTACCCTAGGGAGTGGGATTACGCAAGGTTCAGAAAAGTTGCTGATAAGATTGCTGCTGTTTTAATGTGTGACATGGCTCAAATTAGTGGTCTTGTGGCAGCTAAGGTTTGTGATGAACTTAACTTGAATTTGCTTTTGGAAGACTTTTTACTGCGTAGTATATTTAAATTTCTCAGCAAACTTTTATGCTCTGAATTTTAGGATCCTAGGTATCCTGAAATTGTTTGTGGATTACGGAAAATGTTAAGTTAGGTTCTGGTGGTTCTGATAAGTGAAGTACGTTTTGGCTGCTTAGTGCATGTTTTATCGTTGGTTAACGGCTTGAGAGATCAGCTTGTAGTTTATATTTAAACCAATTTTGAATGATAAATTTGGACGGTACAAATGTCTCACTGAGCTTGATATAGTTGGATGGATGAACTCTCCAGGCTCATTTACGCCCCCCATGTTCTTTTCTTATCACTTGATGTTTGTCTATGATGATTTGTTTTCCTTTCCAAATTTTCACATTCTTGGTGCTTTTCTGTCGGATTCTATGTTTTTAAGAAAAATGAATGCTTCTTCCATCGGTTTCTAGAACCTGAACTAACATAATTCTTGAATTGATTGTTTGTCTAATTCTTTTCATAAAATGAATGTAACAAATAGTCATAAACAGGTTTTGAAATTTATGACAAAATTATGTTGTGACTTCATGAAAGAAGATGGTTCTACCAATGGCGGATGTGTTGACTGAATTTCCATATGTGCCAACTATACTGAAGTTCCTGGAGAGCTGTTCTTCCCTTTAAAGAGTTGGTGCATTAACGGGGTTTACATCATATTGTTTGTAGCTAAGTTTGACAGTGACTGAGTCTTTGGCTATGATTTTTTAAACTTGTACTAGGAAAACTAAATAATCAATTTGAAGCTGACGAACTTATGAGCTGAAGTAGTTGTGGTTGTCCTTTATTCACAGTCTTGCAACACTTATTTAGATTTGGAACTTTTAAGTATTGTTTTGATTGAAGTGATTTGCTTCTTTTTGTTATTGTATTGAGATTGAGCTGTTCTGAACAGTTCGTGATGATAAAGTAAACTAGTTTTTCTTTCCATCTTCCTTATTTCTGTATATGTGTCACGAGTTGATGAGAACAAATTTTTATATCACTTGATATTTATTATACCTTCTTAATTCATATTGTTTGGATCATATTTTGTGCAGGAATCTGCTAATCCTTTTGACTATTGTGATATAGTTACCTCAACAACTCACAAAAGTCTTCGGGGTCCAAGAGGAGGAATTATTTTCTACAGGAAAGGCCCAAAGTCAAGGCCGCCAGACATGTTTCTTAGTCTCAGTGATGGTAATGGCCATTATGATTTTGAGGAAAGGATAAACTTTGCAATCCATCCATTACTACAAGGAGGTCCTCACAATAATCACATTGCTGCTCTTGCCATAGCCCTAAAGCAAGTGGCTTCTCCAGATTACAAAGCATATATGAAACAGGTAAAGAGAAATGCTCAAGCATTAGCTGCTGCTTTGCTGAGAAGGAAATGCAGATTGGTGACGGGTGGTACTGACAATCATTTGCTAGTTTGGGATATAACTTCTTTAGGGTTAACGGGTACAGTTTGACATCCTATCTCTGAATAAATATATCAGAAAATGAGTGATTGTTTATTGGAACTGTAGTATTTCTGCCTTTGCTGTCTGCTATTTTGTTTTCTTTGACATGAATGTGCATTTCGTTTTCTATTTCAATTTCTGTTCCCTTGATGGGCTAGGACATGTTCTGAAGTTACTGAACACCACTTGTATGGGTCCCTCTGAAGTGTGAAGTTTCTGTGAATTTCAGAGATGTCATATGTTTGGAAGTTAATGAAGCAGTATTTTTAGCTTGTGACGCTTTTCTCCGTATCATTAGTCTTCATTACTAGGTTGTATAGCCAGATGTTACAGTAGTTTGTAGTTGTGCTTTTTTGGTAGTATTTTGAGCTTTCTTATTGAAATAAGTTTGATTTCAGCTGTCTGAGTTCTCTACCTGAATTCGGCAGACCTGAATTTATGGTGCAACCCTCACATTTCGATCTCCTTTTCGGTTGTTGGATTTTATTGCGAATCAATTGGTCTAAAGTGTTGGATTTCATGAGTGCACTTCTTATTTCTTCCATCGAGTTTATCAATTTAAACTGCACAGATGTGGTTAGCTGCTCTTTTCTCTAGGTGCTTGTGTTAATGACATTGATTGTCTAATTCAAGATATGTTCCAATGACCAAATAATCAATTCAATAGTCACATTCTACTGCTGTGCACTTTCAAACTCTCCAAGTTAAATGATTATTTTTGCTGCTTTACTATAGTGTTAGATTAATTCAATGTACTTGATATAATATGTTATTGGTCCAAACAAGGAAATTGCTCAAAACAAATGCTGATTGTTTAAATTATCCAATTTACTCAGTACTCAAATCTAACAGCCAATATGTTCTATTTAGCGACACTTATTTTCAGTTTAAATGATGTACTACTTATTCAGTCTGATTTTTGATCTACGTTGGTGTTTGAACTCATTTTCTGGTTAAATGAGTATTGAAATACAAGGTGCAAATAACATTGCTGTATATATTTTTTGGCCATAAGTTGCTTGTAGGACATTTGTCTGTGTTGATAGGATTCATGAGATTGTAAGTTAGGATTTATGTGGCAACAAATGTTTTTCCCAATCTTGGAACATCAAAGTTGTACATATGTCACCATTGAATTATTAGTGTGATTATCTAAAGTTTCATTTTAAGAATGTTCATTATCTCTTCTTTTTATGGTGTTCAATGGGCGCAGTGACAGCTTTGGTTCTCTGAGAAAAAAAAATCCTCTTCTTGCTTCAATGTTTCCTAATTCTGGATGGGATGGTAAGGATGATAGCAAACTTCTGTGCAGGATTACATGCAAGGAGAAAAAATTAGGATACATTCTGGAGTTCGTTCCTAAAAATTAGTCCTAGTTGTCTTTTTTTGACACAGTTTTATAGGGACAGATGATTGAATCCTTTTCTCGCATCTACTTCACTTTTTGAGTTGTTATATAGATGGGTTTTAACCCTTTGATGTGATATTATTCTCACTGTTATATAGATGACTTTTGAAGCAGCAAACATCTACCTTTATGGTTTATATCGGGGATTGCGAATGGTGATTTCACAATTAGGGTTATGGTTGAAAAAGTTGAAAATAGCACGATTGTGTGGTCAGTTTCCTTGTGCTTGCTCTAACATTGCATTTGTGTTATTCTCTTTAGGCAAAAACTACGAGAAAGTATGTGAAATGTGCCACATCACCCTCAATAAAAGTACTGTCTTTGGAGACAATGGTGCTATATGTCGTGGAGGAGTCAGAATTGGTGCGTACTGACACTGTAATTTTACATCTCTACAACTATTCCTTTCACATATCGACTTATGTCTGCCAAGTTTATTGAATATCTCTTTCCTTCCGAACTCCAAGCTATGGTTGTTCTTTTTCTAGTAATCGATTCTATTCTGTGTTGTTGACATTTTATTTTTCAGTTTCCTGTTAGTTCGTTTTTCTTTTGTTTTTCAGGCACTCCTGCCATGACATCAAGAGGGTGTTTGGAGGCTGATTTCGAGACAATTGCAGACTTCCTTCTTAGGGCAGCTCACATAACGAGTCTTGTGCAGAGGGAACATGGAAATCTCCATAAAGATCATCTCAATTGTCTACAGAGCGATAAAGATATTATTGAGCTGCGAAACCGGGTAGAAACGTTTGCTTCTCAGTTTGCTATGCCCGGATTTGACATTTGAACTCGTAGAAGAAGCAACTTGCATACTTTTATAGGTTATTTTCTCACTTACTTAGTTCCTTGATGAAGTAAAGGTTCTGCGAAGTAAGCCTTATTGCCGCCATACCCTTGTTGATTTATCATTGGTATGTTGTATATGTGAATTGTTTGGATCTGTTGCCAAAGGTTGATAGTCTCAATTCCTTAAACTTGTCTTGTATATATGTTTGAAAACTAGATGAACTATTTATAAGCGCGAGGGCTCTGTTAAATTTCTCTGTCGATCTTTTGATGTGGCGTGATGCTCGTTCCCATTTGTGTGGATAGTTAAATCGACTTTGGAAGAATACCCGTGTTTGTGTTTCCACGATTATGACAGTGAAGCAGGTTTTGTGCCTCGCAAGTTGTTGTGTTTGGTCTATGTGCTTGCCATCCGACCAGTCCTGTGTTTTTGTATGGCTACTCCCTTTTCGTGCATGTAAAGCGTAGTCCAAAGTCCGATTGCATTAGCTTTTTGTCCTCTTTTGTTGTTGAGAGCAATATGAGGTTGGGACTTTGTTTGTAGCTCAAAATCTTTGATTTTGTTGTTAGAATTTGTTGTTGGGGAATGGGAGGACATGATTGCGGGTTATAATAATTAAAGGCTGGTTATGGCGGTTTAAAGGGCAATCATCATTTTTACAGGAAGGAAGCAGCCCACAGCTTTACTTTTGTTTCAGCCAACCATTTAACCTTTTACTGCCAAGAAAATGTTTTCCTTCCTGCTCAACTTTATTGTTTTCATCCGGAGTTTTGTCGGTACGTCTTCTTCCTGTATCTGTGTCCACATTATATTATTTTCTTTTGGACAAACAAATCATAATTTTTATATGGAACCCTTGAGGGGAGGCAAGGCATGAATTTCTGGCAAGGGACAAAAAGCATGAGATACGGTTAGAAAGTGACCCTCCCAGATTTCCTGTATTTTTATAGTTTCCTAAGGCTAAGGGAAGAGAAATAGCCACAACATCAACCATTTTTATAATTTATCAGACTGAGGAAGGAAACAGATGTAATCTCTTAATCATCAACCCCATTGCTTTCACAAGTGAAACCGAATCAGACAAATCCCTTTCTTCCCAAGTCCAGTACAAAGAGCGCAGAGAGTCTGCTGCTTTTCAACATTAAAGTTAAAACCCAGGAATCTTACAGTGCCTCTCCCCTACACCTAAGCTTAAAAGCTCCCCTCTTTTTCATCATTATTCACCAACTAGAATGATTAAGCCATTTTCACTACAGCCACTGCAGACAAATGAAAACATTACAAGAGGAAATTTTAAAAAACCGCAATAAACAATACAAACTAACAAGATTGAAATCCCTGATGTTCCCTATCTTCCCTTGAGATAATATGATAAGAAGTTTCCTTTCTTTTTAAGTCCATTATAACTAATCATGATCTAACAAACAAGAAGCTGTTGTTCGTTTATGTTAATGGAAATCAGAGTAGCAGCTTGGCCTGCCTTCATTATCTCAACCCATTCACCGTTTTCTTAAGCTCTTTCCATTCCAAATCACTTTGTCTACGGTCTTTTCTTTCGGGTCAAGGTGTCTTCTTCCTTCCCTGTTGTTTCATCCCAAATTTTTTAACTAAAGTAACTGTAAATAGATAAACCACAGGAGGGGGAAGAAAAAATTAAAAGGAACAGTAAAAGTATTTAAAAATAATTTTTTTAAAGGGAAACTTTTAGAGAGAAGGGTTTTAGGGGTAAAACAACTCCAACAACTGCTTTACTACTTCTATGTTTTTTTTCTTCTTTTTCCCAATTTCAACCAGTTCTGTTACTCATCTCTCTCTATTTTTTTAATTTTATCTATGACTGCAAAAGTCTAAAAGCTTCTTCCTTCCTTCAACTATCTCATCAAAGAAATCATCAAGCTGTCCAACGATATTCTCAACTCCAGATCTCAACACCCCAAAACAGCCTCTCAAGTTCTCTACTCTTTCTCTTATCTCTTCCTCTATTTCCCAATCCACCACCATCCCTTGGCCACATCTACTCTCCAACTCTGCTCTAAGCTCCTCCATGGCCATCTTGGACCTCACAAACTCAAAAAGTAGAATTCCTGGTCTCCCATCTATCTGGTTTATCTCTGCTGCCACTCTCTGCTGCAATCTCGCTGTTGAGATCATGAAAGCTGAGCCGAAGAACAAACATCCTTCGTACCCTCCTCGTAAAAAACTGGATTCTGGCCAACAATACACCAGCCCATATAGCAAGATCATTAGAAGCAAAGAGCTAACATTTCTCATTGCATATAGAACCCCTCTAAAACCATTGAATCCGTTGAGCTTTGATTCAATCCCAACCTTCTCATCAAAACGCAAGGACAAAGGTTGGATTCTCGTCTCCATTAAGGCTCTATTCTCCTCTTCCAATCCCACGGCCTCTCTTCGACACCCAGAAATTGCCCGAATTACCTGTTCCAAGACGCAAACTTTTTATGTGAAAAAACTTTTAACTTTAACATACCAGTTTGTTTTTATAGGAAGTAGAATCAATAACAGATTTAGGAGTGGGATTATTTCAGATGAACCTGGCGAGAGAGCTGAGGATTAAGATGACGATGATTGTCAAGAGCAGAAGTGATATTGAACCCAGCCGAGTAATAACTCTCCATGCCAGATATGCCTGATTTAAGAACATGACATACCTCCCAAAGCTTGGAACTTTCGTCCATGTATTCATCGAGCCACTTTTCACCAACAGGCAAATGGAGTTTCTGGACGAGCAAGGTCAACTGGGAGTGGAAAGATCTTAGCAAAGAAAGTACCCTTTGGAGGAATTGGATTGACATGAAATTATTGGACAGATAAACTCTTTCAAGATCATCAATTCCTCCGGTTAGAAAGGAGTAGAAACCATTAACAGAGTTTGTAGAAGAAGGATCCATCGTGAAGGGAGAGACTGTCTGCGGAGGCTTAAAACTAGAGCCCCAATAAAAAGTAAAAAGAAAATGAAGGAGAAGAGATGGTAATGCAAAGAACGAAGAAGGGTGAGGTAGAGAAAAGATTACAAAGATGGAGAGGGTATTTAAATCGAGAGAAAGTGAAAGCATAAAAGGAGAGAGGAAGTATGGAAGAGAAGGAATATCTTAGAAGCTCAGGTTTCTAAGGTTGAAAAGGATTGTTGGGAGCAATGATGGGTGTTTCCTATAGAGGGGAAAGGATGATTGGTAATATGCCATTTTCATTGTTTAATGGGCAGAAAGGAAGAGAACAAGAGAAAAACAAAAAAAGAGTTCCAAAATTAAGTAACAAAAAAGGAATACAAGTAAAGATGCAAAGAGAAAGGGGATGGGAAAAGATTGGCCAAAGACTCTATAAGAATGAATTTTCCATGAGTTGCTTTCCCATTTCTTCCTCTTTGGTGCTCCCTTTCTAGTCCCTATTAACCTTTACCCTAATCACTATATGTGATTAATTATGTGCATGTTTTTTGTGTTAAGAGAGTGAAAGGTGCAAGTGGATAGGGCTTAATATTGTTAATATATAGTTGGCAACTTCCATGATGATGGAGGGGAAGTTTATTGGGGTTGTGTGAAGTTTGACTGACTTGTTGACTCAGATTCTGCTTCAAATTCTTCTTCCATCTATCCATTCCTTTCGGTTGGATTACAGCTTTAGTCCTTCTCCTTCCTTTTGGATTTTAGTGCTATCCTTGGCTTATTCTCTTCCTCGAGCAACTGACTTCTGCTCCTCTACTTCCATTCCTTTCTCTTATTTTTCCTAGATAGGATTACATATTTCTTGTTTTGTTCATCTTCTTAGGAATGGGTGAACTGTAATGATGAATTTGTATCCAATATATAGTCTTTTTAGGCTTCATAGTTCTTGTCTAATTTTATTTTTATCTCAAGACAAATTGGATGATATGATTCATCTACAGCTTCCATTGCTCCTTTTGTGTATACTCCACTAATTTGGTCCATCCAACCCATTCATTTTACAAGAGATTAGGACCCATCTGACGGCGAATCCAAAAGGGAAGAAAGATTTCATCATCTAGTTTATCCATTATTTGCTCATTTTATATTCTATCTATCCCTTTTTATTTTATTTTTGCATTTGACCAAATAGGTTGCCAATGATTAGAGCAGACTTAATGGCTAATAAACTAAGAAAACAGAATTTGATTTTTTTTTTAATGTGTCTACATTAAAATTTAATAGAACTACTCTTGCTTTACTCTCCTATTAGGCCCATTTATGAAACACCCAATTGTAAAACCGATGGCTGTAAACCTTGGCTGAGTGGTTTGGTGGGGGGACCATGAAATCTTACTTGTATCGAGTAGTGTTAAGTTCCATGGAACTTTGTAATGAACGAGTGCTCGTGGGTTTTTGAAGAATGGGACATCTTAAGAGAATGTTGGTTTTTGTTTTTTATTTTCTCAAGATTTTCATCGGAAAGCGAGGACGGAGCATTCTTTAAGGGCACTGATTTAGCCACCCATTATCTTTAATCTAGGCAGCACCACACTTAATCATCATATTTCATAAGATAAGATTGCCCCTTTTAATTTCATAATCTTATCTTTAACATGAATAATCGTATCGTATGTATACTTTGGGTCAGTCAGGGTGATGATACCAAGTTTACCAATTCCAAGCTCACGACCAAGAAGACCTTCCAAATAATTAGTTCTTAGGGCTGATGAGTGATGACCATTCCCGTCACGATCAAGTGCCTGAATAAACCACACTGAAACCTTACAATTTGTATTAATATGTATAGCCTCTGCAACAAAAAATGGAAAAAGTAGACTTCTCTTTTTCTGAAATATAGAAATGAAGACGAAAATGGTCTCTGTTACTAATACCTTACTCGTCTCTAGGCAGCTTTTTGGAACCATAAAAGAAACAAGAAATCATGCATGTTTCTTTTTTGTGTGTTCATTTATACGTTCATACTTCATTTATTTATTGATATTAAAAATAATATTTTTACTAATTTGAGATAAAGTTACGTATTATTAAATTTTTCCAAACTTCACGTTTCAGCATAATTTTTACTAAAATTTGACATTGTCATTATTGTTGTATTATTTACTAATAATTAACGAATAAGAAGGTAAATAATTCAAAATTAATAGCTAAAATTGGAGTCAGAAACATTTAATTCTATTTTTATCAAAATAAATAGAGTCGGTGTAGATGATTATGATCGTTTTTGAGTAACCTCGTCAATTATGCTCTTGTGGTATAAATTCGGAGTCCAAAAACGCCAAAACATCCCAGCTCAAGAAATGCAGAGGAACTTCCCTTATCAATGAAGCAAACAAAAGTGCCTGTAGAACTCCGAATATTTTCAAGTGATATTAGGGTAGCTGTGGGTGGGTGGATGAGGTTAAGACTTGCTTGGTTATCTATAGCAATGGAGTTGCAATTATGGAGAAAAAAGGAACACTCAGTACATCAGTATATGTTCGATAAAGTCTGCCGATAGAGTCACCGGAAAAATAACCATATATAGAATAAAATGATTTATAAGCTCAACGCATTGGCCATCCTTACTATAGAAGAAGAGGATAATCTCAATAACTTGCTGGTAAAGTTGTAATAATACATTACGAGGCTCAAATGTAGCTTTTGGCTGACTGAAAAAGAGGCTTGTGATTTGAAACACTCCTTGGAGTACAAGTTTTTGCCCTTTTCATTTTCTCTTCTCTTTATTTTACTTTCTGGGGGGGGGGGGCTAGAAAGCCATTTGAACGAGTAAATTAACAGGTGATCTGAAGAAAAACGTTCCCGATCGAGCAGTAATGTTTAGGTTTGTTTTAGACCAGTGAGATGCTTTTGTTTAGTGTACTGACTAACTTAGATGCCCAAGATTTGATATTGCTAAAGTACTAGTCATAATCAATACCTTATTAAGTAAATCTAACTGTTTAGGAGATCTTGATTGGAATTTGGCATAGATGCCATGCTTTTTTTTTGGATTTGGCACTTTCAAAAGTTAATTAGAATAATTAGCTTTAATTTTTAAATGATGCCTACCAATGTTTTAAAAATTTACGTTTAGTTTTTTAAAATTTTATAAATTAATCAATTATTTTTTATTACTTAAGAGTAAGATTGCGTATTATTAAACCTCTTCAGATCCCGCGTATCATAAGGATTTATATTAGGTGTTGTTGTTGTAGTAGATTAATCAACTATTTATAGAGATATAAAAGTGAAAAATTATATATTTTCTCATTAAATTTATACATTATATTGCTTATAATATCGTTATTTATACATAAAATGTTATACTTGTTTATTCATATAAATTATAAAATATTGTTATTAAATCACAAGTAATTATTAAATTTGATATATCTTTATAATAAATATTAAATCATTTTAACATTCTACTTGGAAATGAGTATAAAAAGAGAAGGGTATCTTACTTGTTGAAGAAGAAAAGTTTGACAAAATTATGACTTAGTAGTTAGAGGGTATGATATTATCTATTCACTTTAATTTCTATGCAAGTCTTGATAGGGAAAAAAAAATTCAGCTATGTAAAAGGATAAATTACTTCGTTTTATCTTTTTAGGTATTGAGAAACTCATCCCATGACTCGTTCAACTTGAGCTTAAATAGTTAACTTTGGGATGTTTCGATCGGATTGCTAAGTTTATTCTTTTGTGACCATTAAAAGTTATATGTTTGAATCATGGAAGCAGCCTCTTTATAAAATATAATTAAAAGATTTTTTCTCAACTCTCGTAAAGTAGAGAGCCTCGTGTACTGAAGTTATTATTATTGTTGATGATAGAAGATTATAATTCATGATTCATAAAATTGTAATTATTGTTATCATTTAGAGGTTTTAAGTTTAATTTACTTCATCCTCACTTATTGTAGATCGTATTTTGGTTTTAGAGATAATAATTTTCGTTCACCAAAACGACGCCGTTTTAATCTTCACACCCACTGTAGATCGTACTTGACTTGTGATTATGGATGTACTGGATTTGATTCTCCATCCCAGAAGAAATAATTGAGAAGAAATTCAAAACAAAGGAGCGCAAAATCTACGTGGCAGATAAAGCAAATAAAACAGCAAAGAGGGACATAATTGTCATCATTCTTAATAAAGAAGGTGCTGCAGTTATCATAAAAACAGCAGTTAAATGGAATCATTTCTGGCCCTGCCGCTGTTCCTGTTTCAGACGGAGGAAGGCTTTTTAAGGTTGAAGTGTTGCCCTTCTCAAATCACATGCCACGTGTCAATCCTAAAATTACACAACTGGATCATAATCACTAATTATATATATAAACAATTAATTAAGATTGTGCTGATTAGGAAACGAGAGGGTACTCAGAAGCGTTGGTGGAAGTTCAAACATGGAAAATTTTGGAAAACCAATGGTATAGCTAGAATTGGATAGCGATCCACATGTAAGTATTCTATTGGTCCATCCTTTCTCTATATTGGATATAATTGTTGGTCTTACAAGTTCGTCCTGCGTACCTACCTACCTATGCGTACATTGGTCGGGTCATAATCAAAGCAATGAATGACTCGTCATAGTAAATATGTTTTTGGTAATTACAACATTTTGAATTACAAATTTAATATTTACACCAAATAGATATGAATTAACTAATCAATCATTTTGAGCACAAAAGATATCCCCAGGCTGACATGACTCAAGAGAGCTTTGCAAAACTATACTATACAAAGCACTGCAGATGGCCTCTTCGCTATCTAACTTGTCTCCTCCTCTGCTGTTTGTTCGAATGTATGTGGAACTAAACACAGTAGATTATCGAATAAGTATAAAAATTACCTACCAAATCTGATCGACCTATCAATTTTCTTGGTAATCTTGGTCACATCTTGTACTAGAGGGATGTGTATACACCTCTGCGCGTGCACTTGGCTTATATATGTATATGTGAGTGTGATTCTGAGATGGGCAAGGATGAGGACTCTTGCACACACCCCTAGGTGAAGAATATAATGAGTTTGATGGTCAACCAATAAGGGGAATCTTTTTCCTTTAGTAGGGTTGGGTTGAGTATGGTTTTCTGCTCTCATTCAGGGAGGTTTTTATATTTTTAATTTTATAAATTAAATTAATAATAAATGTTAATATCAAAATATAATTGTTATTGAGTAAAAAATATTTAAAATAGATATGTAAGTTAGTCTTAACTAATGTCAAACATGAATTTCAGTATTATTACTACATTCCTTTTGACATTTTTCATAAAAGAGCAAGTTGGGGACTTGGAAATGATGACGTGGTTGGAAAGGACCCAGTTCAACATATAAAAGTCCATACCTTATTCTTTGGGTCTATACCGCTATAGCCCACTTTCTTTGTTTGACTAGGCATTGATGGTGAAAGGTGTTTTCTCCTCCAATTGTAGCTTTTTGGTTCAACTAGGAAAAAGAAGCCACTTCAGGATTCCTTGCCACCGCTGCCCACCCACGCCTGTTTATAAGAAGGAAGGAGCCATCTTGCGAATTATTTATATATATATCAGGCGGCTAGTTCCAAACCTACATACTAATCATATTACATCTAAATACAACGAGCTCTCTAGGGCTGTTAGGCTTTTGTAGGAGGTGAATCTATGTAATGATATGTCTAGGAGAGGGGGGAGGAAAAAAGAAGCGTTTGAGAAAAAGGGCGAAAAAGAGTGAGTGAGTGAGTGACTGAAGATTGATGGGTTGTTCTCAACATGATTGCGATTTTGATCTGAAGACTTCCTACTTCGACATGTCAATATGGTTAACACTTTGAACAACACCATGTGCAAATAGGAGAACGCCACATGTTCCAAAATCAGTGTTCCAACGACCTCTTTCTCTTCCTCTTCCTCGGTGGTGCAGATAAATAATTGTATAGTTTTTGACAAATGACATGTTAATTGATTCTGACCCAGAGAGACTTTTGCAAGAGCCAAAAAGCTCCAAGATCTTCAATCAGAGGTATATTGACTATTGGAGGCACTTGTGTATCTGTCCTAGATTTGGACACATGGGTATGTAGGGGATGCATATTTCATGTACACATCATTTTCTTCTTACAAAAGGAGTTGGCCTAACGGTTTAACATCCTCACTTAAGGCTCTCCTTTACAGGAGGTCTTGAGTTCGAGTCACGCCAAAGGAGGAGAAATAGGAAGT
>JAOSBN010000002.1:5948407-5964853 GCA_027563595.1 Erythroxylum suave | reverse complement strand
GAACGTAAATCACATTACATAAACAACATGCATGTATATATAAAAGGAATACCTCATAATATATTATTAACAAGTCACAAATATCCATTGGCCTAGGGCACACTACTAACAACTAGTGGCTATCAAGTTTTTCCTTCAATTTGAGCGATAGCATAATGCCTGTGTCTTTGCCTTCTGATAGCACTTTGATATCCCTGTCTTCTATTTCTACAGGGCTTTCTTTGGTCTAGGGCATTTCCTCAACCTTAGCGCCTCCCTGATTGCCCTTGACTACCACTGCTCGATACGACAGTTTGGGTAGTGATGGTGGATCTTCTTCGCGATGCCAAATGCGGACCTTCTTGGTTGGCTGTCCATCGGGTTCAAGTAATTCTGGGTCTGGTTCTTGGGACATTCTGGGTAGTTGGTTTATGAATGGTATACTGGGAAAGCAATTGTGTCTAGAATTTGGATTATTGGGAGTATGGTGATTCGGTTGTGAATTCGCAATTGTGGAGTCAGATGAACAGTAATTTCAGAGCAATTTAGCCTTCAAAGCCTTAGGTGTTTTTTTTATGGGTTCTACCCATTGATATATCTTCTACTTGTCCTACATCACCTATCATATAGGGATTAGTAAAGTTCAAAGATTTAACTAAGAAATTTAATAATTAGATGATTGAGATAGAAAATCACATTGAGTTGAAAGAAAAAAAATATGTTTGTCGACAATGTCAAGAGCTGATCTAGAATAGGCTAGGATCAATAGAATGATTAGTTAAAACATAATTACATACTATGATACAATACGAATAATAACAGTTTACTTGTAACAAAAGCTTCTTGCCAAAGTTCACTCTTTGACCATGATGGTGTTACTTCTTGAAAAGGATTTCCATTATTCAAACACACCCTGTCACAAATGAAGAAGCAACAACGAAGAAAGATAAACCACAACGTTATAGGTAGCAATAGTTCAGTCATTTTCAAAGTTGCTTAAATTGAGTAAAAATAAAAATCCAAGCCATTGGATGGTATAAGATTCCAAAAATTGGATTTGGTCAAGTACACAATCCCACTATTAAAGAGGTGTAAACTTATTCACAAAATGGTACAATAAGAAGTATCCAAGCATTTAGTGATTGATGATTTCGCTCTCAGTAAAACCAAGAAAAAAAAAACAGTTATATTAGTGATAGTAGATTTAATTATATACTTATCAAGAATCTTGAAAACCTTACACAACAATATGAATAAAGAACATAGCTGTGAATGCCTTTGTGGTATAGTCCATAGTAATTGTAACTCGATTACTACAACCTGCTCCATATTTGGGGAGAACCCATAAGAAGCAAACCTTACTCAATGACTAAAGTATTACATGCAATGGAACCAAGTGTTGTCAGTTCTTCCAGTTCTAGTTAGGACTCATACTTTTGTTTCATACCAATATACAAAAAATAAAAGATTATTTTATATAATAAAAATTATTCTAAGACCAATAAGATTTTTACATTTTGGTATAAAGCTTTATTTACCTCTTTTTTAATCTTCAGTCATATTTCATTAACTTTTTTAATTATTAATAATTATAAAATGATGTTATATTTTGAAAATTTTAATATTATATCATTTTGAGAAAAAATAAATAATTAATATGATATTATATAATGACTAAACAATATGATAATTTTCAAAATATAAAAATTGAAATTAAAAAAAAGCCACATCAGAGCAAGAGATGAGAAGAAACCTCTTTCCCAGGGCATTGGAGAATAGCTCCGTCCATTCCCAAATAGGCAAATTGTCCAGAGGAGAGAAAAAATGGCAATAACTAGAGGCACAGATTAAAATTTGTAATTTACTAATAATTGTAAAATATTAAAGCTTCACATATCTTTTCTTCTGGATTATGGAAACATGGTACGAAGAAGAAAAGTGGGAAATAAATTCATAAGAAATGCGAATGAACAAATTAGAGTCAATTAATTTGTCAAAAAGAAAAAAGGCATCACAACAAAATGAAACAAAGTCAAGACTACAATTAAAGATGTCAACGATGAAGGGACTCATCTGAGGAAACAAAACACTGAGAACAATGGGATCATGTTTGAAAACCTCAAAGATAAGAAAAAAAATGTTAAATTTACACCACCAAAGTCAATATTCCTGAAAACATTATGTCATAAGATTCATAAACAGTCCCATGCTTTCGTGGCCATTCTGAACCAAGTAAAATCATTAAATTTGACAATATGTGAGGAGACTTTCCGTCATGCTTTACAGGCAGAGGGTACGGAAACTTGCAGTTGATTCTTCTTCAAAGGAGGTCTTGAGTTCGAGTCACGCCAAAGGAGGAGAAATAGGAATTTGTCCTATTGATGATCCTCTAGCCCCCTGGGCACGGCTCCTTGATCGGATCAATTACGGACGCCTCGCTTCCAGCGACAGGGTGGGAGCTGAAGCTACTAGGGAACCCGAGGGCTGCTGGGAACCTGATGCTGAGTTGGGGGCCAGCGATCAATCAGCAGTCGACTAATCAAGTATGTGACGGCTCCTTGTGCGCAGAAGTGTACAGGCTACGTAGGAACCTGAGGGATCTTGAGGTTCCAGATTTACATCCTCTAGGGTTCTTGGGGTGGGGTCTTAGAGGCTTAGAATTAGTCCGGCTAAGCTGGGATACCTAATGTAATCAAAAAAAAAAAAAAGTAATAAAGGAAAAGGAAGTTAGATGGTTGCGCTAAGGCTGCAAAACAAAAGAACAGATAATGGCATATCACCTAATCATTTCGTGGGCTGTTTATGGGCCGAGATTGAAGAAGGTAGGGGGGCGAAGGTACGGATGGATGTGATGGTCGTTAGGCAAGTGAATGTTGGAATTGAAAGAATCTCGTTGGTTATGGTTTGATCTCAATTGGAAATGGTTTAATAATGTTGATGACAGAAATAAGTGAAGTGGAGGGGGTCTATGGTACATAGGGCCGCATTATTGTGCTTTTTAGGTGTATATGTTGCAAAAGTGGCTGCTCATGGTACTAAAAGATGTTACTATTTAAGGCGTTGCGGCTGCCTGGCCCTGTCGAAAGGGCCTTTTACAGACCTAAGCCGCACTTCATTAAGTCTACATTCCAATTCTCATATATTTTGTTCAGACGTCATTAAAAAAAGCCCAAACCTCAAAATTTCAAAATATTATACAACAGCTTTGCACGCCCAGTGGGACTCGAACCCACAATCGCCTGATTAGAAGTCAGGCGCCTTATCCATTAGGCCATGGGCGCCACAGCTTGAAAGCTGGTAACAGTAAACTAATATTAATTTTTAAATCCACACAAAATTGAAACAATCCCACCTTAGTCAAATACAACATATAAAATTTCGAAATAATGCGACCTTTACTCTTAGTTATTAATTCAATACAATTTATAAAAATTCGAAATAATGGAAGCTTTACTCTTAGTTGACGCATTAAGAGCATTTGAGAGTTGAATAAACCTCCTTTTATGCCAATCTTAACGACTTCTAATATTTGTCTTATTGAGTTGTTTTCAAATTTACAATTGTAATATAAGCTCAGGTATTTTTGGAAGATGCGTTAAATGTTCTTTATCCAGTGCTCATAAATCATTTAATATGACCCAATTCAAGACCGACGAATTGCGGCGAGGAATACTAGAGTTCACTTCACCAAAAAACCATGCAGGCCTGGATTATTGGATCACGCGTCCCCCGTATTCCTCGATTTTAGGCCTATCGATAGCATGCAAAGAGTTTCAAGTTGGTCCAAACGATGGACGATCACAGTGTTCCTGAACTCACTGTTTCAACATTTGATGTGTACACTTATTCCTGGGTTAGGCCGGGACAGCCAAGTTCCTAAGCTCTTACGTTGAACAGTATAAGAGTGACTACCAAATTCCCACTTAAAAGTTGCCAACTAAAGATTATTAACACTGAATTTTAGTTGTCAAACATTAATGAGATAAGCCTAAAGTCGGAGAAAAGAACGAACAATGTCCCAAAATTTGGCTTCTCAGGGGCAGATCAGAGTGCACAAATCCCGTGTCCTTGCCTCTGAAATGTTGGTAAGGGGAAAATTCTTGAACTTACCATTGATTGTACAGGTCAAAGTCAATTCTGCACTGTTCGTTATAATCTGCACTTGCATTAGAAATCATAGTGCAGTTAATAGGAAGATTCAGAAAACATTGTTTTTCACAGGATATAACTTCAGATTTATGAAAATGCTTATATGTGAAGCTATAATCATCCTGTCTAACATCTTATGATAATTCCTACCTATTGAAGAGTGTCCTATTGACTCTATGTGTATACAGACAGCAAAAGTTTTGCTCTTTCCGATACCAATAGCATATGTTCTACATCAATCTTTTCTTCTCCCTTTTAAATCAAGGTACTCTTAGAACTAAGGCTTTAAGATTAAAATCATACCTCACAAGATGTTGTCACGTCATTGCAACTCCATCTTTTGGAAGGAATGCAATCGATATATCCACACCAGTTGCAATATTGGCCTACATTGGCGCCCTGGAGTACTGGCACAAGAAAACCGACAAGTCTGCGTACAAAAAGATGCAATTGTGTCACATACAACCAAAAGGACAAACCAAAGGATCTGCACAAATTAAACAGAACAACTCACAGAAGAGTGAAAAGTAAGAAAGACACGGTCCTCAAGACAGGCCTGTCCAGGTTCTGCTTCAACTTAGAAGAGATCCTTGCACCATAATTATGAACGCCCGTCTTATTCTTCGTTACTTGCTTAAGCTCAGGGGTGAACAGAAGTGAGAACCCAAGTAGAAGTCCCGAGATAAAACCTCCAATGTTTGCATAGTTGTCAATGTAAGGTAGCAAACCAAGCATGAAGTCAAATACAGCCACAAAGATAAGTGTTAGCAGAGCTGCAATCTACAATCAAACCAAAAACCGTTTGATGAATCAAATGGGAATAATACATGAACTTGGGGCAACTAATTAGTTCACTTCCTAAGAATAATATAGGAAAGACCTGATTGGTGTACAAATTCCAGTTCCTTAAAAGTGAAGAAAGTGTAGCTCCTAACAACCCCGAGAAGGCGCCAGATGCAGCGACTGTAGGGCTATCTCGGATGACAAGTGCACTCAACAATGCGCCAAAAAATGCAGAGACCACGTAGATCATTCCAACTCTAACTGAACAAAGAACAACCATAATAATCGTTAATCTCAAGCCATAAATAATACCATTTGAAGCAGTATCGATCGAGGTAAGAAAAGATGAACGAAATGTTTCTTTACATGGTCCAAACTCTTGTTCCAGGTAAATTCCAATCAATAGAATTCCTGTGAGGTTGATAATGAGTTGAATGAAACCAGCATGCAACCATGGGGCCCTCAGGAGACGCCAAGTTTGATGGTGATCCACCAACAACGTCCTGCGAAGAGCTCCCATTTTATCTAACCTGTGAAACAACAACGATAACAACAACAACAATTTTCCATCGCAGAAAAACCACGAACACCCAATGAACTCCCAAATATAAACGAGAATTACGTGGAAGCAGAGGGACCGAGAAGAGGGTTTTCGGAGAGGGGCTGAAAGGACAAGCGAGCAAGGGCTTTGACGGAGCAATGGCCATGGGAGTAGAGAGGACAGTCGTTGACTATCATTGTGGCAATGAATGCTATGAGGTGGACAATCACGAAGATTGATATTATCCAGGTGTCTCTCCTTCTCCGGCGAGACCTCGATTTGAAGAAGGGAGTAGTCCGGTGGTCGTCGTCGCCGATCAAATCTAGGGAGAACGATGGTATTGAGTCTTGCGGCGGTTTGATGACGACGGGGGTTTCCACCACCTCCATGGTGTGTGAGGGAGCGGGGAGCTCTGGATTATCTCACTCTTTAACTGTAATGTATGTGCTGTAATACACACTTAACTTGGCGGGAATACAGTGTAGTTATTTTTGGTACAGTATGAAACCGATATTGGTAAAATTTTGCGTACGGCGATAATATAAAATATTATCTGAAATTTATAAATAAAATATTCAGGATCCTAAACTTAACCTTTGGAGGGATGACAATTTTTGACCCGTGGCCTAAATTTAATTGTTTTCAAAGGATCGACCCATAAGTTAAATTCAGATTTAGACAAACTTGAAATTCAATCATTCTAAGCAAAAATAATATTGTTTGATTTAAAAAGGTTGGGTCTTAGATAAACCTATGCCTGAGCCTTAGATAACTCAAACCTTAATCTAATTAAAAAAAGTTGTTGTATATTTTTAATTTAAAAAATTATTTGGCAATCGTTATAGGGCAAATTATGTCGTTGGACATTATTATAAGTTTTGTTATTTAATACAATAAAACATTTTATTTAATTGACATTCATTTTTCATTTTAGATTATGTTCTAAATAATTAATGTATGTACAATCTCCATCATAGGTAATCAAATTATTACTAAAACATGTGCTGCAAATTTTTATATTTTAATAAATATTTATTAATATTTTTTAGAATATAATTTTAATAAATCTTTGATATCTTTTACATTCTTCACTAATAATATGAAAATAAATATAATTTTAATTTGATCAAGATTGTCACGCCTATTTCTTCTTGAGTTAATTAATATATTGTACATGTATTTATCAAGGTTTTAAAAACCGAATCGGATCGGTCGAAAATAGTCTGAACCAATTATTTGTCTGGTTCGGTTCTAATTTATAACTATTGTGTATAAAAACCGGTCGGTTTATTCGAAAAATGGCCGATTTTTTAACAAACCGATTAATCGATATACGAACAATTACTTTGAAACATTAATGTTTCAGTTTCACAAAACGCTCGTCACCTCCGCCATCTTCTCTCTTCTTAGATGCCTCTACCATCTTCTCTCCTTTGCAACAAAATTAGCTATCTGTTTGCCATCTTCGCCAGATCTCACTGTCATCTTTTATTTCTGGCCATCTATCATCTTCGTCGGACTCTTAAAGAACAAAACTCTCTTTGCTCGCTGCTACTCTCTTCTCTTCGCTCAAAACTCTCTCTGCTTGCTGCTAATCTCTTCTCTTCACCGTCCTTGTTGCAGATCTCATCACCTCCATCTTCGGTAGATTAATTTCTTGTTCACGTTTGGTTTTACATTTGATTTCTTTTAAGGATATTGCTAATTCTTTTTTGTATCTTTAGTTTTGTGATTTAGGCATTTTTTGGTAGTCTAGGTCGTGTGAGTTAGAGAGCGAGAAGGAATCGGGCACACTCCACACCTTTGGACACTGCAAGTGAAGTCTAAATAAGTTATTTCTTAAACAGATTTGGTAAATTTGACTTCTGCAATCCTTATGATTTCTTCTGGAACTCAGCCAAATGAGTCTTGAAATTCATGAAATGAGTTCTGAATGCTATAATTGTCTTTATGATGACTTAATATTCTTTATGCAGATGGGTAGAAGTTTCTCACAATTCATACCGTGCCTCAATATCTCTCTCTCTGTCTGAGATGTTGATTAAACTTTGTAAACAGTCGCCTTAACATTGTTGAAATATAAATTTTGGACTGTGTTATTTAAGTTTCAGATATGTTAGGAGAGAATGAACTACAGAATTTGTTTTAGACTAAAACTATGTTATTTAAGTTTTTGATATGTTTATGAGATAATGATATGTACCAAGTATAGAAGATCTCTACTTTATTCATAGTTATTGATTAATTAATCTTCTTTAACGTTGTGTTATATATACAACTTTGAATGAAAACTACACTTACAATATTTTGGCAAGATAACAGTCATCTTTGTGTCTATTTTGGCGATATTTTGGAAAGATACAATTTTGAAGTGGCGCAAGTAACTACTAGAGCAAAGCTTAAAAAGTGAGTGTATTTGGTCTTCGGTGAATGTATATGATTTGATTAAAGTCTTTTGTGTTTAGAATTTCTGAATAATTTATTCAATTCTCACAATTTCATCATTCAACTGTTAGTTTTTTTCAATGTATGTGAATTGATTTCATTGACCGTGTAAAAGAACCTAAAGAAGTTGGTGAACCACTGCTTCTAAGATTGCTTGCTTCCCCTTCCATGGCTTACCCACCTTTTATGATACTCATCCAATGGAGCAAGTGGGTCTTATTATTGCCTTCTCATCAATCACCATTGCTTCCTTCTCTTTTTGTTTGATATTGTGTGTTTTTGAGTCATTCTTCAAGATTCTTTTGTTGACTATTGCAAATATTTCTCATACATATGTAACCAAAGGCAGATATTAATTGGCGGTCCACTTCCTTTTATATTCTATCTCTTTAATCACTTAAATAAATGCAAAAACACATAATTATAGACTTCTAAGATTGGTTTTGTATTTTCTGAAATTAGTCACATGCATGAGAAAGATATTAAAGAACAATTTTATATATTTACAATTTACCTTAGTCGATGAGATGAGGTTTATAAATTGTTAAAAAAGGGTATTCTAAAGAACAATTTTAAGCTTGTGAGTTGTGATTGTTGATGACGAGAATTACTTTAAGTAGGAGACTTTTGTCTTGACCATAGTGTACCTAATTCTTTTTCATACTTTTAAAGTTAAATCATAATGGAGAATATATAATCATTAGAAAAAGATTCGATGAATATCACATCATCTACTCATGGTAAGTCCAATATAATATGGAATTATTTTTTTCTTCTCAAGCATTTGACGGAAATATTCAATATAACTATATGTTTTGAGGTAGAATATTTAAAGGTGGAGGAATTTGTAGAATGAAAGAACATCTTGCTGGTGTTAAGGGTAATATTGCTTCTTGCAAAAAAGTATCACTTGATGTGTGTGACATGATTGGAAAATATTTGCAGCAATAAGTAAAAAAGAAAAAGGAAAATAAAGAAGCTCATGATATATCTTTTGGAGATGATAAAATACCACAAATATTAGATAAAGGGAAAAAAAAAACTACAATTGACATAGATTCTTATTTTTCTTCAAAAACTACTTCCAGTGCTCAATCCAGTCTAAAAAGTTTTATGGTTGATAAGGATATTGTTTTGTAATGTAAAAAAACATGTGCTAGATGGTTATATCATTCATGTATTCCTTATAAAGCTTTAAATTTACCATATTTCTAAGAAGCAATTGATACTATAACAACAATAGGTCCAGGATTTAAGGTACCATCTTATTATGAGTTACGTGTGCCTTTGCTTCAAGATTTAAAAAAGGAATATCAGTTAATTGTGGATGCATATAAATCTAGTTGGGAATTAACATGATGCACTATTATGGCAGATAGGTGGACTGATCAAAGAAAAAGAACTTTGATTAATTTCTTAGTTTATTGAAATATTGGAACAACTTTTATCAAGTATGTTGATGCTTCTAACATCGTAAAAAGTGCTAATGCTTTATCTGAATTATTCTCTGAAATTGTTGAGTGGGTTGGACCAAAGAATGTTGTGTATTTTGTTACAGATAATGCAGCTAATTATGTATCAATTGGGTACTTATTACAATCAAAGTATGAGGATATTTATTGGTCTCCATGCGCTACTCATTGTATAAATCTTATTTTAAAAGATATTGGTGATATAGATCATATTTATAGTCTTGCTTCAAGATCACAATTTTTGTATATAATCATGTCACCTTTTTGTCTTGGTTAAGAAAGCAAGAAGATTAAGTTGAGATCGTGCGTCTCACTGTTACCAAGTTTGTAACTACATTTATTACTTTGAAAAGTGTTTATCAACATAAGCAACTACTTCAGAAATTGGTGACAAGTAAATATTTTTCAAGTCATAAATTATCAAAGAGTGAAAAAAGAAAATAAGTTTATGCTATTATTCTAGATAATAAAATTTGGGATACTTGCTTGATCATTGTAAAGATTGTGGCTATGCTTATAAGGCTGTTGAGGATTGTTGACTCAAATGAGAAACCATCTTTGGGGTATATATATGATGGTATGTATAGAGCTCACAAAACAATTATAAATATTTTTAAAGGAAAGGAGAAATTGTACAAGCCTTATATAAATATTACTGATCAACGATGAGATAAGCATCTTGCTCAAAGGATCCACTTAAGAGCTTATTTTCTCAATCCTAATTGCTTATATGATGGAGAAGCAAGTACAATTAATATTCTGGGTAGTTTGTTTGATGTTATTGAATGCAAAAGTATTTTCTCTAGTGAAGAGCAATCAAAGGCGATAAATGAAATTAGATAGTATCGTGAAGATTTAAAGAGTTTTACTAGATCATCAGCAAAAACAGAACTTATGATGAAAAAAATGCAGTCAGGTTAGTTTTATACTTTTAATTTATTATTTACTTATTAATAATATATATTTTTATCATAACTATTAATTTAAAATACTGATGAGAGGTGGAGATTATTTGGTGACAGTACTCAAACATTGAGAAAACTTGCTATTAGGTTATTCAATTAAACAACTACTGTATCAGGTTGTGAACATAATTAGAGTGTTTTTGAAGGTATTCATACAAAGGAATGAAATCGTTTGGAACATCAAAGACTTAATGACGTTATTAACATTACTTATAATTCAAGAATAAAGAACAGGTACTTTTATATTTTTTTATTTCAATAATTTTATTTTTATTATTAACTTTATAATTTCTCTATTATGTGTTCAGAGTACTTAGTAAGAAGAGAACATATGATCTAGTTGATATTGATTGTATTGAACATACGGATTTTTGAATCAAAGAAGAAGAACTATCGCCTGATCTTGATTATAATGAACTTGAAAAGATAATTTATGAAGAAAATGTATTCGTTGCAACGAATGAATTAAGAACATCTACTGTTGGACAGTTCATATTTTATTTTGATCACATTTAAGTTAAAATTATACTGTGTTACAAGTTTGTAATTGAGAATAATTTCATACATTAACTAATTTGTAATTTATTTTAATGTAGTAGAAGAAGTTAATGCAAATACTTTAGATGAAAGCGTAATTTATGTATCTTTAAATAGTGCTGGAAAATTTAGAGCTTTTGACGACGATAAGACGTAACTTCTTTCAGATATACAATTTTGATTTTTATTATTATTTTAAGTTTTATATTAGGCTTATATTTATTTATTATTAGTTCACATATAATAATAGATATTGGTGTATTTTTTTATTTCAATAAAATATTTTATTTTTATTTATTCTTATAAATTTTGTTTCTTATTTATTATATACTAAATTTATAGCAATTCATTATCGGTTGAATCTCTAAACCTTAAAGCTTTCTTTGGATCGGTTCAATGTCCGGTCAGGTTTTTAAAACATTGGTATTTACATGATTTTCAAATATATACAAAAAAATTAAATTAATAAATAAATTTTAATATAAATAGACAATAACATTTATTATCAATTCTATATCTTGCTACAGTGTTTTCTTTTAAATCTTAGTTTATTCGTGAAAGTGATCATATATACACTTCTACGAATATAAATATGTACTCGGTCCCTATTCCACTTCTACCGTGTATTGTGAGATGAAGAATAGTGAACCTACATGTACAAAGTCCTTGTCCTCTTATGGTGATTCTTCATCATCCGTGTCCAGCTCAAGGCCTTCTGCAGCTAAAAGCTGACTTATGGCCTTTTTCTTGTCTGCCTCGGCCTTCTTTCGCATCAAGTCTCTTTTCTTTAAAACGAGGGTATGCCTCTTGAGAGTGCTGGTAAAGTATTCCATAGATGCTTTTTTCTCCTTAGCCAGGATTCTTCTCTCTTCATCAGGGTCAACCTATAGACCAATCAGAAACCATATGATTCTGAGATAATCAGAGTGGTGCAACCGTGCACAGATATCAACTGTAGAGTTCTTTCTTTGGAATCAATTTTGTTTGGTTTATTGCATTAATAAAGACAAGTAGAAAACAAGGTTCAAATTGACCCATCTTTCTAGGAGTAGAAGTAGCAAGAACCAAAGCTTCCAGCACTAACGGGATTCTTTTGACAAGGGAAGGGCTTTGTTTATAGTTCCTAATTAAGTCTCAAGTAAAGATCAACATCCACCAGGAAAACTTATATCACTTATCAAGCTGGTTACTTGCCTACCAAAACAAATTAAAAAGAGTGGGTTTTGCTGTTCCCTCATCAAATGACACTAAACTAAAATCAAAATGATGTTAAATCAGCTGTTAAGCAAGGCCTGCGAAGGTTGAATGCCAGATACCTTTGAACGGGAAAGACGGCGTACACGGAGATTCATCTCACGCTGCTGCTGCTCAGCCCAAGCAGCAATTGCCATATCACCCCGTTGATCAAAAGCTTTTCTCTTCTTAATGAGCCACTCCATCCATGCTTGTGAAGCCTGGAGAAAAAGATATAAGAAGGATTCAGAGCTTTTTGATAGTCAAGATCCTTAATAGTATTGGGACCCGAAAAGTTGTTGGAGAAATGCTATATAATTTAAACCTAGATATAGAAACAGCTTAAAAAAATAAAACACGAGGGAATTTGATAGTAGGTGGTATAATAATCTCAACAGAATTTTACCCTTTCTTTAATAATATTAATTTCATCAAACAAAATTCATTTCTTCCAGTCTTTTTCTTTTTTTGTGAACAGGCACCACAATCTTTTGTTCTCGCTTCACATCTAATCAAAAGCAAACACACTAACTCTCTAATGATTGCTAGCTTACCTTCATTGGGTTAACTCTATTATCCATGTCATATTGTCTCCGCTTATCTCCATCCATTAACAACTCATATGCAGCTTGAATCTTGATGAATCTAGCTTCAGCTGTTTCCCCATCTTCAAGAGTCCCTCTACCATCATAGACTTGATATGGCAAAAAAAAAAGGAGTTTTTGTAAGATGTGTTCATAAGAAAATATCAACAACAATAAAAAAGGAACCATCACTGGAATCATTAACTAGTTCATCATTAGCTAGAGGAACGTCAGGATATTATATTGTAAAGAACAAAGCTTGCATATTGCAGCTTCATTCAAATCCATTTATCAGTGGATTACTTATAAGTCTATCTATTTCAAAACAGAAGTAACACATTAATAGTAATTCAAAGGGGAGAACAAGAAAACAGTTCATCCTTTATGCTCTTATTTTTGACATGGTTTTTCCATCCACAGAAGCAAGTATATAGCAGATAGACGACAACGCTCCCATCAGATGGTACTTGCAGAATTCTATGAGCTTTCAGCATAGATACTAAGATAATAGTGCCATCGTCAATTTAGTAAGCTTCTATAAACATAATTTAAGGGAAAGAATCAACGCAACTGGAGAGCAAATCAAGAGATAAATATAATTATGCATATAATGCTGAAAAGGGAAGATAATCCATCTAGAAAGTGAAATATTCACATTTACAGGACATGAGAGCAACGAACTAACCATCTGGATGATAAAATTTGGCCAAGCGTCTGTATGCAACCTTTATCTGCTCTTCATCAGCATCTCTTTCCAGCTCTGCATTTATACAGTAAAATTATTTTTCCAATTTGCTCAGGAATAAAACAAATCAACAAAATTCACACTTCCAAAAACTTTGGTTAGTACTAATACTAAGAAAACTCGATGCTACGGCTTACTAATTCTCTCTTTAGACTCAAAAAAACTCAAAAAAAGTTTTAAATTTTCACATATATTTAGCTATCCCCTTCATTTCCTCAGCACCCAAACAGAGCAAAATCAAGGAAAGAAAAGAAAACGGGATTATTACCAAGAGTTTCATAGGGGGATTTCTGGTCGGCCCAATTGGCTACCCTAACCGAAGTTCTCCGTTGACCGTGGAGGCGAGGCCACGGTTCACTTCCATGAAGCCAAGAGGAGCCCAACGACTGAGAAAACGTAGGCCCATACTCACCGCTTCGAAACGAAACCCTAACCCTAGATCGAGCTGGGTACAGCTTGCTGCTACTCACCCATGATGACAACACAATATGTGGCCTACATATTGTTCTCAAATTGCTCATCTTTTTTATTTTTTGCTAAAACTGAGCCAAAAAGCTAGAATCTGGAGATGTAGAGATCTGAAGTGTGAATTCAAGGAGCTTTAATTATGTTTTGTTTGATTCATTTGATCGTCCGACACGTGAAGGAAGCGAGTCTTCAATAAAGAACCTCTTCAGAATCTGACTGAATCTCTGATTTTCTTTTATTATATTTCTTTTCTGCTAATTTCTTTTCAATAACGTTTTTCGTTTTTCCGTTATTTCCCGGGGAAATTTTCTTTGGACGGTTGGCTTTCCACTATGCGTTTTCCAATTTTGGCCTTTCATATTTCGCCTATTTTCATAATTTTCTTTCCTTTTGGTGTATTTACAATATGACATTATGACGCTGAGGAAAGAAAGAAGACATTTTAAATTGAAACTCTTCTCATCATTTATTTGATTTTAGTCTCAGCAATTGGGGTCGGGTTGACTAGTCCTCGAGCGTCGAGTTGGATTTCCGACAAATAATGATAAAACGACATCTTTTTAAATTTATTGTCGAACCTGGGCCTAGGCTCGAGGCCCAGCTTAACTCATTGTTATCCCTATTTGTTTCCTTGTATTTTCTATAATAAGATTAAAGAATAAGTCATACTTTATAATTTTTTAGGATATTAATTAGAAAGTAAAAATTTCTTTCATTAAATAAAATTTTTTATTTTTGTTGATTTCATTTATTTAATAAATGACACCATTTTATTAATTTTATTATTTTTGTTAACAGCATCTACCTAAGTTATCTTAAGAATTGATACAAATATGCTTCACACAAAAGTTTCTCCAATCTACTCAGCCATACTCTCTGGTATGCCCAATTTAGCTTCTGTAACATCAAAATATACACAAATACATTCTACATCAACTACACTACATAGTTCTTTTGCTTCGGACATTCACCACTATCACTTACATTTACAGCTTTTCAAACTTAGGTACCTGCAAGTTGGATCTGATACAAGCATCATTCCAATGTCCAAGCTGAACATACATAGATGCACTATTTCATTGGGGTGTTTCACTTTGTATAACTAGGCAGCTTCGTGAGGACGAGCAGCCCACAGTGAACTCAAAGCGCGAAGACGGTTGAAATACTCTCCCAGTGCAAGTAAGCCTCGTGCTGCTTGGCGTGTCGTTAGGATACGATACATGTGCTGTAGGGCTTGTTGTCGCAGGTGATCTGCCTGCTTTGAAAAAGAAGAAGGGTTGAGAGAACTTGAGGGAACAAAGGGTGTGAGTTGTTAAACATGCATGACTTACAGTAGACACATTATTTCTGGCAAAAAATCATCAAAATGAATGTTCTTTGCTGGATATGAACACTTCTGACTTCCAAAATATCAAATTGTCACCTTTATTCTCACAATACCACACAATTGGTCAAAAGTTTTCCTTTTTTTCCCTTACAGCTGAATGACACGTCAATCTCAAGTAATAGAAGAAGATTAAGCTACTTGTATATCATAAGGTAAAACAAGAATATGGCTGGAAAAGGTGCCTGCTTTTTAAGCAGTTCCTCTCCACCTCAACAAAGATCTATTGAGAGATACTAATGAACCAGGAAAACAAAAATTTTTGACCTATTCAATAAGACTAGATTACAGAAATCTGTATCTATCACAAAAATATCAAAATTCCAGTAGGAAAATTAAAGTTTGCTGTCCCTAAGCCTCAAACAGTTTGACAAGATCAGAACTAAAAGAATAATTTGTAAAGTATGAGTAATGTAGAAAGTGACGTGCATAGTGACAAGAAAGAGAAAATGAAAACCTACCTGGTTTACAAAGCCCTCTACTGCTTCCAACTTCTCTATTGCAGAAACCATTTGAGCCCTGTAACTCCCAGCATCCATCAGATCGGCTGCTATGCTCTGGGCCAGAGTCTGCTGAAGTTTCTCAACACCTTGCGACAGAGCATCTTCGGCTTGTTGAGAAGAAAGACATAGAATGTCGATTTCCTCGTGCTGTTGATCAGTCAACGGCTCAATTTGAGGGATAATAACCTGCATGGACAAAGACAAGAAGTTTCGTCACCTTAAGTGATTTAAGACGCATTTTCTTGTGGACAAATTTCACAAAACATTTCTCGAAGGCATGTCCAGCTTTCGAACCAATAGAAGTTTTAAACCACCTCCAATGTTTTCAGAAAAAAAATGTTCTCAGGTGACTAAGGATGCAGCCTTAATAGTCAGCCTTATCATGCAGTTGAATGAAGCCAAGACATAGACAGCAAAATTTCCAACTGAAAACAAACAAGTACAGAGGCTGTTGTCAAGATAGTGACCACTATTTGACACATACATTAAGAAGCTCTGATGGGCGGAATCCTCCGATCCAAAGGAAGAAGCGTTCTACCGAGGTTCTCCATTTTCCGGAGACGAGATAAAAGACATCAGCCTTTGCAGCATCTGCTTTCATGCGGAAGAGATTGTTATAGTGGTTTATGCCATTTTCTACAAGTATCCGAAGTTCAAG
>JAOSBN010000002.1:5924911-5939828 GCA_027563595.1 Erythroxylum suave | reverse complement strand
TTGTCGCGGTTCTTTCTACTTAGTTCCAAAATACACCTTGACATCAAACAAGTTTAATTCCCGTTAAGTATACTTTCGAACCTCAAAAATAAAGAAAATTAACACACAAAAAGATAGAAAATAATGACACTAACACAATACATTTACAATTATATAATATGTTAGGTTTTCAATCAGTCACAAAAGATATTAGCCTAAGCAACCTTTGATTTTAAGAATATTAACATTTCAATCTAACTAATCAAGCATCGTCAGAATTTTCCTGATCACTTCATTCATCAAACACTTAGATCTTTACAAAACATTGACTTCTTCTCATTCTCAATTTAACATAACAAACCTTTTAATGTAATTCAAACCAAACAAATTTACCCTATACGTAAAGTCTACACAAAAATAATGAAAACTATAAACAAAAAATTATTCATTTTGAAAATTTTCAGACATTATTTTGCAAACCGGCCCCCCCCCCTCCGGGCCTCTGCTGCCGTCACTGCAAAATTTTCTTCCCCTGCTTCGCATTTTTCATTCTTACTCACTCTCTCTCTCTCGCTCTCTCCTGTTCTGTTACTCTCCTCTCCGGCAACTCTCCACCACACACTCCACATTACCCATTATCTTTTCGTCGCAATCATGAACGCAGCACAACACGCGAAGAGGAACAAACTCACACTACCCCATTATCTTTTCCTCGCAGTCATGAACGCAGCACAACATGCAAAGAGGAACAAACTAGAAGAACAAAGTTTTAAAGTTGCATTATCTTACCTAGTCTCAAGGATTTGGGAAGCAACAAATCGAAGAACTTTCACCTTTTAAGTGTATATTCAGAGAGTTGAGAAAATTGCTAGATGTTGCTATTGCGAAGTTGCCGTCTCGCCCAAATTTCAAACTCTAGGGTCTTTGTGGGATGAGTGCAAAAGGTCAAACAATATATAACAATTGTTATAAATATAAATTATTGTTATTTTCAATATCTAGTATTATGATTTTCGAAAAATGGTTAATGTACAATTATTAATTATACGGTATATATATTAAAGCACTATTCTCTAATTTTTAAAATTTTCTAGGATTGTTTTTAAAATTTTAACAATAATCTAATCGCAGTATAAATATTTAAAATTTTACAGCTTTATTTTAATTATTCTTTTGTAATATTCTAAATTATATAATATTAATATTTCTATGATAGCTCCTTTCTTCATATACATTTAAAAATTTCAATGCTAATGATTTAATGGCAAATTTGAAAATTTTATAAACTTCATTTATGTATTACTAATATAAGATGTTAACACTTTTTTATTATCTTAAGTAATTAAATATTTATACTTTTTCACAACTTGTCAAATTAAGTTATTGCCTTTTTTAGACCTTAATTAACTATAATATTTAATTCATAACAAAGCACTTAATATTTTCTAAATTTTATCACTCAGATGAATAATTTTACTAATCCATTTCTTATGTATAGGATGAACGATCATTTTTCATCTCTTCTTCCATATTTTCAATAACTTATATATTTTAGATAATTCTTTCAAGATTCTTCTATTATTATAAATTACAATTTTAAATTCTTATAAATTTTTTATTTATTTTATATATTTTTAAAACTTATAACAGTCACGTTATACTATACAACTTCTTAATTATAAATGTTCATTTTTTACTTAATTATAAATGTCCATTTTTATCAAATAACAAATTAAAAATGTTTATAATTTATTTTGAACTTTTTATTTTGCTAATAATTAAATTGCAAAATTTTCAAATCCACATTTTTATTTTTATATTAAATTTATATAATTATATATGCAATTAAATTCACATGACATTCTTACTGCGCATTTGCGCAGTATTAATCTGCTAGTGTATGCCATTTGTTTGAGTTGGCCCCTCAAATCTTCTGTGCCAGGTACTTTGGCCCAGAGTACCTGGCACAGAAGATCAAGTCCGTTGAGTTGGTCGTTGGAGTTTATGTTGAGCTTTCCTTCGTCACTCAATGGGCTTGGACTACACCCTAACCTAACCTATTCGCAGGACGTAACAGTCCTTGCAACGTTACGATGACACTCAAAATTAATCGGTAAATTTTATATTAAATTTAATTATTTCAATTTTAAAGACTTAATCCATATCCTAAAATTTTTAAAAATAGATCAAATGCAAATTTGAATTTATTCATATTGAAAAATTAGGTTAAGACTTGGATTCTGTTTCGCTCTTAAATGGATGTCAAGATAATATTTCAAAAGCTTTAATTTTAACCCACCAACGGATAGGATTTTATTCATCTATTTTGTAACCAATGTTTTAAAAATCGGATTGAAAATTAAACTAAATAAGAGGTTTAAGATTTAAAAGGTTTAACTGGTATTAAGTTGTTATGAAATCTTTAAAAAAGAATAAAATTAAATAATTTAAAATATGATTGAAAAATTGTGCTCATCCATAAAAGAATTTTAAATTTAACTGAAAATTTGTTAAATGAAAAATAATTTATTTATTTTAGTTTATAAGAACTTATTAATTTACAAAAATTGATCGATTAATTAATAAACTGATCAATTTTTAATAATAAGAGTTATTAAAGTAAATCGAACAAAAATATCTAAAGCTAAATCAAAATTTCAAAATTTTTACGGTTTAACTAATTTAGTTGAATTTTTTAATTATTAGTCCTAAAATGCAAAAACCAAAATGGTGTGATGTTAAGAAGAGTAGTTTGGTAATTGATACTCTTATCTTTAAGACCATTTTCTCGCTGAAATATGATGATGGACTTTGAAAAAACGGGTAGAGTTATCTATAATAAATAGAACAATTTATATAGTTATTTACTTTTTGAATTAAAGATGAAATCTTAATAAGTTAAAATATTTAGGAGCAATTGGTACGATGATAAGAATAAGAATGAATATAGTAAAGAATGAGAATGAATATATCATTATAATTATGATGTTTAGTTAAGAGGAATGAATGATTACCATAACTATTGATAGTTGTTGATTTGTTAAATATATTAATAAATAAAATTTTGTTAAATTTTTGTTTTACATCAAATTTTAATATATTTTAATTAATTATAATTGATTTTTAAAAAGAGAATATATATAATTAATTCTATTATAATTAATTAATTATATTTAATTAGAAAAAAGAGAAGTAAGTGTCACTGGCGTGACAAGAAATTTTTTGTTGGTTATGTATTATTATTATATAAATAATTTTTGGATACCTCACTTTTGATGATTACTTGATACTCGTAAATAGGAGCGGAATGATTTTCATTTCTTACTAACAAGCAAGTATCAGACTATCACTATAACAAAAACATAATTACAATATAATGAATGCTTAAAAATCATGCACTTAACTTGTAATATTAAGTTAATATTAAATTTAAATTATGTAATAATAGTTAGGAACCAAATCACCATATTAATACTTCAGTATGATAAAGTAGCACTTTCATGTCTTGTAAGTTTAGAATTTCTATTAATTTGTTATTTTTATATTATCTCAACTTTAGAGAATTTAAATTAGTAACTGAACAAATGTATTCTTTATTTTAATTTTACAATTTCAAATTCTCTTAAATAAGGAAATGATAAATTAATTTGTTAATCTCTTTTTAAGGTCGAAGAGTTCAAATAATCAAAGAGCACGTGAACTATTCCGTATAGTACTTAAAAGATACTTCTACAAGGAAATAAACCTCACAAATGCTGATTTGAAAGGTACGCTTTAGGAGTTATCATTCTCATCTTTCCCAAATCTTACCTACTTAGATATCTCATTCCATGAACTCCATAGAATTATTCCACCTGAAATTGGTCAACTTTCCAAGCTCATTTACCTTGAATTATCGGCGAATAAGTTATTAGGGACTATTCCATGAAAAATAAGTCTCTTAACTAATCTTCAAATCCTTTATATTGCTGAGAACTAACTAGAGGGAACAATTCCTGAAGAAATATGATACTTGAACTCTCTTTCTGATCTTGCTCTCTGCATCAATCAACTAGAGGGAACTATTCTTACTTCTATTGGTAAATAGAGCAATCTTTCTGAACTGAACTTATATAAAAAAATAAACTCTATGGAATTATTCCACCTTAAATTGACTAGCTTTCCAAGCTCATTTATCTTGATTTATCGATGAATCAGTTGTCAAAAACTATACCACGAGAAATAAGCCTCTTGACTAATCTTCAAACCCTTTATATTGCTGAGAACCAACTAGAGGGAACTATTCCTGAAGAAATAGGACACTTGAACTCTCTTTATGATTTTGCTCTCTACATCAATCAACTAAAGAGAACTATTCCTCCTTCTATTGGTAAATTGATCAATCTTTTTGAACTTTACTTATATAAAAATAAATTCTATGGAATTATTCCACCTAAAATTAGCTAGCTTTCCAAGCTTGTTTATCTTAATTTATCGACAAATCAGTTGTCTGGAACTATACCACGAGAAATAAGCATCTTAACTAATCTTCAGATCCTTCAAAATTTTGAGAATCAACTAAATGGCTTAATTCTAGAAGAAATAGAATACTTGAACTCTCTTTCTGATCTTTCTCTCCACACCAATCAACTAAAGGGAACTATTCCTGCTTCTATTGATAAATTGAGCAATCTTTCTATACTTCATCTATATGAAAATAAATTATCTGGTCTCGTTCCTCTCGAAATTGGAAATTTATCAAATTTAGTTGGACTTGGCATGAGCGCAAATAAACTTAATGGTCCTATTCCAACTTCACTCTGAAGTTTGAAGAAATTAGAAGTTTTATTTCACTACAACAAAATATAGAGTTTAATTTAATGACACAAAGCTAAAGTTTTTAGACTTTCGTGTCTTAAAAATAATTTTAGACGCTTTAAAAAGCGTAGAAAAAACGTGTCACAAAAACTATTTTTGACGATTTTCTTAGACACATAGATGCATCGAAAAAACATATATTTTTTATGTATCTAAATGTCGAAAATCTATTTACACATAGATATGTCGAAAACATATATTTTGGACGATTTTCTCGCACACATAAATACTATTTTAGATGCTTTATGTAGGCTTTAAGATGCTTTTCTCTGTCGATATTTTTCATTTTTAGATAGCTTTTTACGTCGAAAAATTCCACCATTTTTTAGTAAAAAAATAAGTTTACAATTTACTTTGTGCATCTTTTTTAAGATGCACTCACATATTATTATTATAATAAATTATAATAAATTAATCACATATTTATTATTATAATACATTTTACAAATTAATCTAAAATATGTATCTCCATATTGGTATAATAAATTAACATTTTTGTTAACCACTTATTATAATTGCCTGTTTGGCTTGAAGTATTAATATATTTATTCCATTATTGCCCTTAAAGATTGATTATATTACTTAGAAGATCTTCCTCTGTAGATAATCCAGATCAGGAAGAGATTAGAATTATGTTTGTGTTTTTTAAGATGCTTTAGTCAGTTTTTTTTTTTTTTTTACCTCTTTAAATTGGCAGATGAGACTTTCAACGAAATTGGGTGGTGCACAATTGATTCCTACTGGTGTTACTTCGTTAGTTCTATTGATTGTGTCGAGACATTCCATGAAACTCTCTCCTGAAGGAGCATTGACACCATCCATGCAGCTGAAGCAAATCCAAGATGGGATTTTAACATTTTCTTCTTCAAGCAACTCAACACAGGCTCGTAGTTTCATATCCAGATTCAGTTCAGACATTAAAACCTACTCAAAAATTTGTTACGCTCCAAAACGTAAACATCAGATATTGGACTTGATGGAGAATTCTCATCCATGCTTCATTAGCATCTGGTTGCATATCAACTGGCTCGCTCTAAATATTCGGAAGAGGTAGCATAGAAATTAATCATCCAACAGAGTATAGAAAAACTGCTAGATTCAAATTAACTTGAGATATGAAAAATGAATTTACACTGGATGCAGAATCTGAGAGTGCACTAGTTACGTGGCATTTCTCCGGTGAACTTTTGGGCTCAGAATCATCCACATGGGAATTAAAATCTTTATCAAGAATCAAGGAATTTGATTAAGAAATTGCAAACAAGCC
The DNA here is from genome assembly GCA_027563595.1 of Erythroxylum suave. Taxonomy (NCBI): domain Eukaryota; kingdom Viridiplantae; phylum Streptophyta; class Magnoliopsida; order Malpighiales; family Erythroxylaceae; genus Erythroxylum; species Erythroxylum suave. The sequence continues at coordinate 5,933,725 of JAOSBN010000002.1, read as the reverse complement.
AGAATTTCCTTCTTTTTTGAATAAGTCCTCCCTCATCATTACTGCTTGAGCATCTCACTAGCTTTGTCACAACTACGATTACAGTCAATAACATCAACATCCACACACAAAGTAAAATGTCAGTATCATGCTTCAGGTAAACTGTCAGTATCATGCTTCAGGGAATCAGGTCCTTGACCAACTGCAAACACGAACCAAAAATTTATAAGCAAAGAAAAATTGATCATATTATAGAAATGCCAAAATTGTGCTTAAACATGTTTAAATTTTCTAGCTCACTAGCTTCAGTGTAACTGGTTATGTTCAAGAGTTAAAACCAACTATCAACATTCACAATATAACCCCAAAAAATTGTCGATATGCAATGAATTCAAATTTTCAAAAACACCAGAAGCCCGCCATATTTCTCATTTATTAGATTATTTTTAGTTATTAGATTTCTTTTTGACTAGGTATTACCAATCCTAGTTGATCGTGAACTTTATAAACAAGTAATGTCTTTTGGCAAGCAAATCGAATGCCAAATTTCTGATTACTTAGAGAGCATTTAGTTTACAATCACAGGAAAACGTGTATTGAATCAGGATCATCAAAGCAGAGAAACCTCAGCAAGCAAAGTAGAGATTCTGGAGAAGATTCAGGAAGCTTACCGTGTTCGAGAAAGTCGTACTTCAAAATGGCGGGACTGAAGAGATTAAGGTTTTTTAATTTGTTGGAGAATTTACCGGCAATGATCGCCGATAACTCGTCTTCCTCCTTAAAATCAAAGATTTCGAGATTGCTCTTTATCGGAAAATTGTGCTGGCAATCGAATTCTAAGCAACAAGGCAAATTCAAAACTACTGGGCGAATACAAATTGATTTCAGAAATGAGGAGTTGCGAGCTGACCCCGGCAGACGGACTTAGAGAAAAGGGTAAAGTAATATGATCGAAATCATTAAATATTACCGAGACCTTGATCTTACGCTCGTCATTGGAGCGTGGAAATGAGTTCTCATCGTATTATTAGTAATTAACTGTAGGGTGAGAACGTTTATTTCACGCTCGATTTCAATACTTGATGATTGAGTTCCGTAACGGTGAAGTAATTTAGGACTCTAAAAAAGTGAGCAAGACGTAACAATGCACAGTAACTACAAACTAAATCCATATTTTCTTGCTGCCCCGTTTCATGACTTTTTTTAACTTTGAATTAATTATTTTAATATAAATAGCATGTTTTCAGTCACGCCACCGTAGGTCAACTTCTATAGGTTAAGGCATGTTCATCGTAACTTAAGCTAAATTTATCTTTCTAAAGACGGTTAAATTTATCTTTATATGTATTTTAAAATTTTATATCATATTTTGAAATATTTTTAAGTCAGAAAATATAAAAATATGAACCGAAAACAAACGTATTCAATATCATCAAATTAATTGAATTAGTATGACATAGATAATGAAAAATGATAATGTGAATAAAATATACATAAATGAAAATTATGAACGAACTTGCGACTCATAAACTATAAGTTTATAAAACTTTATAGGTTATATTGAGTTTAATTACAAAATTTCTTCAAATTATCAACTATTATTTTTAAGATCAATTACTTGCTTTTGACATTAATTAATCGTTATTTTTAGATGCATACTTGCTACAAATTACAAAAGGTGCCAATTTTTTCCCGCCAATTGGAAATTTTAAAAGTTTTAGATTCTTTTTTAGTATATTTTTAGACACATTTTGCAGTCTTAAATAAATATCTAAAAACTCCACTAATTCTTAAATTATTTAAGACAATTATTAGATGCGTCTAAGCAAAAGCGTCTAAAAACTCCTTATTTTGGTGTGATGTTTATCCGAGACAACCTCTCAAGTTCCAGTCCCCAAGAGATAGCAAATCTTACAAAGTTGAGGGTATTATCACTAGGCACAAATCAGCTCACAGGTCAATTGCACCAAGGCACTTGTGCAAGTAAATCTCTCCAAAACCAATGGTCGACAGCAACTTATTGAATGATCCTAATCCAAGAAGTTTGAGAGACTGTACAAGCATTGTGAGAGTTGTCTTGATGGGAACCAATTCACTGGAAACACATTTGAAGTTTTTGGTGATTATCCATCCTTGGATTTTATTGATTTGAGTGAGAACAAACTCCACGATGAACTCTCTTCTAACTGGAGAAAGTGTTGCCAATTAAGCACCCTAAAAATTGCAGAGAATAACATTTTGAGTAGGATACCACCTAAGCTTGGAAATGCAGCCAGACTACAAACACTTGATCTTTCTTCAAATGGATTGGAGGGAACAATTCCCAAGGAGTTGGAGAATTTGGCTTTTTTGGGTAAATTGATTTTGAACAATAACAAACTTTTTGAGGGTATACCAATGGAAATGAGGCATTGACAAATCTCGAATATCTCGACATGTCTAGAAACATAATAAACCTACTGATCCCAGCTAATGTTAAAAACTTTAAGAAATTGCACTTCTTAAATTTAAGCAACAACCAGGCTAGTGGAAAGATTACAGTTGAAATGGGTATATTGGTTCACTTATCCCAGCTTGACCTTAGTTACAACCATTTCAGTGGAGAAATACCTGCAGAACTATCGAACTTGAACTTGTAGGACATTAAACTGCTAAATATTTCCCACAACAACCTCACTGGTAAAATCCCAACGAGTTTCAAGCAACTGGCTTACAATATGTAGACTTGTCAAACAACGAGCTTGTTGGTCTTGTTCCAAATAGTAAAGCTTTTCAAGAAGCAGAATTGGAGGGCAACATAGGACTTTGCAGTAATGTTACCGGTCTACTACTAAGCAGAACCTCAAAGGATCATAAATCAGGGAAACCAAAAAAAATTCTTAAAATTGTCCTCTTTATTGTTGGAGCAACTTCTCTTTTATGTGCTTTAGTTTCCGTGTTCTACTTTTTTCAGACCAGGAAGGGAAGCTCAAATAAAGAAAGTGGCATGGATGGTGAAGAATTGGTTATTATATCAGTCATTGATGGTAAAACAATTTATGAAGAAATAATACAAGCGACCAACAATTTTGATGACATGTATTACATTAGAAAGGGTGGAATAGGAAGTGTTTACAAAGTGGAGTTGTCTCTAGGGTACATTGTCGCTGTGAAGAAATTTTATTCCTTAGATCTTGGTGACATTTTAACAACAATGAAAACAATGAAACAGCTAGAGTTTTGGATTGGGATAAAAGATTGAATGTGATACAAGGTGTGAGCCGTGCATTGTATTACCTATATCATAAGTGCATACCACCAATTGTTCATCAAGACGTATCGGCTAATAATATTCTGCTAGATTCAGACTATAAAGCTTACGTGTCTGATTTTGGCACAGCTAAGCTTCTCAACTGGGACTTTGAAAACTGGAACAGTCTTGCAGGCACATATGGATACATTGCACTAGGTAATATCTCTTGATTGTTGTCTTTAGTTATTAGAATATAGGATACCATTTCTTTTCTTGAGGTCGCTCGCATTAGGAATTGAAAGTGCTCTATTTGTTCACATTCTGTATTGTCCCTAACAGAGTTAGCCTACACAAACAAGATAACTGAAAAGTGTGATGTGAACAGTTTCGGAGTGTTAGCACTAGAAGTAATCAAAGTTAATCATTCTGGTGATATGTTAACTTTGAAGCCAGGAAACGTTAAGATGGTATTGGAAGGTATGCTGGATTAGCGGCTTTCAGCTCCATTACCAAAAGTAAAAGAGAAATTGGCATCTATCATAAACATGACATTCTCTTGCTCGCACATTGATCCACATAATAGGCCATCTACGTAAATTGTTTCTCATATTTTGACAAACTAAATATTTTCAAGAATGTAACGTGAAATCTCCTTATGGATGTCAGATATAATATTTGGCAGGTTTTAGGCTATCTCCAACCTATTCCTTCAAAATAGAGTAAAGTTTCCTCTATTTTAGAGATGCTACAGTATTTTTCACTCCAATCTACAACTTTAATTTTCACACTAAAAGGAATATTCTCAGCATATTCTTTTTTACCTTCCATTAATGATTATTAAAATTACTTTATAAAATTAAACCAACTTTTCTTTTTCACGTACATTTTTATTTACAATATTATTATTGTTATATTTTTATGTTAATAAATAATAAATAATAAAATTTTAATTAAACTATAATTTGTTATTTGATAATACTAAATAAAATAATATATGAGATATATTGCACTATTTTATATTATTTAGGAGGTTATAAATAATTAAAAGTTATAAATATATAATGAAAAAATTTATAAACATGAAATTAAACCTTAAAATTATTATAAAATTATAATTACTTAAATAAACACGGAATGAAAATATTGAAATATTGTTTAAATAACAAAATAAAGAATCAAAAATTAAAAAAATGAATTAACGAAAAAAGAAAGAAAAATGCAAGAGAAAAAAATTGGAAAAAAGGAAAAAAAAAGAATAAATTCCTCCAAAATGGAGGAGAAACACCAATTTGAGTGTGGTTGGAGATGCCCTTAGGAAACCATTTTAACTTCCCAGTGTTAGTAGTGATGTAACTGTGGAGTTTTTCTTTAATTAATAAGATGGAATATTCCTTCCGGGGCATTTAAACTAGTATGTTTTTTAATAATGGAATGACAACCGAGTTCAAACTCATTTAAACCAATCAATGCTCCTACTTCTCAAAGCATTTAAATTAAATAAAATTATAAAGACTAGAAGTTTTTCATTCGAATTCTTATAATTTGTGTCATAATTGTGCCTATCTTTTTTAACACTTTGAAATTATATTTGTATATTTCTACTGAAAAGATATTGTCATTAAATTTGTGTTAAGCATTACCTTTTTAATTGAAATTTGAATAAAAGATACATTTTCTAAATCAATAAGTATTTAATAAATAAAATTGTCTTAAATTATGTACTTTTCAAATTTTAATTATTTAAAAAATCAAAGAAAACAATTTAACTACGAATTATTTATTGATTTTTTTTACAACAAGAAATCTTTTTTTAAAATGTATAAAGAAATAAATAAAAAATTTTCTTTTACAAGCTATAAATAAGAGGAATGAATGATTACCATTATTATTGATAGTGGTTGGTTTGTTAAATATATTAATAAATAAAATTTAGTTCAAATTTTGTTTTACATCAAATTTTAATATATTTTAATTAATTATATTTAATTTCTACAAAAGAAGAACATATATAATTAATTATATTTTAATTATAAAAAAGAGAAATAACTGTCACACAGACGTGACAACAAGTATTTGTCACTCCCAAAATGAAAATCATTCCTCTCCTATATACAGGTATCTAAGGAATCCTAAAAAATGAGATATCCAAAATCTATTTATATAATAATAATACATAACCAACCAAACATCTTTCATTGCTTCCCTCCTGAACCTATTAACCATGAACCCCTTAGAATTTGGTCCACTAAGGCATGGGAAGCTTACTCCAGGCACGCCCACCTTTCATCTTAACCTGTCAAAGTTTGCAACGACTCTTTAACGGTTTTACTGTTACTCCTGGGTCATGGGTACAATGAGTACCATCATAGTGTACTAAGCTGTCCGCCAAAGTCCCAAGAGACTTGGAGATCTGAAAATAAAAGAAGAGACAGAAAAATGTGAAACATTTGTCCATTTCGTATTAGTTAGGGTGTTGAGTTTTCTGCTCTCTTTTAGCATGAAAATCAGCTTTGGCTGTTGGAGATTTCTTTCCCCTCTCTCTCGCTTCATCCAAAAATAGGATCTCACTAACCACTTCGTCAACTTCTGCCAGGTCTTTCCTTCTAACTGTTTCTTCGATCTTTCTGGTGGCTCGTGATTTCACTCTTGGCCATTCTTGTCATTGTTACTATATCCATGTTCACTTGCATACCCAGTAGTTCTCAGCATTCAAAGATCCAAGTACACCCTTCAAGACGTGAACTTTTTTCCGAGCAATCGTTATGATTAATCCCATTAATCATTTTCACTTGGAGAATTGCAGAAAAAGATTCATGATTCTGTAAGACTTTTTTAGCTGACACTCCCAACTTAATCTTGTGATCTGATTTACCACGTTGTTGCTATCTCGAAAAGTGTTTGTTTGAGAGCTTTACTTGTTCCTGATTGCTGGGAACTTTTCGGAATCAATTGACATGTGACGTAAGAAAAATAAAGATATGGTGTCACCAAATAGTGCTAAGGAGCAGCAATTCCCAGCTCTGGCTAGAGAAAGACCATTATACGGTCATATGGATTGTGTAGCGAAGCCTATGAATAGTAGGCATTTCGATGAGTTATTGAAAAATGTGACGTCCATTGAAGAAGGACAGCTGATGCAAAATCCTTCTTCTTCTTCTTCTTCTTCTTCTTCTTCTAATTCTTCATCGCCTAGTTCTTTGGCTCAAGGGAATTTTAACTTGAATGAGACTTTCTGTAAGAAAACGGTGGATGAGGTGTGGAAGGACATTGTTCATCAAGAAGATGCAGGCACCATGGAAACGAGTAGATCCCATCATCAAAACCTTGGAGAAACTACGCTTGAAGATTTCCTAGTTCGTGCCGGTGTAATCAACGTAGGATATCAAAACGGATCGCTACTCGATCATCAGCCCGTTATGGGCCTCGATCCTGTGGTTGTAGTGCCTCAACAGGAAGATTGGTACAGGTTTCACATGGCAACAGCTCAACAGCAGCATCAGATGACAATGTTGGGTTCTAATTTTCATGCCTCTTCCGGAACAGTTTATGACAGTTCCGTCATGGACATGGGACAGTCCGAGAGCCAAATGGTTATGGCAATGTCTATGTCAACAATGTCTGCGAAATCTTCGGAATCTCAAGAAGGTGTTGACAAGAAGCGCCGGTTTTCGGAGGAAACGATGGAGAAAACCATTGAGAGGAGGCAAAAGAGGATGATAAAAAATCGTCAGTCTGCTGCAAGGTCGAGAGCAAGGAAGCAGGTTATCTTTGAAATCGATTTGGCGATGTGTTTCTCTTTTGATACAGTTAAAAATAAGCCATTGAAGTTGATCTCTAGAACGTTTCTTTAATGCTTTGCAGGCTTATATTAATCAGTTGGAGAACAAAGTGTTTCAGTTGACAGAGAAGAATAAATGGCTCAAGAAACACAAGGTACTAAATCCACATTTTTCAGATCGGCTTGAATGATTATTCTTGTTGGTATTCCAAAGAAATGACTACTTCCTTCTTGTTTAATCGATATGGAAACATAACTTAAATTCAGACATCTTACTGGACAGGTCATGATAATCCATTTTTAAGTTCATCTAGGAGATGAAGATCAACAAAATTTAATCGATATTAATGAAACTCAATTGTTTCCAACTGAGTTCACTACTACTTGACCAAAACCATTACAAATTGCATCAATTTATCAGGATTCACACTTTCATTTGTTGTACTTGTTAGCTTGCCTAATTTGACAGCATCCTGCACAAATGAAAGCAAATGAAGTAACCATTCGTACAAAAGAAATGAATGAAGATCACATAGGAAACCAGCTTCTCATGTTGGAGTTAACGCTGCAGAATTTCTGAACTATTGTTTTCTCATTTGTCATTTGTCCCAAGCAGGAAGTGGACATGGTACTATCTTCTGACGTAACTCATACTGTGCCAAGATACCAACTTCGGCGAACCAGCTCTTGCTCCCTCTAGCGTCTTATTGAGATTTGAAGATTCCTTCCGACTCATTTCATTTATTCACTTTTCCTTCATCAAACTTTTCTTTATTATGGGTTCATAGATAATCGCTGAAATCTTCGGCCCGATTTTTGACTTTGCTTTGCTTTTTTGAGTTTGAATGATATTGTACAAGTTGGAAAATATGAAAAGATGAGCAGGAAACTCTAAATGCGAGAGCAAAGTCTCCGCTTGGAGAATGATAGATAGGTCGAATAACCTTAGATTTTCCTTCGTAAGGGCATGAAACCACTTTCCTTCACATGGGCATGAAACCGTGTCTCTGCAGTTTTTACCACTTATGTGTGACGGCGTGGTTAAACAGACATTAGGCATTATCAGCTTGATCACGTGTTACATAGTTTTGCGTCGAACATTTTCCACTTTAATCAGGTGTTGCGCAATTTTGTATCACCTTGTCATGTCTTCATTCCAAAAAAGTTGCAAGTCCTAGCTACTTGGAACTCCCCAAAACGATTTAGACAACGGCACTTGGTGGGCCATCAAAATCGAAGAGCAACTAGGGTGACTCGTTGACAGATGCTGTCATGTCATCGACAGCGGCAGTAAGTTACAATAGGATTGAAGTTGCCGGAAATTAACCATTTGATCTCCTTGAATTATCGTAGATGCTTAAAGAGTCAAACTGGGAACTGAACAAAGGCCAAAATAGCCGAAACAACAGTGTGCAGGCACTTCAGAATATTGAAAAGTATAAATTGATGAAACATCAGACGGTCTAAAGGTTTTGTAGATGATGAAGCAAAATCGAATTATCATTGACTACGAAATAGAACATCTGATGTTTTCGTATTTTGGTTGCTCAGACCTAAGAGAGGCCAAGCAGATGATATATATACTAAAAGGTTACTATCTTGTTGAAATGGGGAATCAACTTATCAACCCCAAGGAAAATAAAACAAGCTAAATATCAGGCATTGATTATATCATGGATGAACATTCCAACTGCAAGTTTTCTCTATTTACATGGTGGAAAACGGCCGAGCTACCCTGTACATCAGTTGAAAATAAAACAAGCTAAATATCAGGCATTGATTATATCATGGATGAACATTCCAACTGCAAGTTTTCTCTATTTAC